>JAWNZC010000063.1:0-370000 GCA_035771165.1 Paragorgia papillata | reverse complement strand
TTGTTTGCCCGCCAGTTCTTTTCTGATTATCACTCAGAAGTGCCAACGATTTACTCTTTTCATTGCTCATGTCATCCGCCATGATGGTGAGAGTGTTAAGAATCATGCGATTTTGACGGACGTGTGATTCGCTCATATCAAAAGCTGAAGAAAGAGAGGAGGTAGCTGATTTAATAGTAGGGCTTGAGTAATATATATGACGCGCCAAAGCGGACAGAAATACTTTGTTGCAAAATATAAGTACTTCATATAAATATATTATACTTTGTCATATATAAATCGATTTAAAATATATATTACTTAGTTTAAATATATAAACCGATTTTAAAAATATATATAAACCGATCGCGGGCGCACGGTAACACCACTGACCACTACTGACTGATAGCTCTTTAGTCTTTTCCTTGGTCTTCTCAGTTATAAATCAAGAATGGCCGAACAATTAATGAACCGGTTAATAAATGCTGTTGAAAGTCTTACGCCAGTGAATAATAATCGTTTGGAAACTGCGACAGAAAGCCGAGAAAGGCAAGGTGGAAATCGCAGTGCATCTGTGGAGGATACATTAGGATGTCTTTTCCCCAGTGTTGATTCGAGAAGCCGAAGACGTTCGAATGAGACCAATGAGGCTCAGGCTGATCGACAAGCAGGTTCAGACCGAGAATTTGTGCGCCAAATTAACAATTTTGACCCGTCGAACAACTATAGACCAACCAAAGGGAAAAAAAGACAAGCTACCCGTGGAGAGAAAAGAAAGCGCGATGAAAAAGCAAAGATAAGTTTGAAAGACATTGTCATGATACCATCCCCATCCATTGATGTTGTGCTTCGTGGCTGGAAAAGGGAGGAGCTATATTATAAGAAGTTTGCTGTATTAGCTGTGGAAATAAGTGAAGGCATGAGCGAAGAAGAGATTAGGCAAAAGCTAAATCATGTATTCCGGGAGAAAATTACAAGTCTACCCGAGCCCAAATATCGCTTTGTAAGGGCAGTTGGCAATAAAATAATTGATCCTGATTGCCAATGCTATGATGGCAAAGTAATAAAGCATCTATCTAAACAAGGTCCAGTATACATTAGGACTGTGCAAGACATTACTTCTGGTGTAGAGCTTTGACAAGAACCGAAAGCTGAATCTGATGCAAGTGACAACAGTGACAATTGTGAAGTGCCGGTGTCACAGGAAATATGTCCCCCCCAGAAAATGTGTCCCCCCCGGGACAGATTTCCTAGGAAATGTGCCCCCCCTTCGGAAATTTGGCCCCCCCTCAGAATGATTCCTTACAGGATAATTGATATACGTGTAATGTGGACAAAACATTTTAAAAGTATTTAAAAGCATTTAAAAGTATAACATGATAAATCATAACAGCTAAATATCTATTTACAAAAACGACGTATCTTAAAACTGACGTATCTTAATTACCTTTGCCAGTGTTACCCCGCAAATTAGTGTTTAGTTAGCTAAAAGTTACTATTTGTCGACTGAAATTCACCCTAGGCGGACAGCAGCAGCACCTATCCCCCAGCTACTATACCAGTATGACCAATGATCGCTTTTGAGTCATCGCTCATTGAAAAATCGCTCATTGAATGAGGCGTCTACTGCGTTTGCGAATCATGACTACCATGCATAATAAATACTTCCGTATATACCGTTTTTTGAAAAACGACAAACTACACTATTATGTCGGAGACTGCTTTGGAGGCGAGCGTTCGCGATAATTATATTAATAACAAAGTAAGAAAATGGTGAGTTGCCGAGAATTTCGACAACGAAATACTGACGTTTCACGCGGAGCCCTTCATTAACTTCGAGCCAACACGCTCTTTAGAAAGCAAAAAATAGTTTCTTATCTAAATATATATTTAGCAGTTATAATTTATCATTCAGAAATATATATATATTCCTTTACTTTAAAAAAGTTTTGTCCACACACGTATATCAATTATCCTGTAAGGAATCATTCTGAGGGGGGCCAAATTTCCGAAGAGGGGGGGCCATATTTCCTAGGAAATGTGTCCCTGGGGGGACATATTTTGGGGGGGACAAATTTACTGGGACACCGGTACCCAAAGCAGAGAAGCTAAAGAATGACAGTGATGACATTTTGTTGGTTTCAGCATTTAGCCCTGATGATAATGCTGCTAGTCAGGTTATCAACGAACCAAACACCTGTTCACAGCAGTCATGGTTAGGTGTCCAGCGTGCACCCTGTCCTTTTCAACAGAAGAAGTTGCATAACATGCAGACCGCTGTGCAGATGCTGCTGAAGGAGTACTGCATAGCCGAATAGCATATGGTAACCTCGTAATGCAAGATGGAGTGGACATGCCACGTATAGTTTCAAATATCACATCTAACGATAACAGTGGACTCACACTTTTAGACTGTTTCACAACCCTCCGAGGAAAGGTTTACAAAGAAATTATGTTAGATGAAAAAGATTGTGGGAGGATTTTATTCATGTCAAAGAGTTGCAAATGGTTCCAGCCTAATAATAATCTGAAGATAGTTTTTGTTTGAGAGCCAGCCATCGATCGTGGAGGACCAAAACGAGAGTTTTTTACTGGCGAGGCAATTTCAGCATTTTTTAATGTGTTGCTAACAGTTTAAATTAAAGCATATTGCAGTTTTCAGGTTTTTTATAGGTAGCATGTCCCCAGAAGCCCCCTTGTAAGGCTATACAGTGGACATTAATTACAATATACGGAACAGAGCTGATGGGTTTTGACAGTTTAGCATTTTTATCTTTTATAGCTTCTAAAATGCATGTTTAGCTCCAGTATTTGCACTTTCCCAACCTTCATTCTGATCTCCCACTTTTTTGAAAGATTTCTTTTGACTGTTACTCTATCTATTATACTTTATTGAGTGAAGTATTTAACGATATATATGAGCTATAATTGACAAAGCTATCTTCTTTGTATTTCTGCCTTTTAGAAGCCTTGAACCAGATGAAAGTTCGCTTGTTTTCAAATGGAGTTCCTGTATCAAGTACCATATCGTTGACAGAAGGTCATTTTCAACCAGCTGGAATGTTGATGGCCTGTAGTATTGCACAAAGTGGTCCTGCCCCGAATTTTATTGCTTCTTGGGTTTACGATTACATTGCCTATGGGTTACATCATGTGCCAGTTAACCTTGATGACATTCAAGACATTCTTGTTAGGAATGTGGCTGAGAAGGTACATGTAAATTTAAATTAAAGCAGGAAAAAGAAAAGTAGCATTGCATTGTCAGCTCTTTTTTGGGGAAAATAAGTTGCAAAAAATATGTGCTTGACATAAAGTATGAATTGGTTAAGGAATGTGCTAATTGCTCATAACTTTTTTACATACAGTATATATACATGTATTGTAATTTCAATTGCAGATTTCTAGTGCAAGTTCTGACCATAAATACTATGTGAGGATGAAGTCCTTACTGTATTGAACTCAGTTGTGTATCGAGGGGTGCCTTCACAAGAGTCTCTTTCAAACAAAGAAAAGTTGATAAGGTAATATACAGTACATGTACAGTACTTGGCAATATAATCTGAATTATAAAAGATAAGTTGCTTCTTATTCAAACTCTGATTGGCCCTCGCCCATGTTTTATATACCGCCTGGTACTGCTTACGTTGCTTTGTCTAGAGTCGAAAAGTTACACGATCTCTATTTCTTAAAGCCTTTGAGAACAACGTTTTTTAAACCTGTGACTTCTACTTCCACATAAAAGAATGAAAAATATAAAAACAAATGTAAGCAATTATTAGTAAAATGAACACAGTACATGGAGCACATTACACACGTCAAAGCCATTAACAACGTTAAACAGAACATTACTACTCATTTCATGTATGAAATACTTACCACAGTCGCAAGAGAAATACATGTCTCCTGATTCCCACTTGCAACGGTCGTTTTACCGTTGATTACTTACCGTGAAAAATTGGGAACATGTCAAGTTTTTTAATTTCTTGAAAATACCGTGATTTAAACGTGTGACTTACACTTTTACCTAAATGAGAAAAAAAATTAATGCACCTGGAATACATACAAATCGTTAAAGACAACATTATTACTTATTAAAATACGAAATATTAACTTCACTCTTCTTTGCCATACCTTTGAACAAAATGTCACATGCAACTTTCATGAAAGTTAACAGTTCATTTTCATTTTCCAGATGTACAGACATCAATCGAAATCAAATTCTTCATCTGTGGCATCACCAGGGGGAATCCATAGCCTTATGGATTGGCTAATTCGACACCCAACCACATGACGTTAATGAAACGTATACATCCGAAGAAGCTGCGCGTGGCTCAAAAGGCCGAAAATAGCAATGAGTGAGTTTGCCGCAACAATGGTCGAAAACATGGAATTCCTGGTGCAGAGCAGCAATCCCCTCCTCAAGCAGTATAAGATCTCCAACCTCAAAAATCAAATGCAGCCATTCTTAAACAGAATTAAACACAAAATCTCAAAATCAAAATCCAACACCTGACGATATACGTACCGTGTTGGAAACCCTGTTTAATCCTTCGACGACGATCCATAACACCATGGAGATGTTCGAAATCGGTGGGTCAACGTTTATAATGGGCATACAGTACATGATGGTGCGTAACCTCTTGAGTAATCCAAAAGAGTATTCCTGGTTCCGGCAGACCCTGACCCTACAGCATTTAAAACAGAAACGAGCATCAGAGCACGATGAAACAGTTCCGACAGTACTGCGCCAGACACAAACAAAAAAACGCCAGTAACAACAGTACAACCATGTACGTCAAGCGCACCAACACCAACATCGATGGACACAATTACCAACAAACGTAAAAGTACAAAGGAACGAAAAACGGAAGATACATCGAAATCTGACGAAACGGTAACGGTATCAGAAACAGTCACAACTGCACAGAACAAAAGACGCAAACGACATTTAGATGACAGAGACGTCTGTTGAGCCAACTGTAACATACGTGAACGTTGAACAACAAGCAAGCGCGAAAAGCCAACCTAAAAAAAGAAACAAGAGAAAATTAGAAAGGAAGACACTGGTGAAAAGGTAGAAATGCAGATAGAAGAACAAGCTGAAGCAATAAAAAACAAAAAGAGTACAAAGAGCAAGAAGAGCAAGGTCAAGGAATGAAAAACTGAAGTTCACAAAATAACAACAAGAAAGCAAACAAACAGTTGATGTAAAATATTGACAATTTAAAAAAAAAGGGAATTGTAAAATGGAGTAGGTGAAACAATAGCACGAAAAATACATGAAAGACAATAGTGCAGTGGGTAGAAAAAAAATGTAGTGGGTAGAAAAATAACCGAAAACAATGGACATCTGGCATAATTAACATGGCGTTATTAGCAGGAATCCCTCCGGCTTCTGATTGGCCGATAAATTTAGCACGTCTGTTGTCAAGGTGATTTGTCGTGTAGAATATATAATTATTGGGATTCATGAAATAAATGTATTTGACTGAGTTTAGCCGACGAATAACAAATTTTAATATAATGATGTTAATGCTATTCGCGCATCGAAGTATATCTAATCGAAGTATCGCATTGTTGTGAATGAAAATTAAAGATTAATTCTTTCGATAGATTGCTGTGCACGTTTGGCGATAGAATTGAGTCACGTTAAGTATCATAATTTAATTGAACTGTTTAAGTTATAATTATGCCCAGTCGCATACAAATTATCCAAGCCACTCTGCCAAACATGCAAAGCTTAAGAGTGGGTATAAACTAAAAGTTGCAAACACGTTGTATAATAGTGCGAATCTTTCTTTTTGATATTTTAATACCGATTTCAAATCCAAGACTGCTCTTTCAACGTTATTGACATTGTCGTGTGCACTAACATCTTTGCTAAATTTGGAATTGTTTCCAAAGCCGAGTCACAGTATTTGCAACAGAACTACAATCTAGAATCAATCCGAACTCAAAGAGCGATATATTTGTGCTACCACATATATAAATACGCCATACCGCGCCAGATAACGTCATGTGGAAGTGCTAAGTTTATCGGCCAATAAGAAGCCGGAGGGATTCCTGCTAATAACGCCATGTCATAATTAAATATACTGGGTGAAAAAAAGACCAAAAAAAAGACAAAAAAAGACAAAAAACAAAACCGAAAAGAAAGAAAAATAAATAACATTATGTCACATATACAGTGAACATATATCCATTGTGAATAGCTTAAATGGGAAAAATGTTATGGAAATGGTGAAAAAATATATAGTTACAGTTTTGTTGGGAAAAATGACAATGACGTTGCTTTGACACACCTTAGACAAGTACCAAACGGACGTAAACGAAGGAGGATGTCATGGAACGCAGCATAGCTAGAACATCATAATTCGATGTATGATTGGTTTTCCTGACGTCATCTTTAAACGATGATTGAATTGCTGACACAGCATTTTGTAGTTTTCCCTCGAGATAGAGAGCTCCTCGCGTGAACAAAACACGAATCACGTGCTGATACTCAATGGTTAGCGCGTAATTCATAAAAACACAATGTCCAGTTTAAGAGTGAAAATTAAATTAACGGGCGTCTGTTGCTTGCTTTTCCGATCCCCCAGCATATCGTACTTAGTATTTCCCCTCTGGACAATATGACCGTGCTGACGTCAAGACCACTTTGGTGGCGGGACCTGGCATGGAATGTTTGAGCGCGTTCGTTTTAGTGGCGCATTTCAAGAAAAACGAAATGGATTTATTTGTCAATATATAAGCGAAAGCAACGAAAATGTAGACTGTAACAACTCCTGAAGTAGGTATAAGCATTTGTTTGTTGTAGTTATTTCGTAGATCGGCAGTAATTTGGTGAAATTCGATAGAGAGGATCTCGACCAGTCGGCGAAGTTGTAACGAAATTTTCCCTGAACTTGTCGAGGTTGTAATGGCAAACACCAGTAAATGTCATACAAAACAAGCCAAGATTTTAATAGTTGACTTGAAAGTCATCTTTATGATGTATTATGCTCTTATATTGTGGTATATTTTTGTTTTTATTTGCGAATCTCGAAAATCTACGTTGACCGCGTGATGAAATGTGTCCAGCCGGGCTTGTCGCCTGGGTATAATTACTTGGGCTACCTATGGTAGAACGAGTCTAGGTTTCGGCTCTGTTTTTTTTGGGTGTAGCGATATGGCATTTGTGACGTCACAGTTAAATGCTGCTGATTTCATCATGGCGGATTTTCATGCAGGAGCGTGCAGGAGTCATGCGTTTTTTTCTCTCCTGACGGCCTTTGGTTGTGTTGTTCGAAGTGAATTTGTGTTTTAATGATAAACACGCTCACAATGCTTACAATAGACTATAGTAGACCTGAGTTGGTCGGCGATCTCGATAACCGTACGCTGAAAATGTGTAGTACTCGATCAAACTTTATACGAAAATTCTCGATCAATGTGTTCTCGATCAATTTACATGTGTTATTAATTAAATTGTGCTGAAAAATGTTGCTCAAGTGCTGTAAATCAAAGAACAAAGAAAGTTGATAAAGTCAGCTTGCAAGTGAAAGGTAAACATGCTGTGTTTTACATCTTTATCGAGGTTGACATTTCACTCAACTGACTTGTGTCTGTGAATGCTGTATGTGGTTTGCTTTAATGTATGTAATTTGCTTTATTTTTACTTGCATTGTTTATTGTGGTGCCAGTTTATACAAAATAAACACGATCCTATGGTACATGCATTTTAATACTAGTTTATACTATTCATCGTCTATTCACAAATTGTGTTTTGAGATCTGGTTGTTTTAGATTTTTTATCATGCAGTCAAAGGTTCAAATTGTCAATGGGCGTTGTTTGTGATCACTAGTTGTAATGAAGTTAATCAGGTGATTTTAAAGAATGACTGAATGAGGGAATTGTATAATCCCAATCTGAAACTGAATCAATGTTTTGCCCGACCCGGGGGAAGGCATACCCAGGGGCATTTGACATTTTGAATTTTTTTTGTGTCGATAAGCCCCACTGCAGAGCACCCACCACCTGGTAGGCAATCTTTGTCAAATTTTCCCCTGGCTTGAGTTAGAGCACAACACGTTTTTGTTTAGATATATTTTCTTGCATAGAGAAATTATGTGTTCAGTCTGGTTAGCTGACTATAATATACTGTTATTTACCGCCAGAATCAAACTCTTCGACTCTTTTCAATAAAATTTCAGCTACCACAAAGTTAAAAAACAAAAGTCTGATTGAAAAATAAACAAGAGTTCAAACATGTATTATTTGCATGACAACTGAAGTAGCTTCTGTACCAGGCGTTCTGTTCTGGAGGAGGGGGTACCCGCCTCCCCAGAACAGAACGATATATAGCATGCATGAGCAGTGCTGTTGATAATGCTGAACATTGTGGCCTTTAAAATGAATGACTTCAGATATTGTTATGTGAGATCTGTGAACACCATCTAAACAGTTTATTAACAATAACTAAAATATTAAAGTGTAATATGTACACAAAATGTCACAATACCATACATATAGTTCGAGATATAGTTGAAAGCAATGTCATGATGGCTCTGTATGTGAATTCTATGTTGTCCCAATCTACAATCCTGGCCAAAATTAACTCGGACAGTCGCGTAAAACGAACTTAAGCGCATCAATTCCTAAGATTATGTTCAAATAACATCGTCCCCCACTACCCCCGTTCAATGTTGGTTAGAAAATGAAATGCAAAGTATGTTCAGCGCAAATTTTTATCAACATTGAATGGGGGGAGTGGGGGGAATGATTTTTAGAAGGAAATTTGATATCAGATGTGATTTAAGGCAAGGTGTCCGAGTGATTTTGACCAGGATTGTCTGAAAATGCCATCTCGAAACATAGACGTGTTTTTGCTGTTAAAATAGTGCAGAATGGTGGCAAACGTTACATGTTTTAATTCGTCAAATAAAGTATGTTTGAGCGTGGTGAAAGATCGTTATGATTGATGTGTTTGCACTACTTTGCATTTCATATCCACGCACATAACACGCGCGTGCCACGCCATAAACTCATTATATATGCCTACGTCACCGACTTCTACAGGCGACGGTAAACACGGTAAGCACGGTCAACACGCAAATTTTACCTCTTTGTCTAACGATTAGCGCATGAAAGAAAGAACTACACAACGTTCGTGCTTTTCAGAATGTTCTCCTACTACAAGTGGTTAGATAAAGTAGAAACGCAGTCATAATAAACGCGCATGTTAAGAATCCCCACGGTAAACATCGAAAAACAGTTCTTGAATAATTAAGAGTTAGAGGTCATATTTCTTTTATGTAAAGCCATGCGTATGTTTACCGTCGTATATTTTTCGTTTGTTGCCATTAGTAGTCGTTTACAAGTTGGGAATCAAGTTATATTGTTTTTCTATAACACACACGTTTAATGCGCACAATCGTAGCGTTGCTGCGTGCTAAAAGTACCGTGGAAGTGGTTTGTTTACCGTCAAAGAGCTAAAAATCGGTTGTTCACCGTCGCCACTAGAATCTGACGTAAGCATATATAATGAGTTTATAACCGCTGTTCACTGTTTGTTTCTTGTCAAGATGATTTAGGCACAAACGTATTGCGTGCGACGTGCGTAGACATTAAATTCAAAGTGGTGCGAACACATCGTTCTTCAGGAATTCTATTAACGCCGCTCAATGATATTGCCAAAATTTGAGCGCTGTTTGTTTTGTTCTACCTCGTAGAATTAAACTATGTAATGTCTCTCGCCATTCTGCTTTGTTTTAACAGCCAAAATACATGTTTCTTTCAAAATAATATTTTCAGACAATCCTGGCCAAAATTAACTCGGACAGTCGCGTAAAACGAACTTAAGCGCATCAATTCCTAAGATTATGTTCAAATAACATCGTCCCCCACTACCCCCGTTCAATGTTGGTTAGAAAATGAAATGCAAAGTATGTTCAGCGCAAATTTTTATCAACATTGAATGGGGGGAGTGGGGGGAATGATTTTTAGAAGGAAATTTGATATCAGATGTGATTTAAGGCAAGGTGTCCGAGTGATTTTGACCAGGATTGTCTGAAAATGCCATCTCGAAACATAGACGTGTTTTTGCTGTTAAAATAGTGCAGAATGGTGGCAAACGTTACATGTTTTAATTCGTCAAATAAAGTATGTTTGAGCGTGGTGAAAGATCGTTATGATTGATGTGTTTGCACTACTTTGCATTTCATATCCACGCACATAACACGCGCGTGCCACGCCATAAACTCATTATATATGCCTACGTCACCGACTTCTACAGGCGACGGTAAACACGGTAAGCACGGTCAACACGCAAATTTTACCTCTTTGTCTAACGATTAGCGCATGAAAGAAAGAACTACACAACGTTCGTGCTTTTCAGAATGTTCTCCTACTACAAGTGGTTAGATAAAGTAGAAACGCAGTCATAATAAACGCGCATGTTAAGAATCCCCACGGTAAACATCGAAAAACAGTTCTTGAATAATTAAGAGTTAGAGGTCATATTTCTTTTATGTAAAGCCATGCGTATGTTTACCGTCGTATATTTTTCGTTTGTTGCCATTAGTAGTCGTTTACAAGTTGGGAATCAAGTTATATTGTTTTTCTATAACACACACGTTTAATGCGCACAATCGTAGCGTTGCTGCGTGCTAAAAGTACCGTGGAAGTGGTTTGTTTACCGTCAAAGAGCTAAAAATCGGTTGTTCACCGTCGCCACTAGAATCTGACGTAAGCATATATAATGAGTTTATAACCGCTGTTCACTGTTTGTTTCTTGTCAAGATGATTTAGGCACAAACGTATTGCGTGCGACGTGCGTAGACATTAAATTCAAAGTGGTGCGAACACATCGTTCTTCAGGAATTCTATTAACGCCGCTCAATGATATTGCCAAAATTTGAGCGCTGTTTGTTTTGTTCTACCTCGTAGAATTAAACTATGTAATGTCTCTCGCCATTCTGCTTTGTTTTAACAGCCAAAATACATGTTTCTTTCAAAATAATATTTTCAGACAATCCTGGCCAAAATTAACTCGGACAGTCGCGTAAAACGAACTTAAGCGCATCAATTCCTAAGATTATGTTCAAATAACATCGTCCCCCACTACCCCCGTTCAATGTTGGTTAGAAAATGAAATGCAAAGTATGTTCAGCGCAAATTTTTATCAACATTGAATGGGGGGAGTGGGGGGAATGATTTTTAGAAGGAAATTTGATATCAGATGTGATTTAAGGCAAGGTGTCCGAGTGATTTTGACCAGGATTGTCTCAAAATGCCATCTCGAAACATAGACGTGTTTTTGCTGTTAAAATAGTGCAGAATGGTGGCAAACGTTACATGTTTTAATTCGTCAAATAAAGTATGTTTGAGCGTGGTGAAAGATCGTTATGATTGATGTGTTTGCACTACTTTGCATTTCATATCCACGCACATAACACGCGCGTGCCACGCCATAAACTCATTATATATGCCTACGTCACCGACTTCTACAGGCGACGGTAAACACGGTAAGCACGGTCAACACGCAAATTTTACCTCTTTGTCTAACGATTAGCGCATGAAAGAAAGAACTACACAACGTTCGTGCTTTTCAGAATGTTCTCCTACTACAAGTGGTTAGATAAAGTAGAAACGCAGTCATAATAAACGCGCATGTTAAGAATCCCCACGGTAAACATCGAAAAAACAGTTCTTGAATAATTAAGAGTTAGAGGTCATATTTCTTTTATGTAAAGCCATGCGTATGTTTACCGTCGTATATTTTTCGTTTGTTGCCATTAGTAGTCGTTTACAAGTTGGGAATCAAGTTATATTGTTTTTCTATAACACACACGTTTAATGCGCACAATCGTAGCGTTGCTGCGTGCTAAAAGTACCGTGGAAGTGGTTTGTTTACCGTCAAAGAGCTAAAAATCGGTTGTTCACCGTCGCCACTAGAATCTGACGTAAGCATATATAATGAGTTTATAACCGCTGTTCACTGTTTGTTTCTTGTCAAGATGATTTAGGCACAAACGTATTGCGTGCGACGTGCGTAGACATTAAATTCAAAGTGGTGCGAACACATCGTTCTTCAGGAATTCTATTAACGCCGCTCAATGATATTGCCAAAATTTGAGCGCTGTTTGTTTTGTTCTACCTCGTAGAATTTAACTATGTAATGTCTCTCGCCATTCTGCTTTGTTTTAACAGCCAAAATACATGTTTCTTTCAAAATAATATTTTCAGACAATCCTGGCCAAAATTAACTCGGACAGTCGCGTAAAACGAACTTAAGCGCATCAATTCCTAAGATTATGTTCAAATAACATCGTCCCCCACTACCCCCGTTCAATGTTGGTTAGAAAATGAAATGCAAAGTATGTTCAGCGCAAATTTTTATCAACATTGAATGGGGGGAGTGGGGGGAATGATTTTTAGAAGGAAATTTGATATCAGATGTGATTTAAGGCAAGGTGTCCGAGTGATTTTGACCAGGATTGTAGGTTGTCCATGCATGTAAGGGACCGTTCATTATTTATCAGAGGGGGGGATGGGTGAGAAAATGGGGGGACCTGAAATTTTTGCTACTTCTTTTGGGGGGACCCTGAAATAATTTATAAGTTCTTAAGGGGGGGCATGAAGTTTTTGTATTAAACAAGGATAAGAATCTTTGATGATCAACATTATTATACAAACAAACATTTTTATTGGGATATATCATTCAGAAAACCACTGTGAAGTATGCACCACATTCAGCCTTCGATTCAGCCGTCGATGCAATTATCGCATGTTATTGCGAAGTTATCTCCATATTCATCAGGTGGTAGCGATTGGAGAATATCATACAAAAACACAATTTTCTCTGGCGCTCAGGGGCGGATCTAGGATTTTTTATACATTAGTCAAAATGGCGGGGTCCACATATCTCGGGGGGTCCGGGGGCAAGCCCCCCCGGAATTTTTTTGAAATTTGGGTCTCTGAAATGGCATTTCCCGCGATCTGACAGCACTTTTGAGCATTTTATTTAACGTTTTCAATCAAGTTTTTAGGAAACATTTTATTATTTTTCAGAATGTTTTCCCGTCCAATTCGATCTTTGATAATGTAGTCGTATTTTATGAAAAAAGTTGGCTGTTTCGCTCTATGTCAGAGCTCATCAGCATGCCTAGGAAACACATTAACACGTTGCTGCATTCAGTGAATCCGACATGGACAGCCAGACCAACACATGAGTGAAGGTCCAAGGGTTTGAAATTAGAGTTTTCCTTCTCCTAGGTGGGCTGCCTTCCATGGCTGATGAGCCCCACCTACCCAGAGCTGTCTGGTTTTCAGGCGCCAGATACCCGCCTTCTGCACCTCAACCCAAACAGACAATGTCTGGTTAGGAGAAGCTTTGATTAGTGACCGTAATGGGACATTTCATGGACATAGAGGAGCTCAATCCTCTACATCATCCCGGCCAACTTAAACCCAAATTAATGACCCACCACCCACCCACACCCACCCACCCTAACCCAAGTAACTTTCACCTTTGAGCTGTCTGGTTTTAAGGCGCCAGATACTCGCCTCTTACACTTCTACCCAAGCAGACAATGTCTGGTTTAAGAGAAGCTTTTACTGATGACCATAATGGGACATTTCATGGACATAGAGATGCTCAACTCTCTACATCATCCCAGCCAACTTACAGTAACCCTTTAATCTTTTTAACTACTGTACATGTATTATTTTTAATTATTTTAAATTTTAATGAAAGACACAGACAACTTAAATGTAAATCTGTATAATTTACTTAATGACAAAGATAATTGCAAATGGATTGCAGCAGATAATACTGCGTGTAGATGATTGTATAAAATCAATCAGATAAAGGTTTGCCAGACACAACAGGAAAAATGAGTACCTACTGTAAATAAAGAAATATGAGGTCACTACTTAATGTGGGTATCTTCCTCAAGTTAACTCCTTTAAGGCCTGGAGCTTTCAAAGTGACAAGTAAAATCGTCTGGTATTAGCCAGAGTAAAATAACAAGGCACTAGCCAGAGTAAAACAACAAAAGTCATGTTCAGGGCTCAAAGTGTTAAATTAATACAATAGAATAAGAAACAAATCAATGAAAATTTAAAAAAAAAAACCACTTTAAAGACATCTTTGAATTTGACATACAGTAAATCCTGTATCTCTGCAGTAACATTAATGTAATTATTAAAATGTGTGTTAAAAGTCATCAAATCAATTCAATTCTTCTGTTGTCAGCTGCAAATTTGTCAATGACTTTCTGAACAGAAGGCTTTATTTCTTGATGAATTTCCATCAATGCTAAGCCATTAAAGCGATCTTCAACCATAGTGCTTCTTGTGTAGTTTTTTAACCTACGCATGGCTGAAAAAGATCGCTCACACTCGCAGGAAGTGACAGGAAGAGTAGCTAAAATTCGAAGGGCAACTTTAATGTTTGCAAAAGAATCAAAAGTAACAGCCTTTAGTGTTGTAGCAACACTACTGGGATGTGAACTTGTATAGGCAACCCAATATGTCTGCCACAACTCCAACTCAGCATCTAAGGCAAGAGAGTTAGGAAGATCATCCTCATAAAAATCAGAAAATTTTTTAAATGTCTGTTTCCAACTTACATTACTATTGTTAGACTGAGCAATAATGGATATCATTTTGCTAGGCACAATGCTTAACCCATATATGGCATTAACACTAGTGAAGTCAAATCTGGTCTTGAGATCTGAATTTAGATGGTCAAGAACAGGAATTGTAATGGCACGCTTGTAGTACTCAGAAGCATCAGTAGCAGGAGGATTATCTCTAGTGGTTTGTCTACGAGCAACTCTTGGCATAGATTCCTCAATGTCAACTTTTGAAGCTAAAGAAACAGCCTGATTATACCACTGAGCATGATAATGATCGATCTGATTTCGTGCTGTCATAGCTAAATTCTTAAGTGCCTGAATCAATTCTATACCATCAAAAATATCATTATTCTTTGCTTGTAGCAACTGAGTAACAGGAAGGGTCATATCAAGAATATTTCTAGTAATAACCAGAGCTACAATAAACTGGAAAGAAGAAATTAGTGCTGAGTAAGATGTAGCTTGGGAAGATGTGTTAGGATTATACTGCCTCTCCAGATTCAAACTCATTTCCTTTAAAGTAAAAAATATTGGTACGAACAACTCCTCAAATACATCCATTCCATCTACACGCTCTACCCATCTTGTTCGACATACATCTTTCAACTTCTTTTTCTTACTATCTGGACTATACTTTAAAACATTTCTTTCAAGAGCCAATTGGCGATTTTGAGAATTGTTAAAAAAATATGACAATTCCTTTACTTGTACCAATACATTCCTTACTAGTGGTACAGAACAACTATCACAAATTACTAAATTTAATCTGTGGCTATAACAATGGGTGTAAATGGCTTTTCTGTTGAGCCGCAAGATGTGTGCGGAAAGACCATTAATATGACCAGCAACAGCACCAGCTCCATCATACCCTTGCCCCCTACAATCCTCAATGTTCAAAGAAAGGTCAGCTAGTGCTTTTAAAATAACAGCTGCTAGGTCTGCACCAGTTAGTCCCCATTTACAATGTAAAAACCTAATGAAGTCTTCTCTTATGTTCAAATCACTATCAACAAATCGCAGAACTAATGACATTTGCTCCTTATTTGAACAATCTGCTGCTTCATCTGCAATAATTGAGAAAAATTTATTTTGCTTAACTTCAGCAATAACTTCTTCAGTTATTACCTGGCCACAACAGTTAATGAGTTCATTTTGTGTAGTCTTGGAAATATAAGAAGCATTCTTTGGACAGGTCTTAAGATGTTCTTCAAGATTAACATCACCTGCACGAACCCTCATATTGAGTAGCTCAATGAAGTTGCCTATACCCCCTTCAGAATAACCTCCAACCTCAGGATGATATTTTGAGTCATCACGATGCCCTCGAAAAGACAGCCCTAAACGGCCACAAGTTATAATTGTGTCTACAATAGGAATAAGCTTTTTCCTATTCTCTGAAATTGTCTTTCTTCTATTTTCACTCATCATCACCTCAATTGGTTGGCTTTTTCCTGACAATTGACTAAGAAGAGATGTGAAAATAGCTGATGTATTTTCATGCAAGCATTCTTTAGAACTACCTTTGGTGCCAGTATGATACTTAAAACAACGAGTGGCATCATTCCAATATTTAAATGGTTCAGAAAATAATTTTTTAATTCGATGAGCTTTCCTCGGGAACCTATCCCCAAACAAAACACAGGGAAGACAAAAAGCACCATTTACACTCGGAGAATAACATAACCATGGATGTAATTCAAGCCATTTATATAAAAAACTCCTCCCATTGGTTTTTGGAAAAGGATATGACTTATCAGGTTTAAAAACATTCTTAATCAAAGTCTCAATTTGCAAGTTGCTCATACCTTTGACTCTCTCCCTATAAGAAGCAACATCATACTCGCATGCTGAATGTATCAAAGCAGGAGTACTGGTTGTAGATGTAGCTTGTGAACTGGAAATACCCCCAGTAGTACATGTAGGTGCAGAAGACACTGTTTTGTTAGCTAAAAGGGTTACTGAATCGGAAGAAAGTGTCACTTGTTTGTTAATACATGTAGGTTTAGGGCTTGAAGCACTAACAGAAGTGGAAAATGAAAGTTTGGATTGAACCATATTATTTGCAGTGCAACTTTTTTTCGACTTTGGTAAAGATGCACCAGTAGATGCATTTTTTTGAAGACCATCAAGGGTACTAGCAGTAGGGGAAACTGTTGGCAGCTTCCTCTTATCTCCTCCTGCTTCATTATGAAACACAAGAGAAACAAAATGATTTGGTTTAAAAACTTCACCTGATTTAACTTCACCTTTAAAACAAAATAATATGTGAAGATCCAGCAAGGGTTTCAACGGTGCAGAAGGCTCAATTTTACAATTGAACAGTAACCTAAATTTTTCTTGCCCAAAATCAGGATAATATGAAAAAATGTTTCTGTTTGTAACAGAAGCTAAACCAAGAATACACAAAAAGCTAGACCATGTCTTATCATGACAATTTAAAATGGCTTCTTCTCTAACTAGTTGATCTCCAGAGAGACCAGAATCAAATGCTCCGTGAGACACAGACAAAGGCAGAATATTTTTAAAACTATGACAAACCTTTTCCTTATGTTTATCATATGCTGATAGGAAATATGGATGGTCACAGTAAAATTGAGCATTAAGATACAGCTCAATCGATGTTAAAGCTCGAAGATCCACAGTAAGAGAATTGTCACCCACCATTGCCAAAGAAACAGAGCTGTATAAGCAATTCCCAGAGGCTTCAGATCTATATAATTCAGACATAACACAGAATAATTATTCAATCCAAGTCAATCGATATGGAAGAAAACATAGAAACAAACAAAACAGCACATTTCTGATAGAAAAAATAAGTGTTATCACTGTTATGTATATTAGGTGGGCGAAAACAGTGGGTTGAGATGTAAAATGTTCGAAATCAACTAAACTCTGCCTGTCGACAGACTTATTATGAATTATTCATACGCAGCTACCAATTCAAATAATTTATCATAAATAAGTTGACTTCCCGTTCAATTTAAATAATTCACGGTACAAAGACGATCATTAAAAGTAATAATTGAATGAGAACGCTAAAATGATAGATTATTCACTCACCTTAGAGCAACACAAGACTTCTTTGACTTTCCAGCTGTATTAACATACAGAGGAATGTATGATTCTGCACCGAAATCCCTGTGCAAGGTCTTTCCAATCTGCGCCAGAATCTCTCGATTAGAAAGGGTGGCACAAGACTTGATTTTCGATGACAAATCGCGATAGATCTGTCGCAGAAATTCATCATCGTTAGCTTTAAGAGCGTTTTGTACACGTTCCACGACATTCGAAGAAGCCATGATACGAACTCCGTCTCAAACATAAGCTTGAAGTCGAGTCAGAGCAATCCTGTTCATGATGCTGCAAATGCGGCAAAGTTAGTCAAACCGTTCTGTATCAGCCAATCAAAACCCAAGTGCGTCAAGAAATTTTACTTCCGACGTAATTGCATGCACTTCCGACGTATTTGCATTGTTTTCGACCAATCAGCGCTCGTTATTTCGACGTATTTCGGCCAGTTCGACGTATAAAATTGTACCCATTTGTAAAGATTTACACCTCTATCCCTAGGCCGAGCGTATAAGACTGCTCTAGTGGTCTGGTGCATAGTTAGCTCACGTGCAATCAACACAGGGGAATGAATAGGACCGGACGTAGAGAGATTTATTGCGTTATTGCGCTCGCATTCGCTCCTCGAAATCAGTTTTAAAATAAAATTTTAAAAATTTGGAAAGTAATTAATATTTAGCCATTTTTTATTGAATTAATTAGTCAGCTTTTTAAAATTGAATTAATTAGTCAATTTTTTTTACGTTAGTCGCTTGACGTGTTTGACGTACCCTAGATCCGCCCCTGCGCTATTCCATAGGATTTCTTCAAATTTACATATGTTGTACAGAATTTCATGCTCTTTAATCTGGTATAAGCTTCCAGAGTGGGATAGACCCATGAACGACGCAGAAAGGCTTTAAACAAGTTGCGGCGCGGCGTCATTAGGGACCTTTAGCAAAGACAACGGGAACGTCAGTGACGACGTCCTTCAATTCATACAATGTAAAATCCAAAATATCATGAATTCATGCATCGTCCTCGTTGTACATGTTACGTCAACGAAATAATCTTAGCGTACGCAGAACGACGTATTATACACATGCAGTGAAAGTTGTTGTTGGGCGAGTTTGACGTTAACTATTTGTTTTCAAACACCACTTTTCAAAGATTTTAGACAAAGCTAGAATGAAGCGAGCAATCTGAATTACGACATTTAAAATAAATCATGCATCAATGACACGGAATTTCTTGGGCTTGATGTATATGTTTCGACCTTCAAAAAGCATTAGGGCCTAAAAGATACTGTCCGCTATATACGTTAACGTCAAATTCACCCAACAGCTTTCACTATTCAATGTGTCAAGGTCGTCCTCAATACGTGAAGACTCGTCATTTGACGTTGTATGCACAACGAGGACGGTGCAGGGATTACTATTGGGACTTCAAACTGTTCATTGTCTTTGTTTTAGATGTAAATTTCTTTTGTATGAAGGACGTTATCACGACGTTCCCGTTGTGTTTGCTAAAGGTCCCTAATAATACGACTGACGGGGGTTGTGTTGCATACATTATTCCAGATTACATCAGATATAAACACGATTTTGTCAGGCGCTAATTCTATACGATTTTTTTAAATTTACATATGTTGTACAGAATTTCATGCTCGTTAATATGGTATAAGTTTCCAGAGTGGGATACGTCGTTCGTGGGTCTATCCCACTCTGTAAACTTATACCATATTAAAGAGCATGAAATTCTGTACAACATATGTAAATTTTAAAAAATCGTATAGAATAGCGGCTGAGAAAATTGTGTTTATATCTCATGTAATCTGGAATATGCAACACAATCCCCGTCAGTCGTATTAATGACGCCGCGCCGCAATTTGTTTAAGGCCTTCCCCCGTCGTTCATAATTCTATCCCACTCTGGAAACTTATACCAGATTAAAGAGCATGAAATTCTGTACAACATATGTAAATTTGAAGAAATCCTATAGAATAGCGCCTGAGAAAATTGTGTTTTTGTATGATATTCTGCAATAGCGACCACGTGATGAATATGGAGATAACTTAGATAGATAGATAGATAGATAGTCTTTATTTTAACACGCTAACAACGTCAGCAAAGGCTGATTTCCACGAAGGGCGTGTATAAGGAAACAAGAAATTAAATTTACATACAGTGCAGAAAACTAAATAACTTTTAAAATAACTAACAAATGGTAATGTCAATATAAAGTGAAGATAGATATTGTTACATACTTTTATGAGTAGCAATTTTTCTCACGAATAATGAGAGCGATTTGCTCTCCCTAATTTCTGTAGGTAACGAATTCCATATGGATGCCCCATCAAACATGAAACTCTTTTTCATATTATTTGTACGTGGCTGTGGCAAGCAAAGAGTTGTAGCTATGTCTCGCAAATTATGATTTGTGACTTCCTTTTTATAAGTGAAAAGATTTGAGAGGGATTTCGGGCCCAGCTCATTCAACACTTTAAACACTGATTTTGCTTTGGCCTTTCGCCTTTGTGTTTGGAGTGGTTCCCATCCTAGCGCATTTAGTGCAACGCTATGATCTACTTCGCAATAAGATGCGATAATTGAATCGACGGCTGAATCGAAGGCCGAATCGAAGGCTGAATAGAAAGGCTGAATGTGGTGCATACTTCACAGTGGTTTCAGAAAAGCCGTTAATTGCAATAATTTTGTGTTGTTTTGTAAAATGTAAAATAAAAGTAAAAGTAAACCATAAGGCTCGGGTATTTAGATCCTGGTTGTGACTTACCATCCTTGGTGTATTGTGTTGGTGAATAGTAGTGGAGAATGGTTAATAATTTGAGGTTTACGGTGTTAGGGTAATAATTATGATTGAGATTAAGGAGAAGGTTAAGGTGATAATTGATTTAATGTGTGGGTCGGGTGGGAATTAAGGTTGGGGTTAAGAAGGTTATATTTAGGGTTAAGGTTAGGTTTAGGGTTAATGGGGTACTTGAATTTTGAGGTTTTATAGGTAGGGTGGGTGGGGTTAGTTTTAAGATTAATGTCAGGATTTGAAGGGTTGGGGGGGGGCACTGAAATTATGTCAAATAAAAACAGGGGGCTACCAAATTTTTAAACTTTGCTTGGGGGGTACCTGTTTGGCAATTTCTCACCCATCTCCCCCCCCCCTCAGATAAATAATGAACGGTCCCTAAGTTACAAAGTAATAAATGTCGTTTATAAATTGTAAAAGCTAACTGATATAAAATGAAAAAGGAAACCCAAAACTGTAATATTTTAAAATTAATTTTTTATATAAGACTGCATATTTTGTTTTAAAAGTTCGGAGGTTTCAGTCCATGACGTCAGACCACGTTAAAATTGTTCCTTGTATTTGATATAGCACGAGTTTTTTTAAAAGAACACAAATCACAATGTTACTACTCCGATGGTGTCTGAGTAGAAAGATTAAACCTGGTTAAGTGATTTATTGTTTAGATATTTAACATTTTGTTATAGATAATATTTTTAATATTTTCCAAAAATTAGCATAATTTGCAAAATCACCTGTCTGACGTGAACTGAAAAGCCAAAATTTTGATGTAAAGACAATTTGAATGATATATCAGTATTATTGTCATGGTATAATGCCATGTTAGTTTAAAAGTCAGCAAGACCACTTGTTGCAACTGGTTTTTGGACTGCACAAGAATATTTCGGGTGAATTTGTAGCAGTTTTAATTGTAATAGCTGACATAAAAAGGCATGCTAATAATGAGATCGTTTATTTTTTTTAAACTACACAAATATAGTAATACGCCAGAAACTGCCAAAGCACAGATAAAAAGGCATTTCCATTTTGACTGTAATATGTTTGTGAATAAAGCAACAAACTTAATATTTAAATATACTATAAATAGTGAGAATATTAAGTTTTTTAAAAACTGTTGAAGATATGTTAGGCATGCTTATGTTAGTGGTGACGGCGTGTTTAAGATATGATTATCTTTTTGCATTCTAGTTTTTTTTGTACATGTCTCCAGTAACTTGTTGCTGGTTGTTGCTTTTCATGTTACTTATGCAGAGTTATTTATCTTATTTGTTTGTTGTGATATTTCTAGTAATATTTAGTGTAAATTTGCATAATCTGCAATATGACCTATGCAATGACATGCACATCCCACAGATTTGAATAGTGGATGTCAAGACAATTTATATGATCTATTGTGGTTTTATCGACATGATGTATAGTAATGTCATATTCATTTGCAAACTGCTGATAAGAGTTGCAGTGGCTTCATTTTAAGCTGTGCACCATTTAGTTTTGACAATAATGACGTATTAAAAAAAGCAAATATGAATATAATTGAATTAACGGAATGTAAAGACTAATCAATTTCTTGACTTTATTTTAAGATTCTGTATAGTGTTGGCAAATTGCAAGAACAATTGTGAAAATTGTACTTTGAAACTTTGTTGGAATGTCTTCTTGCTATATGTTATGAAATGTGGGTCGTATTCCTATTCGGACAATGATTTCCAGTACGTTATAGTAACATATTACGTTTTCATTGCCTAGATTTCTGTTCTGTTGATGAGTAGATAGTATGACTTCACTTGTGCCAGTTCAAATCGATTATATTGTGGTGTGTCTGAAATATGTGTGTCATGGTGACTTGTTTTGTTAATTGTATGTGTTACGACATTGTCTTCAATACATTAGTCAAATTTTTATTTAGTCTAATTTTTATTTATTGTATTGTTTTACAGATATGCAAACATCTACCAATGAGGATTGCAGTTGATGATAGCTGCAAAGAAGGACAGGGCTTCATGTACTATTTCATTGATTTTTGTAACTAATTTCATACCCTTCATTTTCATACGTAAACGAGATCTGCTTGGCCATTTTGTGTCTGCAGAGTTGGAAAGAGATGACACAGGTCAGTTATACAGTAATACAAGTATATAGAAATATGCCATTTTCATGTAATGTCTACATATAAGTGTATCCTGTCAATGGATCTTGGCAGACTGTTTGTCTGTTCAGTTGCGTTAACACACTATCTGTCTTGTCGCAGACAGATAAAGCAAAATGTTATAGAACTTGTAGACAATTGTCATTGTATGATAAGTTCACTGTTTATTCTTGTATAATGCCTGTTTTTCAGTGCATTTATTACATACAATAATGGCTGCTGAATGTAAGGCAGTCTAAAAGATGAAATTTACTTATCTGTTAAATTTCTGTATAATTTATAATGCCATTCGTGCGTTTATGAGTAGTTACTGGTTTTTCTGAATAGCAATTACTGAGAGTTTGATTTATTCTGAAAGATTTCGAGAGCATAATATGTGATGAACATAATGTCATTGGTGACTGTCAGTCATATGGACGACATATTTTAAATTGACATATGATAAATGAAATACGATTGATGGAGCTGACAGACCAAAAATATTTCAGCGAACAAAATACACCATGTGTTAAACATAATAAACTTTGTGTAATTGGTACAACTTGCCATTTTTCTTAAAATTGAGTATGAAATTGACAAATATAAAAGGTGAACTAGTGTTTAATTAACTAGTCATATATGGCAATGTCATTATCTGATAATAGGTTGCATACATCAGGATGTCAAACACTGAGTATTTTTTTCTTTTGCTTTTTTCACTGTAAATATGCAAGATTGTTTATGGTGAACTTCGTCTTTCTGTGTTTGGATATTTCATTGTTAATGGACTTTCTTTTGCAAGTATTCTCTCTAGAATATTAATTGTCAAACTTTTAACTTTACCATCCGAGAGAGGTTAGATACGAAGATATATAAGTATAGTCACCCAAGATTCTGTTAATAAATTGTTTGTTGCATGATTAGTGTATGGTATGTCTGTAAAGACTGAATTAGAGACTAATTGTAACAAGTTAATGCAGGAAATTTCTGTCCTTGTTAATGCTGCTTATGAATAAGATGCGAGCTAACTTACGAGCCTAGCTGAAATTTTAGAAAAGAAATTAAGTATTACAATGCACGGTTCTGTCAATTTAGTCATACTAGTATAAAAATGGCCTGAAAATCCACTAAAACATTAAGTAATAGTTACATCAGTCTATGTTGACATATCCATTCTAAGTATATGAAACTGGACTCATATTGATAGTCTGTTTTGGCGTGTAGCGAGCCTCGTATTAATACTGTTCATGTAGCCAGCCTCCTGTTCATATTGTACAAGTTATTAACTTTTCACTCGCAAATACAGAGTTTTCTGTACTTGATTATTTTACTATGTCTAACAGGTGCTTTTAGCCATCAATAAGAGAACTCCCAGAAAGTTTGGAGTATATCTTTAATGCTTTCACTCTGAAATATGGAATTATCCGTACTTTATTATTTTACTATGTCTAATGGCAGAGGATTTTACTCGTCAATAAGAGAGCTCTGAGAAAGTTGTGAGTGAAACTGTTAATAGGCATAAGAATGAATAAAGTCATTAATAGTGTAGCTATCCAGCCAAGTTGGTGCAGATAGTGAAATAACTTGTCCATTGATCAGTGATCAAGATAAATATATCAGCTTGTACAGGTACAAAAATATACTATTCATCTAGCCATAATCATGGCAGACCCTGTTCAGCCACAAAGTAATATTGATCTGGCCATTTTGGCGGAGGCTATTAGGCACAAACTAATATTAATCTGGCTGTTCTGGTGTAGCCTGTTTAGTGAGTAAATGAAAACCAAATAATTATGGTTTGTGTTGAAACCTGAGCAGCATTTTGATCTATCTGGGTATAAGCCACCTTATTGCGATATTTCTTGTAAGAGTCCTGATTTTTTTTTCACATAAGCTTGATCTCTTTTCGAAATAAGGTATTTTATACGGCCAGTTATAAAGGGTTTGTCTTTACAAAATTTCACTACCTTGATTGGAAAAAATCAATCAATAGCTTCTCCTAATAACCCGTAAATTCAGTAATTTTAAACTTTTTTATCAAGGGGCGTGAACAGTATACCAGTTGCAGTTCGAAAGCCGTTGCCTAAATGACACCAGTTTACTCGGATGAACTTTAACTTTTCGTTTAGAGGGCTTGACTGTTTGGCCACCGGGAGAGGTTAGATACGAAGAAATATAAGCTCCGCATTATTGATAGATAGTTTATTAAAAAATACACATTGCAGCTTAAAAAGCTGAATTGCGTGCAAGTTTACAATCCAATTTAAATATAAATATATACAATTTAAACAATTTCAAATTACGGAAAAGTATTAACGTAATTATAATAGTATAGAACTATTTACGATTTAAATTTAAAAATTTAACAGACGAAGGAATAAAAGTGTTTAAAACTCTGTTTGTATTCGCGGTGTAATCAGCAAAAACGCGAGACTGTCTTAAGTTATGCGTTTCCTGTTTTGGTGGTAAAAGATGAACCAACTTGTGAGAAGGATTGTTTATTATTTCACTAAAAAGTTTATTACACGCTTCCTCTCGTCTAATACTGAGCTTGTCAATACCACTGAGAATTAGGCTATCGTCGTAGTTTACATAGGGGTTAATAAGAGACATAACTCGCTTTTGAACTCGTTCAACAGCCTTTGAGAGATAGTTGGGTAAACCATAGTGGTAGACTTGACAACTAAATTCCAGGACTTGCCTGATACGAGTGCAATAGAAGGTAACTATGTCAGAAGCTGGTACTTTAGCACGTTTGAGTTGAACAATGTCATCGATATATTTCCAATTGTCAACACTTGGGGTTCTAAGATCGTTAATCATCAAGACGAAAAGCCAGGAACCCAATTTTGTCCCCTGAGGGAACCCCGGCCCACTCCGAAAAACAATCGTTGGACAATTTAACACGTTGCACTCTGTTCATCAAGAAGTCAAAAATCCACTTTTTAACAAATGACGGAATAGGAAGATGGATAATCTTCTCAGCAAGTATATGATGGTCTATGAGATCAAACGCTTTGTGGTAATCAAACAATACCACCCTAACTGCGTTTCCGGTTCCATCAGTGGCCTCTGACCATTTCTGAACCATTGAGATAAGCGCATGGGTCGCCGAGGAACGCGGCATGCCCCCAGATTGGGCAGGATCGACTATGCTTGAAACTGCTGGAGCGACATATTCCTCAACCACAAAGTCCTCAGCCAATTTTGAGACCGCAGATGTAAGAGATATTGGTCTGAGATGCTTGTTAATTTCGCGTACAAGTTTTTCCTTAGGGATAGGAGTAATGTTGGCTTTTTTTCATGCGAGAGGAAGTCTTTGTTCTTGGAAGGACGCATTCAACAAGTTTGAAATATGGGATGCGATCATTTCAGCATAACTCTTTAAAATCCAATTAGGGATACTGTCGGGCCCTGGCGCTTTAGAGGGGTCCAGATTCTTCAGTTTTATTAACACTGATGTTGGAGAAGTTATACTAGTGACCACAGAAGGAGGATCTGCAGGGATTGCTTGGTGCAAGGTGGGAAGATCTTCGGTACGTAGGGGGCGATAGATTTTCATAGCCTCCAAAAAGGTATTATTAATCAAATCGGCAAGTTCCCTTGACGATAAATGATCAATGTTATCTATTTGAAGTTGCGATTGAAGATTGCAGTAACTGGTCTTCATACCACTAATACGTTTAACTTGGGACCACCACATCTTAGGTTTAGATTGTTTCAAATAGTTAACTGTTGAAGCAAAGAAATTGGCTCGACAGAGCCCATAGCTCATATATATATAGCTCATTCTATTCACCTTATTACGGTAAAATTTGAACAGGTCCAACTTACCAGAAGAAAAGGCACGTTGGCGTAAGGTTATTAATCGTTTAAAATCTTTGGTTACCCATGGTGCGTCATTAGAATGTAGTTTTACTGTTGGTTCAGGCATAATAATGTCCATACCAGTACAGATAATATTTGAGAAAAATTCGTACTTCTCGTCACAGGTTTCTGCGTTCTCCAGTATACTCCAATTAATTTGGCTCAAAAAACGGCCAAGCTCCATTTTACGGGACAGCCGAGTGTCTCTTTTCAGGACTGTCCGCTGACTAGGAAGTTCGGATATTCTCTGTTTAGGGAGGATGGCAATAGTATTATGATCGGAAAGGCCGAATGGAGACAAGACTTCCACTGATGAGGGCTCATAATATTTATGCAGGTTGGTGAGAACTAAATCTAAAATGTTTGAGCCTCGGGTTGGGCGACGAACCAATTGTTTCAGCTGGAAATTATGCATCAGGAGTTTGATGTCTAACTGATTGAAGTCTCCAGCAATAACGATAGCACAACCAGGGAAAAGGCCTTCAACCTTGGTTAAGGATTCAGATAAATATTCCAAAATGTGACGGTCATTCGAAGAAGGTGGGTGGTAGACACAGGCAGCGATAACACAGGGCACACTCGGTAGTCTAACTGGTCTGGTATGAATCCAAAGCACTTCGAAGTTCGGATCTTCGTGCTCGTCTAGACGTATACTTTTTATTTGATCTCTGGTATAAAGACAGACTCCTCCATGTAGTCCAGATGTATGATCTCGCCTAATA
This sequence comes from Paragorgia papillata, assembly GCA_035771165.1. Classification (NCBI taxonomy): domain Eukaryota; kingdom Metazoa; phylum Cnidaria; class Anthozoa; order Scleralcyonacea; family Coralliidae; genus Paragorgia; species Paragorgia papillata. The sequence goes on along the minus strand of JAWNZC010000063.1, from coordinate 342,817 downwards.
AGATTGTAGTTTGCCAAAGATATCTGATTATCCCCTACAGTGTTTCTTAGCCACGTCTCCATAATAAAAGGAAAATCGAAGTTGCGTTGAGATGCAAGGACTCTGACCTCATCGATTTTAGGTACAAGGGACATGACATTTGCCAAGAGAATACTGGGAACAAATTCATTTATGATTCGCAAGTTCTTATTGTGGGGCGGACCAATATGCGTATTGTTGGTTCTAATTCAGATACAGTTTTCAATATTTGATCGTCGATTAACACATGGTATTCTAGCTGTACGGGTTGGAGAAACAATAACAGAGATAGGCAAGTGTTCTACTTGGGTTTGATTATTTAAACTCTGGACGAACATTTGACTTCCAATCAAGTCCTTGTTAATTGTTAATTCTTAGTCTTTTAGACATTTTCTGTGTAGACGCTTAGAACGAGGTGACATATGTAAGATATGCATAAATTGTTTGTCTTCATATACTGTTGATGTGTTGAATTACATGAACAGACTGTCTTGTTATAGTACATGTAAAATGCGCCTCTCGAGAATCTAATCAAGAGGAACATTTCCTGTGTAATGATTGTGTTTTGGAAGCATTGCCCTTTGGCTTACTATATGATAATGAATTCCATTCTGTGTTGATGGAATTTAAATATAACAACATTGAATTGTACTCTGAAAAGTTGAATTCTCTAATATTTCATCCATTTCAGGAAGATAAATTCCATAGGGCAAATTTTACTGACAATTTTTGTAACCCTGATGACAATGTCTTCAATGAAATAAATTACACATTAGAGAAATGTAATTATTTCGTTGACGACAGTTTTCAGAAAACGTTTCAAAATAAAGTAATAAACTTCTCCTTTATTCATTTCAATATTCGTAGTTTACGAAATTTTTTTGAACATTTACACACATATTTAACGGCACTTGATGTAATCGCCCTCGCTGAAACATGATCACCTTGATTTATTTTCTTTGGAAGGATATCATCCTATAGTTAATTTGGATACACCAAATGAGGATGGTGGAGGTGGAATGAGATGGTGGTGCTTTTTTTATAAGTGATGATTTTTCGTATAAAGTAAGAGATGATTTATTATATAATAGTAATGACACAAATAATGTTTGTAGAGGTTGCAAAAAATAATTTTCAAAAATTATTAGCTGTCACATATAAGCCTCCAAAAACAGATATTGGCGTGCACTCTTTAAAATTAAAGAGTATCTTAGATAAACTAGTAAATAATAAAATGTCTTGTTTTATTGCGGGTGATTACAATATTGATTTGCTCAAATGCGAATCTCATACAGATACAAATTCATTTTATAATGATATGTTAAGTTATTTCTTCTTTCCATTAATTGTAAAACCTACAAGAATAACATAAAATTCTGCTACTTTAATAGATAATATATATACAAATACAACCGAAATAATCCGTGATATTCATTCTGGTCTATTGTATACAGACATAACTGACCATTTACCAGTGTTTGTTATACAGTATACCACCATATCAACTACTGAAAGTTTATTACAAGAAGATGTTTTTCTGCAACGAATGAAACAAACTATCTGCATGAACTATCTTCTGCAGATTGGAATGAAATATACAAAATTAACGACACCAATCAACAATATGCAATGTTTGTAAAGATTCACCAAGCATTGTTTGATAAACATTTTCCATTAAAGACAATTAAAATAAATTCTAAAACGAAAAAAAATGGATGGATTACTCAAGGTATATTAAAACCTATTAAACGAAAAAATAGATTATTTCGGCTGAAGACTAAATGTCCTTTACCTAGTAATATTACTAAATGGAAAACCTATCGCAATAAATTAAACCACTTAATTCGATCGACAAAATACAATTATTATAAAAATCTTTTGGAAAAATCAAGTGGTAATATGAGAGCCACGTGGAATACTTTAAATCAGATACTAAGAAAGAAAAAGAAATCAAGTACAATATCGTTTATGGAACATAATAGTACAAAGATTAATAACAAATCTGACATTGCAAACATATTTAATAATTACTTCACAAATGTTGGGCCATCTTTGTCTAAAAAACTTCCAGTAAGCTCTAAAAGTTTTAAATATTGGATGAAAGAAACTTTCCAATGCAAATTTGCATTAAATTATATTTCACCATTTAAACTACTTGATTGTCTCTATGAATTAGACCCCTTGAAATCTACAGGAAGTGATAATATACCAATTAAATATATAAAACAGTCTACTGAAATTATTTTCAGGCCACCGTTTTATTATGAATTCATCTCTTGATAGTGGTATATTTCCAGACCTTATGAAAATTGCCAAGGTAATCCCTGTGTTTAGGACAGGTGATCATTCGAATGTGACAAACTATCGACCAATTTCATTACTACCTACTTTTGCAAAGCTGTTTCAGAAAATAATGTGTGAAAAGCTAACACAGTACTTAGAAGATAATAATTTATTATATCAATATCAGTTTGGTTTTCGTAAAAAGAGAGGTAAACAATTAGCTGTTATAGACTTTGTCGAGAAAATAAGAGATACAATGGGGAATTATCAATTGGTATTTTTTTAGACTTGTCCAAAGCATTCGACACAGTGAATCCAGTGATGTTTTCCAAATTTTAGAAGTGGGGGAACGCTCACTAAAGTCAAACGGGCGTGGCTGGTCGTAAAATTATATGGGCGTGGCTCCTTTCGTGAAAGTTAATGGGTGTGACCTGGCAAAATGATTAAATTTTTATTCCAATTAAACAAACTAAATTTTATATTACAATGTGTATTGTGAACAAATTTGTTGTAGCAGTTGGACTTGTATCGTATCTATTGTAAGCATGCCACAGCCAGTTTTTTAATCTATTTCAAAAGAACAAACTAAATTCTGATTTAGTTTAAAATAACAACAAAAGGACAAAACCAGAATAAATTGTCATAAAATATCTAAACTCTAAAGTCTAAAGTAATTTCCAGACTCTTTGCTTTGCTTCTTTCTGCTCTTGCTCACTTTCGGGAGTTTCATCCATTTTGCGTTTCTTTACCCTTTGATCATCTGCTGTACGATGGCGCGCTCGTAACCACGATTTGGCATATTTCTCTGGATTCCACGCGTCGATTGGAGGACCATGCAGCTTTACGAACATCAGATTTGATATCCGCTCGATAAGAAGACGATTTCTTATCGAAGTACAAACTATGTTTATTTGACTAAATCCATTATAAAAACCCTTACTATATCTAACCCTTACTATATTTCGATTGTTGTTTCTACACTGCCTACGCAGCACGCTACTTTTATTTCCCTATTTACTCTTGACGGTTATATACATTATTACTCTAGCCTGCTACGCAGGCGTTACTGGGCCCATACCATTCAAATAAGGTTTATATTTAAAACCTCCACGCAAGAGTTTGAATATATCTTAATAACAGGAAGTTCCTGAATTTGATTTTGAAAGCGAACACCGTGAGACGCTTTGCTTTCACATGTCTCTGTCAGTAATAAAAGTTCTGAAAATATTTGCGAGCCAACACTGGCAGACATTTCCGTTCAATAATGGTATACCTTTCACTCAACTGTTTTATTTTGGTAACACTCGCTGTCATTACTGTTCTTTTCATGAATATTCGTTGCCATTGATAGAAACATGGTTACTCTACCATTCACACCTAATTTAATAAATTTCCAGTCCACAGTTTGAGAAATATTTGTGATCAGACACCGTGGGACGCCGCAGACATTTCCGTTAAATAATCACTACTATTTATATACCTTTCACAACTGTTTTATTTCGGTAAACACTCGCTGTCATTACTGTTTTTTTTCCTGAATATTCGTTGCCATTGATAGAAACAGGATTACTCTACCATTCACACCTAATTTCATACATTTCCAGTCGACAGTTTTAGAAATATTTGTCAGCAGACACCGTCGGACACCGCAGACATATTCCGTTAATATTAATATATCCCTTCCACAGATTTGAGACCAACTCTGTCTTTTATTAACTCCCTTTAATTGTACTATAATTGTTTTTTATACAAAGAGAATTATTGAAATAATAATTTACGCGAAATTTTACTGAATTAAATGCCATGGATTTTGAAATATTACAATTAATACAAACAGTTAATTTAATAGCTTCAGACATTGGCAGTAGTGTCAAAAGGCCGATCCTGGGACATACCTTAATGGCCGCCATTTGTTTACTAAAATTTTGACTTCCAGATTTCTGGGACCCCCTCCTGGATTTTCCACCATGCCGATCCTGGGACATATGGAATTTTTGAAAAGCTTACCCACCCCCTTCGAAATTTGTTCGCGACCACCCTCCTGAATTTTTTAAAAATGGTTGCCAAATTTTTTCCAAGATGGCTGCCGATTCTGGAACATGGTTTTTTGAAAATGTTTGGGGATTGGGGTTTTGAATTTTTTGGAAATTTTTGGGATTGGGGGTTGGAAAGTTTTTAAAAAAAAACATAAATAAAGATGAATACCAAAAGGAGTAACTTATGTCCAGACAGGGAAAAATGTATGTGGGTAGGTTTTACAAAATATCCAGGCAAGCCACCAAATATTATATATTTTAACAAAAGTACACATCCAAAAACAGTTTGCAACTATATACACCCAGGAGAAACCAAAGTCCAAATGTTGGTTAGAACAGGAGTATATGACACAGTTTTTTAAATTGAACTATTTTTTTTAAAAAAAATTAAAAGAATAAGAATGAACTCAAGAATTGAAAATTTAGAAGAATTAAGAAACCAATACAAAATATTGGTTGAAAATTCAAACATTGTTGAAATGAAAACAGTTTCAGACAAAATACTTGCTTTAATGTTTAATGAAATTTTGGATGCCTTCCATTCATCATTAACAGAACTAGAAGAGATTCTTGAAGTATTGGTTGAACTTAATAATTTTACTACCGAGGTTCATGCCGAATTTGGAACCATTGATCATGAAATTTTAATGGGAATAGACTGCAAAACAGGTATCGCAGTAGATATGGTTGAAGACTTTAAAAATGGAACTGCTGAAAGAGAAAGAGAAGTAGAAGCAGTTGAAGTTTTTGAAGATGATGATGAAGAAGATGATGAAGTTTCAGATGAACTTGGGATTATTGAAAATGACGACCGCCAACTTTTGATAGAGGAGTGCATTGATGAACTTTAAAAATTACTGAACAAAAACAAAAAAACTTTAAAACTTATAACATTTTTTTGTTATAATTTTTTTAAAATAAATAATGAGTTATTACTATGGTTATGGTAGACCGAGACGATCATTGGGGGAAGACAATTCTGATTATGGAGACAAAATTAAAAAAATTGAAAAGAAATTACAAGACCTTTCCCTTCATGAAGAAAATTACAAAACTGTTTTCGATCTCAACATAACAAAAGCCACTAAAACATTTGAAACATATGGTGGTGAGAAAAGGATAACCCAAGCTCGACAAGGTAACTCTGTGTTGTACCAAGATGACAAAACCGTTGCCCCAACATTTGGCTCTGATGCCGTTGGTCCAGGGATTGACTACATTGAGAACAAAGGTGGAAAATACATGATGTTTTGTAACACTGAAATACAGTTTAATGATGTTTCTGTTTTTGTTGTTTGTGCGGTTGTTGACACATCTGTACCTGGCGACTGGTGCTACCTTATTGGGAATGATAATGGTAATTATGACAAATATGTCAGCTTCAAATCATACTCTTACTCCAAAATGATAATTGGTGGTATAAGGCAAAGCACTAAAAAAACTTTTGATATTGTTGGACCACACAGTATTCTTAGCAAGCACTTGGTCTCCTGTCATTGGTTGGGGACTGGATCCTGTGTTTACGTAAATGCTAAAAAGGAGACAGGATCAGATTTTGAATCGGATTTGGCGGATATTGGTAGTCCATTTGGGTCTGTGTTTTTAAACAAAAGATTGAGTGGAACCCCATCAAATAGTATCCAGCTAAAAGGCAAAATTTATGGAATTAAAATTGTCCATGGTCCATTATTGCCAGCTGAGATTGTAAAAATTAACAAGGATATGATGAAGGAATATGGGAACTTCATTTGAAAAACTTTTGTAAAAACTTTTAAAATCTTTACCAAGATAAATAATGAGTTATTACTATGGTTATGATGACCCAGATTATTCTTATGGAGGAGGTGGTGGTGCTGACGGTGAGCCTGGTCCACAAGGTGACACAGGTGCCAAAGGCGACAAGGGTGACAGAGGTTTGACTGGTGCTACTGGTGCGACTGGTCCAAAAGGAACAAAGGGTGACCAAGGTTTGACTGGATCCACAGGTCCAACAGGATCCACAGGACCAACAGGCAACACTGGCAACACTGGTAACACGGGTGTCAAAGGTGACAAGGGTGACGAAGGTTTGGAGGGTCAAAGAGGTTTGACGGGTGACAAAGGTTCCACTGGAGACAGAGGTGCACAAGGTCCAACAGGAGCTACTGGTGCGACTGGTTCAACTGGAACAGCTGCACAAAAAGGTGACCCAGGACCCAAGGGTTCTAAAGGTGACAAGGGTGACAAGGGTGACAAAGGTTTAACAGGCATGGCTGGTACAGATGCTCATAAAGTAGGACCCAAAGGTGACCAAGGTAACACTGGACCCACAGGACCAAAAGGCGACAAAGGCGATCGAGGTTTGACTGGTTCTAAAGGGGATAAAGGGGATGCTGGTATTAGAGGCCCCCAGGGAAACAAAGGGGATAGGGGTACTTTTGGAACTGCTGGTGCAACAGGACCACAAGGTCAAAAAGGAGACAAGGGTGACCATGGTACCAGTGGTGCGACTGGTCCAAAAGGTGACAAAGGTGACAAGGGAGACAAAGGTATGGCTGGCACAGCATCCCAAAAAGGAGACAAGGGTGACCCTGGTGACGATGGTGCAAAGGGTAACAAAGGTAACACTGGTGCGACTGGTCCACAAGGTCCACAGGGTGCACAAGGTCCACAAGGATCTCAGGGTCCACAAGGTGCCAAAGGAACCACCGGTAACACCGGTTCTCAAGGGCCAAAAGGACCACAAGGTGTTAAAGGAGACAAGGGAGACAAGGGTGACGAAGGTTTGGAAGGTCAAAGAGGTTTGACTGGTGACAAGGGTAACATGGGTGACAGAGGTGGTATTGGACCACAAGGAGTAAAGGGTGACAAGGGTGACAGAGGTCTCCAAGGACTACCAGGTGGCAAAGGATCAACTGGTTTAAGAGGTATAAGAGGTCTAAGAGGTGTTACAGGAGTCACCGGACCTGCTGGGACTTTTAACTCCTTAATAAAATACAAAAAAGATAGTGGAAAAACAAACCATAAAGGGGGAGCATGGGACAACACAAATAACGTTAGCACCCTACTTTCATTTACAGCAACCCATGATACTGGAAAATATTTAGTATCATATTGGTTTACACTACAACCTGATGGACATAAAATAGATCAACAAAGTAAAAAGTCAACATGGTGGGATGGTTCTACTTACAATGCTTATTTTGATCTAAAAACAAATCTTTACCATGGAAGTGTTACAGACAGATCAAACGAACTTTCAGGTCTGGAATCCATAACCATGGGAAAGACATACAATGAACATGTTCCCCACCATATATTTTGTCAAGGTATTGCAACTATAAAAAAGGGGACCAAAGTGTCTTTACACAGTTATTCTGGTTCTATTGGTGACGACTATACTTTCCTGTTTTTCAATGTTTGGGATGTTGAAATTAATCTTCTTAGACTTGGTTGAGGATTCCCTAAACTTTAAAAATTGAGTAAAAAGAAACACCAAAGCCAAAACCCCTTAAAAATTGAGGAACAAAACATTTTAAAAATAAAATAAAAAAAAAATGTTAACAACAATGGTAAAATATGAAACCACTGAAACCCCTGTTTTTACACCCCATTTCAAATCTGTTCAATGGACACAACCAGGAAAATTTGCATGCAGATGTGGTAAAGTTTTTACAGATCAAAACAAACTCATTAACCACACATTTTTTCCAAAACAAACCAGAGTTACTTTTTCATTGACTGTAACAACAATTCTTCCAAATGGACACTGGTTGAAAGCAACTTCCAGACAAATTCCAACTAGTTGTTTTGAACAAATTTTAACTAGTTGTTGAATAATTTTTAACAAATTAATAAATGGAACCAGAACAAAAACCAGAACCAGAACAAAAACAGGAGATCAAACAGGAGCAAACCATTACAAAAACTCCTCCACCTGTTCATGTTAAAAATCCTAAAAGAGTTGCCCAAGGTAAAAAACTTGCTGCAATAAGTAAGGAAGCAAAATTAAGAAAGAAAGCCAGAATTGAAAAGGAACAAGCAGAGGAACCGGTTGAAGAAGGAAGTGGTGTTAGCATTTCAACAACTTGTGCAATACTTGGTACAGTTGCTGCCCTTCTTACGACTTACATTACTTACTCCAAATGGAAAAAAGAGTCAGAAGAAAGCAAAGACAAACCTCAAAAGTCAAAAACAGTTTTCAAGGATCTTTCGAAATATGATCTTTAGGGATTGCAAACGAAACCCAAATTCTTGTCCAGAAAAATTGGACCTAACGAAGGGTCATCTGTGTAACCAAAAAATTTAAAATGAAATTCTTTCCACAATTGGAAAGAAATTCAATAAACATGATTGTTAACAGTTATGCGACAGAATGTGTTTTTAGAAGTAAAACCTGGTTTAATATTGGTAAACTCATATTTTTAATTTCAAAAGGAAGTTATGATGGATACAAACTTTGGTTACTGTATAGTAAATATGATTCCAAAAACTATAATGAAAACCATTGTTATCATTTATGGGCAGATTTTGATATTTTGATGCCAGAAGAAACCGAAGATGAATTTTTTAATAATTATTGAAACTTTTGAAACTTATAACAAAAATGTTATAATTTTTTACTAATTTGTGTTACCAAGTTTTACAAAGTTTTCGGGATTGGAAACAACCAAGATTTCCATAATTCTTGTCTATAAAAATTAGACGTCATTGATGGTTCATTTGGTTCTCTTAACTCCAAAACCTTACAAAATATAATTTTTTTAATATATTAATAAATGAATACAGAGAGAGAAGTTGAATTAGAACCCGGTTATAACCGGTTACACAGAAGTTCAATAACTGGGGAACGAGCTCGAAATGTAATTACTTTCAACCCCAATTCTGCTAATGAGGGGGAAGTAATTTACATCCACATCCCAAAACTCAAACCAGGAACAACATTAGTTCCTGACAAGATGTTTCTCCTGTTTGACTTTAAGAATAAGAATACCAAATCTTGGTTTAATAACAATCTTGCAAGACAACTCCAAGAACGTTTGGAAGTTAGATTTGCAGGTGAGAAGGTTTACGACAACACAGGAGAGAGTCTTTTGGGAACTTATAAGGATCTTTGGTTGGACAAGCATGAGAGAGCCAACATGATCGAAGATGGTATCGCGACAGAAAATCAGCGAAAACTTATTTCGAAATCTGATGATGCCTCTTCTGACACATATGCTGCTGTATATGGAACAAAACAAAGGATCAAGTTGGACATGATTTTAAAGGATCATGGATTATATGCGCCCCACAGTATGGCGAATGATCTCCAATACATCATCACTCTGCCAAAAGCCACCGATATCATGAAGGCACAAAGTAGTCAATCTGTGGCTGGTTACACTTTGGAAAACATTGAGTTGGAATATGAAACCATTACCAACTTTGCCTTGGTCCAGGAGATCGAAACCTCTTACCAAGCTGGTCGTGCACTTTCCTTTGAACATGTAACTTTGATGAAAACCACACCATGGGCTGCTGCCACAACATTAATTAATGAAACCATTAATCTGCCAAGAAAGAGTATGAAAGCAGTTGTAATGTTGTTTACAAAAGCAACCAGAGGAGGGTCAGAAGAATTTGTGTACCCCAACATTGAAAGAGTCAAAATTACCATTGAAGGAGTCCCGAACAGCATTTACTCCCAAGGCATCCCAAAACGAAGATTGTTTGAAGAGGCTGAGCGACTTTTCAGACATACTAATTATCCAACAATCCAAGCTGATGAATTCTTTACAGAAAACCAGTTTGCACTTGTTGTGGATCTTAGGTCAATTAATGACAATGCTGTCTATGGAGATGGTACAAAACTTATGACCACACAATCTGGGATTATGTTGGAAATTAAGAAGAAAGCAACAGCAACAGATCTCAGATGCCATGTTTTCATTCTGTCAGATGGTCTTTTGAAAGTCCAGGGAGGAGCATTCCAGAGTGTCAACTATTGAGAGTTTCAAGAAATTTTGATAAGACTTGACAATCCACAAATCCCGCAAGACTTGGTAAATTTCCTAAAATAAATGGAAACCGAAACTGAAGACCCAAAACCATTTAACATCATAATTGTTGGAATGACGAGTTGTGGAAAAACCCACTACCTTTTAAAAAATTTAGAAGAAAATTACAAAAAAAAATTTGAAAACATAGTTTTAATTTGTCCCACCTTCATATGGAACAAAACATATTTGGAATGGGAACATTTACATGATCCAAGATTCTTTGTAATTCCGTGCGACCAAGATGAGTCAGAAGATTTCTTAAAATATGTTGTGGATTATTGTAAAGGAACACCAAGTCTCATTATCCTGGATGACTGTGCTTCTGGACAGAGTGTCAAAAATAGAACCAGCGAACTTGTCAAACTTGGTTTTGGTGCCAGACATATGAATATTAGTACAATAGTTGTTACCCAACAGTTGACAAGTATTGCAAAACCATACAGGGAAAATATTTCAAAACTGGTTACCTTTTACAACCCAAACAGGAAAGACATGCAAGTTATTTTGGATGATTATTTAGACATTCCAAAAGAGGAGGAGAAAAAAATAAAAGAAACATTGAAATCAAAAAAATATTCAAAATTAGAGATCAATTTAATCCATCCCTATGACCACAAAATTGTCGAACCATTTGGAAAAAATTTGATAAATTTTTAAAAAACTTTTTGGTTAATTTCAACACAAATTTTGGTAAGACATAGCAATCCCAATCCCGAAAATTTTGATAAATTTTTAAAAAACTTTTGGTTAATTTCAACACAAATTTTGGTAAGACTTAGCAATCCCAATCCCGAAAATTTTGGTAAGACTTTTGAAACTTTAAGATAAATGAGAAACCTAAGAATATTGTTGAAAAACGGAGAAACAACAATTAAATTTGAAGATCCTTTGATCATTGAAGATACCAAACTAATGGTTAAAGATGCGACAGTTTTTTGGGATTACAATAATTTAACAAGTCCAACTTTTGTTATGCATGGAACCAAAAAAATTAGCTTTTACAATGGTTATTGGACTGTTGGCATGATTATGAGGGTTTTAAAGGAGAACGAAATAAAGTCAGAATTACTTCCTTACAGTTGTAAAATCAGATTATTTCCTACAAGAAATCTTTCCCTGCTTAAACTTGGTCCTTTGCTAGGATACCCAGAAACAACAGTAATTAGGGGAGGAGCAAATCTTGTTAGTCCAGAAACAGTCAATATAAATCTTGGGATGAGATTTGTCTGCATATCTTGCGAGATGATAGATGGAACTAGGACATCATTTTCAGGAAAACGGGACAGAACAGCTGCAGTGCTTCCAATTACAACAAGACAACTTTTGAAAGGGTCAGTGGAAAAATTTGCAAATATTAATTCTGAGGCAATGTTGGATAATGGTGTCTATAACGAACTTAAATTTAAAGTTGACCACAATGTTGGCGACATTCTTCTCGAGATTTTCCTATGTCCACAGAATTATGAGACTCCATAAATAAAAGATGGTTATTGATGTTGATAAATATAATTCTAGCAAAGATTTGTTAAATTATTTGGTAAGATTGGAATTAATTCTTAAAAACGACAAAGACCAAAATTTGACAAACTTAAAGGTAGTTGTAAAAAATTTGATATCAGCTTTAAAAAATTATGTAAAAGTAATTGAAATTTTGAAAATCTTCTAAAACTTTCTTTAAAAATTATAACAAAAAATGTTATAATTTTTTTTTAATATATTAATAAATGAATAAGAACGAGGTTGTAAATGAACTATACGAAGCAGCTTTGATAACTGTTTCAGCTGTTGGTGTCAGTATGGTTGTCAAAAAATTAACAGGACAATCTTTAGCAGCCCCAGCAAGTATCAAAGAAACAGCAAAACTTGGTCTTGCAGTTGCAGGAGGATTGTTTGTGGTAAAAATGGCACAGGACAAGGGTTACATTCCGAAAAATGTGGATCCAAAGAAACTGTAAAAATTGGGAATTAAAAGAACCAAAGTCTCGTCCGTTAAGATTGGACTAATGTTTGGTTATCCTTAAAATAAAATGGCATCAATGATAGCAGGAGGATTATTTAATGCGGTTGCGTTTGCAGGTGCCGGATATTTGTTCCAGTCATTTAACAAACATGGTTATGCAACTGAAATTAAAAGACATAATTTAGCAACAGAAAGACTTCAAAAAGATAAAGAAAGATTTTTTGAGAATGAAATTAAAAGAAAGGACAAAGTTAGACAACTCCAAGATGAAATCCGGAATGCAAACTATGACATGGCAGTAACATCAAAAGCTTTCCAACAACTCCATGAGATTCAAGAAGAAAAACCAGTGGAACCAAAACTTGAAGATTATTACCAACCAAGCGAGGAAATGGAAAAATATATGACCATTACAGTAACACTTTTGGGAGCTGGTGCTGGTTGGCTTCTTGCAGTCATTGTTTGAAATTTGGTAAAAATTTATATTTTAATAAAAATTTATAACATTTTTTTGTTATAAGTTTTGAGGAAAGTTTTAGAAAATTTTCAAAGATTCTTTCCTTCTTCAATAATTTTTGTATACTCTTTGCACTTTCTGATCCCACTCATTTCTTCAATTTTCAAAACATTTTCAACAGTGAGAGCATTTCCAAACATTTTGAATCCTACTTGGTATGCTATGTAAGCATTGTTTTTTGGAGAATAGTTTAAAATATATTTAATCTCATCAAATGTTCTTAGTTCTGCAAGAGTTGGTTTCTTCATTTTTTTTAAAAGATCATCTCTTTTGCAAATTCCCAAAATAATGGACATAATGTATTTAACACTAAAATTTTTGTCTGAGACCAAACCCAAACCATTGAGATGATCCTTTGTTTTTAAAAAGAATTTCATGATTTCGTACCCAACAATTTTCTTTTCCTTCGAAAATAATTTCCAAAATAATTTAACATAGTTTTTTTGTGGGAGTGGTGTTGGTTTTCTATGGTTGTAAGCAAGCAGCTGTTCCAACTCCATACAACATTTTCCACAAATTATGAATCCTTCAATTTCTTCCTTTTGTACCCTACAACAACTACTTTTGTTTTTAAGAGTTTCAAGTTCCAGAAGACTTTCATTAAAATCTTTTGGCTCCTCTTCTTCGGGGGTTTCAATGATTGGAAACATTGAAATATTAAATTTTCGAAATGTCATTTCTTTTATTTAAATTAATTTTGCTATCCCTTTAAATAGTATGAAAACAGTTCCGATTGAAGCCCCAAAAACTTCTGGTAATCTGTCATCAGTTTTTTCAGATGTTACAGATGGTGTAAATATTCCTGGTTTATATTTTGAAGGTTTTGTGGGGGGTTTTACAAAAGTTTCACCAACATCTTTGTCAACCGGTTTTGGGGATTTGCCAATATTGAGATTCCTGTTAAGTCCAAGAGACATCCCAGTTGTGGCTAGAGTAAGAACATTATTGAACCCACTAATTGGGTTAATAAGAATTCTCATGTCAGACGGGATCAAAATTAAACCCGGACTTATGGCAAAATTCAGAACAACATTTGTGGACTTAATGGCTTGTCTCATATTTGAAATTGAAACAGTAATGTCATCCTGGGCTATGGTATCTTCCATTAACTTTTTAAACACCTCTTGTGTTTGCAAACTTTTAGCACCCTCACCAACAATGACCCACCTTGTTTTTGCCTGTGCTCCCAAAACACAATACACAAAAGATTCTAAAGATTGTTGGAATAATTTCTGACCGAGGAGTGTTAATCCGTTGGAATCTTTTGGTACAAAATGTTTAAAATCATCGGGATGTCTGGAACCAGCTGACACCAATTCTTCGTATGTGTTTACTCTTCCATAACTTTCTTTTGTTAAATTTACATATCTGACTTCATATCCAAGGTCTTTCATGTCTTGTGTAAATTCTTTTACATTTTGTGTTGAGTTGCTAATCTTTTTAACCCAAACGTCATTGGGGTTGTGTTGTAAAATTTTTATGGTTTCAGGTGTTAAAAATCTTTTAAGTTTGTTAGGATGTTTTAGGAATCTTCTTACCTGAAAAACATAATGATAATTAACAATGCTTGTCAAAAAAGAAGACCTAAATCTTTTAAAATTATTTTGAAAATGCTTGTTAGAAATACCACACAAATAACTTGCAACATAAGAGGCAGCAATGGCTGTAAAATATGGAATAGTGAGAAAATCATTTATGTTTGGATTCCTTGTTTTCAATGGTTGTTGAAAAGTTAAATCGATAGGTGTCAAGTTTACAATAAAATTTTCTTTTTCATTTACAAAAATTGTAATGGTGTTGATGTTTCCAAATGCTTTTGGTTCTTTGGAAAATTTTTGGACTGATCCAAAAACATTCCATTCTTCGGGCCATTTTTTAGATTCTGTCATTGTTTATTTTAAAGATAACACCACATGACCCTAAATGATGTCCAGAAAGATGGGAGATAACCAAACATTGGTCCAATCATCAACCAAGTAAAGGTCCAATCTTAACGGACAACATTTTTGGTTCTTTGGACGAGACTTTGGTGTTTTTGGAAGGGTCATTTGTGTCAACCCAAACTTGAAAAAATGTTGGCAAATCTTTTGAAAATAAATGGAAGATGAACTTTTACTTATTGATCTTGAGCTTAGAGATATTTACTACAATCCTGTAACTGGTTACCAATCCATGGAAAAACTTTACCAAGCTGCTGTAAAAGAAAACCCCTCAATAACCCGGAAACTGGTTAGAGAATGGTTACACAGTCAAAAAGTTTTTACATTGCACAAACCTATAAGAAAACCAGAAAAATACCAAAAAACATTTGTTAAAAATCTTGCCGACCAAATGCAAATGGACTTGGTGGATATGGCAAAATTTGGTTCTGAAAATAATGACCAAAAGTGGATATTGACAGGTATTGAAATTTTGTCAAGATTTGGTTTTGCTGTTCCTGTTAAAAGAAAGAGTACTGTCGCTATGGTGCCAGGTGTTAGCAAAATGTTGGAAGAATTTAAGAAAAGATTTGGCAAATATCCGGAAACAGTACAGTTTGACGAGGGGAAGGAGTTTTACAATGTTGGAGTAAAAACTCTTTTGAAATCTTTAAACATAGAATATTTTTCATCCAGATCCCACAGAAAGGCTGCACTTGTGGAAAGATTTAACAGAACTTTGAAAACCAGAATGTGGAAATTTTTTACTTTTAAAGGGAACAAAGAGTGGTTAAATAATCTTGAAAAATTTGTGGGAAGTTACAACAACACCATCCACAGCACCATTAAAATGAAGCCAAAAGATGTTAATGATAGCAACCAATCCCAAGTCTTTTTTACACTGTATGGGATCCCTCCTCTTGAAGAAAGTATCAAACCAAAATTCAAAACTGGGGACAATGTCAGGATCCAAAAATACAGAAAAAATTTTGCAAAAGGGTATGATCCAAATTTTACAAATGAAATTTTTACTGTGTCAGCGGTTTTCAGAGGTGTCCCTGTTATGTACAGAATTAGGGATAAGGAGGAAGACATTATGGGAAAATTCTATGGCGAGGAGTTGGTTAAAGTTGTTGGGGAACAAACATAAATATTTTGGTAAGGAGTTGGTTAAAGTTATTGGAACCCAGACATAAATATTTTGGTAAAATTGGGTTGACACAAATGACCCTTCCAACAGTCCAATCTTTCTGGACAACATTTAGGGTCATGTGGTGTCATCTTTAAATAAATAATGGCTGAAAACATTGGAATGGATGATTTTGGAATGCCTGACATACCAGGCGAGACAGGAACAGCAGAAACAAATTTTGGTGGGTACGAAGATTTAAATAAAACTTTTGAAGAAACTTCAAAGACTTTTGACTTTGATACCTTAGATGATACAGATGAAAACTACGAAAATCTAGCTGCCAGAATAGCAAGAGAAAACCCAAAAACAAAAGAGTCAATAGCAGCATTCAGAGCTAGGCTCAAAAAGTGGACAACAAAAAAAAGAGGTATAGACAGAGGAAAAAACACCAAACTAAAAACAAAATTCTTTGCAAACAAATTAGGAACACCAGTGGTTAAAGGTTATGGAAATTACAGTAAAGAATTAATAGTTGGTAGTTCATTATTTTCTGATCCAGACAATCCAAAAGAAGTTGGTGGAGTTATTTTTAAAGGGGAAAAGGTACTTATTAAAGATGAAAAGAATCCTGGTAAATTTAAATTTAACAATGTCGAAAATTTTGGGGAAGCTGACAGAGAAATATTCCAAAATACATTAAAGGAATTTAACAGACTATACATGGAATCTCAAACCGAATACAAACGATCAGGAGATTATGATACTGCAAAACAAGCAGGCCTTAAACCAGAAGATATTAGTTTTGAAGATGTTACAAACATTCGCGAAAATGTTGCTAGAGATCTTGGAGATGAAGTAACAATAGGGATGGATAACATTGAAGCAAATGATAATGGAGATATTGACAGAGCTGCTGGTGATGGTGCTCTCAGAAATCTTGGTGGAACCATTAATTCAGCAGTTTTGGATGCTGTTGAAATTAACCAAAAGTTTTGGAAAGATATGACAGACAAAGAAAAAGATCCAGTAAAAAAAAGAAAGTTCAGGGAAATTAAGGTTGTGTGCGAACTAAGAGCTGAGCAACTTAGATTATTGTACAACATGGCACCAGAATCCGAATATGTTAAAAATTTGCTTAGGGAGCATGAACTGTCAAGATTTGAAAGGTTTAAAGATTGGACCAAACGAAACATGGGAGCAACAGCAGCAATTGCCATTTCCATAGCTGGGATCATAACAACTGTTGCACTAGCTGGAAAAGCTGCTGTTGTAACAACTGCAAAGGCAACAGGAGCATTAGCAAAAGCATTGGCAAAAATTGCAAAAGCTGCTTGGCCCGTATTGGCACCAATTCTTAGCATATTGGCAACTGCTTTGTCGTGGGGTGCGAAAGGATTAGCATGGTTGGCGAAAAATTTGTGGGTTCTTGCGATAGGTTTGACATATTTTGTGTACACAGAATATAAAAATTATAAAAAATAAACATATATAAATGAATCCAGAATATGCAACAATGAATGACGAAAAAAATGAAGAACCGCAAAACTTGACACTTAGGGAAGATTTAATTCGCCTATCCTTTGCAAAAAAAATCAAATATTCAGAAGCATATTTGAAAAAGGCCTCAATGGGTCAGTTAGAGAAAATAAAACAAAATTATGACAGGATACAACTTGACAAAACAACATCATTGTTAACTGAAACCCTTGTTACAAAATTTTCAGAGTTATTGGAACAGTTAGAATTGGTGCAAGATGATGAAAAGTTGGATGCTGAACTTTCTTCAAACAAACTTTTCTGTGATGATGTTAGGTCATTGGTTCTGAAAGTCTCACCATATATTCCAATGATTGGATTATTAACAGGTGGGATTATTATTGCGAAACATGTGTGGAACAAGGGTCCGGGTTTAAATAAAGATGTTTCAGTACAAAGTGATGAAAATATTGATGAAAACAGCAATGGTGGCGGTTCTAATGATTCCAATAACAGTTGAACTAATATTGCTTAAAATTTTACTTCTTTCATAATTTTGTTAAGTTATGAAAAAATTGAATTTAAAAGAATGGTTTTTAAAAGAATAATAAATGGGAATTAAAGATATTTTAAAATTTGAAGCCGAGCTTTTAAAAGATAAGTTACATGAAAAATTAATGGAACTTTATACTCCAAATTTGGACCCGGATTATTTATCAAAAGCAGAATTACAAATTTTGGCTTTTGAAAATGGGATAACAGACATTGAAAAGTTAACACGGAAAACAATTTTAGAAATGCTTAAAATTCCGCACCAAACATATGAAAACATGGGTCAACCGGATCTAAATAATTGGGATTCAGTTAAAATAACAATCAAAGAGGTTGGTGGAACTAAAGAAACAATTTTCCCAAGTATGGCTGATGCTGGTACCGCTATTCAAAAAACCCAACAAACCATCGACTATTATATCAACAACAAAAAACCAGTTGAGTATAATGGGAAGCTCTGGAACATTAGTCGTTTAATACCTGTACAAAGCAGATTCCATGACAAAGTTTTAGAAAACGAAATTGAACTTTTGCAGTATAAACTTAATGGTTTTAATTTGGAAATGTCTAAGCTCATACAACCCACACCAATTCCAAGACAAAAGTTGTTTGAAATAGCAACCGAATTGGGAATACCAAATCCAACTAATCTTAACAACAAAACACTTTGTTACAAATTTGGATTACCTTTTGTACCATTTAAATCATGGCCAACAAATGATAAAATACCTGTCAAAGTTTTGTTTACAGCGGTTGTCCCATTTGTAAGGGAAATAGTTGAGTTTCAAAGCATGGGTAAGGCAGCCCTGGCACTTGGTAAAAAATGTTCAGACAGCATTAGATCCTATATTTTAAACAAAAAACATGTTCCATATGATGGTAAATATTGGCTCGTAACCAGAAAATAAAAAATGGGCAACTCAAAATCAAAACCAAAAGAAAAACTTAACAAAAATCATATTTCAAAAAAAGGATTCCAGTTTGGTCTAAGTTTTGGCAGAGATGACCTAACCATGGAAGGAAATTTGCAAATAGGTTGGACAAACAAAACAGTAAAAAATTATACAAAGGTACCAAGTTGTAAAAAATCAACATCTTTAGAATCTTTAAAAACAAATGAAATAAATAATGATGATATTAACAAGGATTCAAAATTGGTACCGACAAATTCGGAAACAGCGGAGGACAAGGCGGAACACACTTCTTAGGGAAAAATGGGTACAAAATGAAAAGGATCGTTGGGTGCACAATGATGAAAGACATGAACATTATTATTGAAATTTTAAAAAAAAATCTCTTATTTTTCAAAAATAAGAAATTTAAAAAGAAACCACTATGTAATAAATGACAACATCATCACCTGAAAACATTAACAATTATTTACAAAATGAAGAAGATGAACTTGAAGTCAATCGTCAAAAAAAACTAGAAGAACTCAAAAAACTTTTTAAAATTCGAATGGGACTAAGAACAAGTGCAAACAAAAAACTTCAAATAATTAGGGAAGAAAATTTTCCACCAACATCTCTTAAAGAATTAAGGCAAATTGGTTCAAAACTTGGTATCAAAGGATCCCACAAACAAAACTTAAAAACCATTTGCGAGAAACTTGAAATACCATTAGTCAAAAATGAAGTTTATGACAAGTACCACAGAAATGTTATCAATACACCTGTAAAAATAACATTTACTTCTGCTGCTGGAAACACAATAGAATTTCCAAGTATTTACAATGCAGCCCTAAATTTACACAAAAACCCAAGTTTCATCCCATATTGCATCAAAAAAAACATGGAAGTTATGTTTAATGGTAAATATTGGTCCGTAAGTCGGTAAAATTTTTTCAAAATCCACATATATAAACAGTAGCCGACTGTTTTCTAAGACTATGCATCATTCGTAAACTTTGTCATGATACTATTTTAAAATTACTATCCAATGTTGGGTAGTAATTTTTTTATGAAGTTTTTTACAAAATTATGATCCAAATAACAAAAATAACATTCAAAATAATGACTCCAATTGTAAAAACACCCCACAATGAAACTTTGTTTACCAATCTAACAATCCTTTCGTCAACATAATTTACAGCAGCTTCAATATCAACATTATTCATTTTTTTATTTATAGAAATTTTTTTCATACTATAATAAATAGCATTATGACAAAACAAACTAATGATCCTAAATTATTAAAAATTCGGGAAGCTGCCCGACTTAGAAAACAAAAGCAGCTGCAAAGGGACAAGGATTTAAATCCCTTCAAACCCGAAAGACTTGCAAAACTCCAAAAGAAACAAAAGGAAAAGGAGTTAAAGAAGGAGCAAAAACTTGTTAACCAACAAGACAGGCTTCAAGACGACCTCAAAAAATTTCAACAAAAAACTTACAAAAAACTCGCCAAAAAGGAGCAACAAAAATGGACCAAAGAGATCAAACAGGAAGAGGCAAGGCAAGACAAAATTAGGTGGGACAAGAAATGGTTGGGAGCTGGCAAAAAACTGAAAAAAACTAGGCAAGTTGTTGGTAACAAACTATCAAAAATTTTTAGGAAAAGGACAAGGGCCATCAAAAAAGTTAGGCAAACGGAACCAATATTAGTCAAAACATTTGCAAAAGGAGCATCAGAACTGTACGAAATCTCGGGTCAAAATTATAAGGATCCAGTTGTGTTTTTGGAACAGACAACAGCTGGAGTTGAAAGATTAATTAATGGGATTGAAAATTCCAAAAAAGTCAAGACAACTTTAATCTGCAAACTCGTTCATTATAACTATGTTGAAAGTATTGAAGAAGTGGACTTATTTTACTTTGGGTCTAACATGAAAGCCATGACAACCCAGGAAGATGTTACGGAACTTTACAAAATCTCAAAACAGGAAATGCTGGAAAATTTGGCCAAACATCAAAAACAAGGCTCGGGATGGTCAATAAGGTCTGTTGAAAAACTGCATATTTCAATAACAAAATACAAACCATTAAATGGTAAAAGTTATAAGCAACTCCCAAAATTCATTAGAAACAAGAAAGCAATCATCAATCCACAAAATGGGAAAGATGACTTGTGTTTTCTGTACGCAGTTGCAATTGCTGAGATGGTACAAAAAGACCCAAATGCTAAAAAACTTGAAAGAATTCCTGTGTCAGTCCAATTAATGGTTGAGGATTATGATGTGCAAGGATTGTCATTTCCAGTCAAAATTAAAGAAATCTCAAAATTTGAAAAACATAACAAAATGGGTGTCAATGTTTTTACTTACGATGATGAAATTAAAAAAGTTTGCCAAATGCAAATTAGCAGATCTGAACATGACAAGAGGGTCAACTTATTTTGGTGGAATGACCATTTCAGTTGCATCAAAGACAAAGGTAAGCTTTTTACAACTCAAAACAATAACCACCAACACAAAAAGTTCTTCTGCAATTTCTGTTTAAATCCTTTTGAAACAGAGGACATTCTAATCCAACATGAGGTTATTTGCAGATCCCATGATGCCCAAATTCAAGAGTATCCAGTAAAAGGTGAGAATGATGTTATGGGATGGGGTCCCAAAGATTTAAAGAAAACTCAGGATGTTCCATTCATTATTGTGGCAGATTTTGAGTGTGTGTTAAAAACCTTACCATTTCCAAAAACTGATGAGTTCAAAAGTTACACCCATGCCTATCAAGAGCATGTTCCAATCAGCTATGGGTTTTACATTATTTGTTCCGATCAAAAAATTTATCCAGGAAAGTATTTCAGTTACACCAAAAAATATGACTTTGAAAACATTGGTCAAATGTTTGTTGAAAAGTTAGAAATGGAAGCAAAAAAGATTTGGCACACATATCTTAAAACTCCTAAAAAAATTATCATGACAGCAGAAAATGAAACCAACTTTCAAAATGCAACCAATTGTTATGTTTGTGGAGGATGTTTTGTCCAAAGAAACCCAAAAGATTTGGATCCTAGAAGCATCTGGAAAGCCAACAAAACAACACCAAAAAGTAAAGTTAGGGACCATGACCATTTAAATGGTAAGTACAGAGGAGCAGCCCACAACGACTGTAATTACGCAATGGCAAGTGCCAGACATATCCCAGTTCTTTTCCATAATTTTAGTGGTTATGATGCTCATTTAATTGCAAAGTATTTGGGACTGTCAAATGGCAAGCTTGGGTGTATTGCCAAAACAGAAGAGGAGTACATTAGCGTTAATAAGAAGCTTTGGATGGATGGTGGTTTGAAAACTGACCCAAAAACTGGTAGACAGGTTAAAAAATGGGTGCCTTTAGAATTAAGATTCTTGGATTCATTGAAATTTATGGCATCATCCCTTGCAACACTAACATCAAATTTACCAAATGATGAGTTCCATCATACTGAGCTTGGTTTTAAAGATCATCCAAAAGAACATGTGGATTTGTTGAAAAGAAAAGGAGTATTCCCATATGAACTCCTTACAAATCTAAAAAAGTTGGACATAACAGAATTTCCACCACATGAAAAGTTCCATTCTAGGTTAACTGGCAAAAATGTAAGCATTGAAGATTACCAACATGGTAAAAATGTTTGGAACAAGTTTGGTTGCAAAACTTTAAAAGATTATATGGAACTGTACCAAAAAACAGATGTGTTGGGACTCTCAGATGTTATCCAAAGCTTTAGGAAAATGTGTAAAAAAACTTACAAACTTGACCCAATGTGGTATTACACAGCTCCTGGTTTGGCTTGGGATGCTTTGCTGAAACTAACGGGACAAAAGTTGGAACTACTGACAGACCCTAACATGTTTCTTATGATCGAAAAAGGAATTCGTGGCGGGATTTCAACCATTACCCACAGATACGCAGAAGCCAACAATGAGTATATGGAAGAGTACAATCCAGAAAAGGAAAGTGTATTCATTCCATACCTTGACAAAAATAACTTGTATGGAGTTCCAATGACATCAGCACTACCTGTTAATGGTTTTGAGTGGATACCGGAAGATGAACTTAAAGACTGGCAAAAATATTTAAAGATAGAGGGTGAGGGTTGCTTTTTGGAAGTCGATTTAAAATATCCAGAAGAAATCCATGACTTGCACAATGAAATGCCATTTGCTGCTGAGCGGATGATGATTAACAAGGTTGAAAAGTTAGTTCCAAATTTGAATGACAAGGAAAAATTTGTGGTACACTATGAAGCCCTGGAACAAATGTTGGATCATGGTTTGGTTCTGACAAAAATTCATCGTGGAATTTCATTCAATGAAAAGGCATGGATGAAAGATTACATCATGTTAAACACAAATTTAAGAACTGCTGCCAAGAATGACTTTGAAAAGGATTTCTTTAAACTAATGAACAACAGTGTTTTTGGAAAGACCATGGAAAATGTCAGAAACAGGATTGACGTCAGACTGGTGTCAGATGATGACCAACTTGAAAAACTAGCAAGAAAACCAACATTCAAAGGCGATACAATATTTGCTGATTACTTGGCAGCTGTTCATATGAAAAAAACTAGAGTTAAGTTAAACAAGCCCATATTTTGTGGTGCTGCAATACTGGATAAGAGTAAAATTTGTATGTATGACTTCCATTACAACTACATTAAACCCAAATATGGAGATCGATCAAAGTTGTTGTTTACAGACACAGACTCCTTATGTTATAAAATTAAAACCAATGACTTCTTTGCAGACATCAAGGATGATGTTCCAACAATGTTTGACACCTCTAACTTCCCAGAGGACCATTTGAGTGGAATTAAAAGAGCAAACAAGAAAGTCCTTGGCATGATGAAATCAGAAACAGGTGCTGAAATTATTGCAGCATTTGCAGGTAACAGATCAAAATCATATGCCATCAAAATGTCAAAGAAAAAGAATCCTTTAACTGGGTTAATGGAACAAACAGAAACCAAAAAATGTAAAGGTATCGCAAAAGCTGTCATCAACAAGGATTTGAATTTTGAACATTACAAAAGTTGCATATTAACAGACAAGGATGTCATTAGGGGAATGAACACTTTTAGAAGCACTAAACACACAATACAAACCATTCGTGTCAACAAAATTGCCCTAAATTCTGCAGATGACAAGAGGGTTATTTTAGAAGACAAAATATCAACTTTGGCCATTGGTCATTACAAAACTGAGTAAGTTAAAGTTAAAAATTTGTATTCAAAAAGAATACAAAATTTTGAAAATGTTTAAAGTTGTTTTTTTGGTTATTTAAAATATTTTTACCATATTTTATTTTTTTTAACTCTTATTTCGTGGGATTTTAAATGGTTTGTTTAATCCTTTTTAGTTTTGAAAGATTTTGAACATTTTGAACACCAATAACTTAAAGATTTTTTTGAGACCTTATGGACAAACTTATTATGTAATTTTGACGCAGTTTTTGTATTTGTTTCAAATTTACAAATTCCGCAAATGTAATGATGGTCTTCACCTCCATATTGAAAGACTTGGTTTGTTCCTTTTTTCATTTATTTTATTTATTTTTAAAAACAAGTAAGTCAATCCCAAAACCCCAATCCCCAAACATTTTCAAAAAACCATGTTCCAGAATCGGCAGCCATCTTGGAAAAAATTTGGCAACCATTTTTAAAAAATTCAGGAGGGTGGTCGCGAACAAATTTCGAAGGGGGTGGGTAAGCTTTTCAAAAATTCCATATGTCCCAGGATCGGCATGGTGGAAAATCCAGGAGGGGGTCCCAGAAATCTGGAAGTCAAAATTTTAGTAAACAAATGGCGGCCATTAAGGTATGTCCCAGGATCGGCCTTTTGACACTACTATTGGCCGCTCGAGATCATATTTCATTTGGGGGTGTTTGACAAAACCAGAGCTCCACTGCAGGCGTTACTTCTAAGCCCTCTCCCCTCTCCGTTTGTTTTTATTTTTTCGCCACAGAATTGAAAAATTGCGCAATACCTCCCCCATATATGGAGCCTACACTTCGAGTGTTCGGTCACTTCGAAAATTCATCGACAGTCATGTTCCTTAGTTCCTATTCTGTGGAACTTTGTATCAAGCACATCACTGATCAACCATATAAGCAATTTACTTGGAAAACCTACCAACAATTTCGTCAAAGGCAAAGCTAGCCGAAGCTGTTGCATTCTAGTGGCAACCGAACAACCGACAACGATATATAGTGTAACTGCTATTCGCGTGACGCACGCGCGTGTGTCGCGACTTTAAGAATCACGTGACGGACCTCGAGGTAAAGAAAAGAACTCAAGTGAGGGAAGAAGACATCTTGTTTTACGAAGATATTGTGATTCAATATGTAAATACTTACGATTATTCGCTTACCCGGAACTGTTGTTTACCTTTCCTTTGTTTATTAAAATTACGAGTTAAAACAACGTTTTTTGTGGCGTTATTCGTGTATGAAACGACAAGACATTCACAGTAAACAACAAAGGGACTTTCAAATGTGTTTTGAAAGCTGAAAGTGATATTTCGATCAAAGGATAAGACTATGGCTTCAAAGACCCAAGGCGATGAACTGGAAACACAACTGGTAGAGGACAAAGTCCCATTGGAATCAGAAGACGGGTTAAGAAAAAGTCTGTTACCCGAACAAGATGCCTTTGTTGGAGACAAACAAGAGAACCAATGGAGCATAAGAAGTTTGGAGTCACAAGGACAACAAGCTCGACCTCGCACAAGAAGGGCTGTTTTAGCGAGCCTAGAGAACCTCAGAAAGAAACGAAATCGAGCAGGTGAGGCTGTGAAATCTAGAATCAGTCGTTTAGACCAATTGTTAAGAGAACAATGTACTGACATAGTAAAACTAACTGCCAGTAAGGATGGTCTGAACATGGATATGGATGTTCTAAAACGCTATCACAACGAAGTATCTGATTTATTATTACTTAATTCAGATAATGAATTTCCTAATGAAGACCATGAGTATTTTGATCATATATGTGATACTTACTTAGAATGTTGTGCAGATGTAAAGACTAAAATTAAGGATTTAACACAAGAAAGATTTGAAATGCTGTCACAAAGATCACACAGATCTAATATAAGAAGTTCTGTCTCTAAATTGTCCAAAGTTTCTTCGGTGTCATCAAGACAAGCTGCAGCAAATGCTGCGGGACTTGAAGAAAAGATGACCAGCCTGATAAAGCAGCAAGAACTGGAGAGAAAGCAAGAAGAGTTAAAAAATCTTCAAAGAGAGTTGGAACGAAAGGGAGAGCAAGAAAGGTTACAGGGTGAGATTAATGCTGCTGAAGCAATACATTATACACTCAGAGAAGACCCAAAGTTACCTCTACCTAGTAACAATCAATTGAGTACACCCCTACCTAGCAACAATCAACCAAGTACAGCTCTACCTAGCCTGAGCCAGCACAACACCAATCAACAATCAGCAGTAATCAATCCAGGTACTATCCAGCTGAGTACCAGTTACCAAGATGCGAGTATTGGTCAAAAAAGTCAAGCCGATGCTAAAGAAAATACAAACCTTGGTAGTATTGAAACACAGTTAGACCCAAGAACCCCTGCCTTTGAACCCACGCCTTTGTGTACATCTCAATCAATTCAACCTACTCCTCATTCCACTAGCCTAATGGAACAGATTCAAAGAGACAGTGTAGAGATTCAAAGGCAGCAAATAGAACTGATGAAGAGAATATCACTTCCTGCTCCCAAACCACCAGTATTTAGTGGAAATATCCTTGAATATCCTAAATGGGTCTCTGCATTCGATGCTTTAATTGAAGAAGAAGCTGTTAAGCCAGGCCACAAGTTGTATTACTTCGGGGAATATACTTATGGATCTGCGCAGAAGATGATAAATGGTTTGCTAGGTCTCCAAACCGAGAATGCTTACAAGAGAGCTAGAAAGATACTTTAAGATCGTTTTGGTGATCCATTCAAGATCTATGAGGCGTATCATGAACGGCTGAAATCCTGGCCCATCTGCAGTAAAGGTACCGAGCTTCAGGAGTTAAGTGACTTTCTGGTATCAACCCAAGAAACCATGAAAACAGTTAAATATCTCAGAGAATTTGATACCTTCTCAGCAATACAAGAGCTGGTGGCAAGACTTCCATCTCATTACAGCAACAAATGGTCACAAAGTGCCAAGAAAGTTGAAGCCAAGAATAGGGAATACACCTTCAATGATCTAGTACAGTTCGTACAAGAAGCTGCAGCAGATGCAACCCTTCCAGTCTTCTCCCACGAGGCCCTAATATCCAAGAGGAGAGAAATCCAAAAGGGTACAAGAGAAGAAGAGAAGAAATTCGATAAGAAAAGAAAGTATGGATATTTCTCTACAAGCAAGAGATCAAAGCAAAATCATGGTGATGATACCGTAAAGAAAGGACAGGATATATGTCCCTTTTGCGACAAACAGCACAAGCTGGAAGTCTGTGATGGCTTCTTAAAGAAGGTTAAGGAAAGGGCTGAGTTCGCCAAATCGAAAGGACTTTGCTTCTTGTGTCTGCAACAAGGTCACATGGCAAGGCAGTGTAAAGGAAACGTCAAGTGTCGTATTTGCAAGAAGCCTCACGCAACTGTTCTTCATTTCGAAGCTAAGCCCAGCCCTGAGAATGATAAAGGGGAAGAAACAGTGAAAGCAGAAGAGACCCACGTATCAACCAACAATTGTGTCAGAGTTTGCCACGCCAGTGATTGTCAAGATATGCCAACGAGTTCACTGATCATGCCTGTGTGAATATGCCATGAAGATACCCCAAGCAAGAAAGTAATGACGTACGCAGTACTGGATGATCAAAGCGATACTTGCTTTATCACAGACGGTGTTTGCAAGGCACTAGGAATTAAAGGCCCCGAGACAGTCATTGAACTAGGGACAATGCACGCTGTGCAAGATATCAAGACCCAGAAAATCAGCGGATTCGTTATTTCACCAGAAAACAAGTCGGTTGATATTCCTCTTCCAAAGTCATTCACCAGAGCAGATTCCAGCACGAAGAGATCAAATTCCAACCGCCGAAATGGCAAGAAATTGGAACCACCTAACACCAATCGCGAACAAGATCCCTGTATATCGTGACGACCTTAATATCGGGCTGCTCATTGGAAACAACTGTGTACAAGCCATTAAACAACGCGATGTTATTCCTGGAAAACCACGGGACCCGTATGCGATTCGAACCGCACTTGGATGGGGTTTGATTGGCGCAACGAATCACAAGAGTCACAACGCTAAGAAGATCAGCTCCAATTGTCATCGAATACATACTCGAGATATTTTGTCTCAAGATGCTTCAGAGTTAAATTTCATTTCACATAAACCAACTAAAGAAGTGATAAATCCCACCACAGTAAAGAAAATGTTCGAACAGGACTTTTCAGAGAAGAAATCAGCAGGAAAATCCTTATCACAAGAAGATAAAAGATTCCTGGAGAAGACAAAGGATGCGATTCATATCACGGACGATGGCCATTACGAGATGCCACTCCCTTTTCGAGAAGACAACATCGAGTTACCATTCAACAGAAGCCTTGTCGAATCCCGCCTTGATCGTCTAAAAACACGATTCGCCAAAGATGCCAAGTACAAGTATGACTACGTTGGCTTTATCGAGGATATGGTGAAGAAAGGTTACGCCGAGAAAGTTCCGATAACCGAAGAAAAGGCGTGGTATATACCCCATCACGGTGTTTATCACCCAAGAAAGCCCAACAAAATCAGGGTGGTATTCGATTGCTCAGCTGAATATGTGAGTCGTTGAATCGTCATCTCCTGCAGGGTCCTGACCTTACGAACACGCTTATTGGAGTACTCTGTCGGTTCCGTCAAGGGAAGGTAGCCTTCAGCTGCGACATCGAGTCGATGTTTCATCAGGTTAGAGTAAACGAAGAACACCGCGATTACCTGCGATTCTTGTGGTGGACCGACGGTGACATCTCAAAGCATCCGGAGGAATACATGATGAAGGTCCACCTGTTTGGAGCCACATCGTCTCCCGGATGCTGCAACTTGGCATTGAAAACCACCGCAGAGGATAACGAAGAAGAGTTTGGCTCCGACGTAGCAAACTTTCTGAGAAATAATTTTTACGTAGATGACGGGTTAAGGTCCACGTCGTCAGTCCAAGAAGCCACCACACTCGTTAAGAACAGTGTCGAGATGTGCCGAAATGGAGGTTTTCGCCTGCACAAGTTTCTGTCGAACGAAAGAAAGGTCATCGAATCAGTTGCCATCGAGAATCGCGCTACCGAAGTAAAGGAGTTGGATATAGATCATGACGTCCTCCCGATAGAACGAGTACTAGGTGTGGAATGGTGTGTCGAAACCGACGCCTTCCAATTCCGTATTACGTTGAAAGACCGACCATTTACACGACGTGGTGTCTTAGCAACGGTAAGCTCAATCTACGACCCCCTTGGATTCGTTGCTCCTGTCTTGTTGACTGGAAAGAGAATACTGCAGCTGCTGTTCAAAGATAACGCCGATTGGGACGACCCAATTCCAGAGAAGCTGAAAGTCCAATGGGAAAGATGGAGAACCGATATTCACCTCCTTGAACACATGAAAGTACCACGATGCTTCAAACCAGATGAGTTTGGAAATTTAAAGAGAGTGGAACTTCATCATTTCTCAGATGCTAGCACCAATGGTGACGGCCAATGTTCTTACCTCCGGTTGACAGATGAAGGTGATCGAATCCATTGTTCATTGGTTATGGCCAAATCCCGCATGACACCACTAAAGCAAGTCTCCATACCGAGATTAGAGTTGACTGCCGCCCTCGTTTCTGTCAAGATCAGCGCGACACTGCAGAACGAACTTGACTACGACAAAGTCGAAGAGGTTTACTGGACCGACAGCAAAGTTGTATTGGGATATATCAACAACGAAGCGCGACACTTTCACGTCTTCGTCGCTAACCGTGTACAACAAATCAGGGATCACGCCGCTGCAAATCAATGGAAATATATCGAGTCGAAGTTAAACCCCGCAGATGATGCATCTCGTGGTTTAAAGGCAAGCGAAATCATCGACAATGCCAGATGGATCAACGGACCAGAGTTCCTGTACGAGCAACGCGAAGACTGGAGTGAATGTGACCAGCCAAGCGACTTGACGAAAGTTCTGCCAAGTGATATTGAAGTAAAGAAAGCTTCTGTGCTTACAACATCGGTAAAGAAGATATCGAGCATGGTGGAAAGATTAGAATACTTCTCCAGCTTGCATCGTGCAAAGAAAGCCGTTGCCGTTTGCCTTCGTTTCCGTCGATTGCTCCTCGCGAGAGTTCGAAAAGGGGGAACGCCAAATAACGCAGGACCAGAAATCCAGCCCAACCTGAAGTACGAATCTGTTACAGTGGAAGAAATGGAGTTAGCGGAGCAATATATTGTGAAATTGGTTCAGAAACAAGCCTTCAGCAAGGAACTTACCTCACTGAAACAAAGCAAAGAAGACCAAGATCATTCAAAGTCCAAACGAAAGAAACGGATGGTGTCCAAATCAAGTACCCTGTCGCGACTAGACCCCTTCATCGATGAGAATGGTCTAATAAGAGTTGGGGGAAGAATAAGAAGTGCGAGCATCGATGACAAAGTGAAACACCCGATCGCACTACCGAAGAAGGAGCACATATCAGAGCTTGTCGTGCGACAATTTCACGAAAGAGTTGAACACCAAGGATGAGGGATCACAATGAATGAAGTCCGATCATCAGGATATTGGATTATTGGTGGAAAGTCAGTTGTAGCAAAGCGTTCAAGAAATGTGCGACATGCCAGAGGTTACGTGCTACCGTAAAGGATCAGAAAATGGCTGATCTTCCAAAGGAAAGATTGGAAGCCTCGCCCCCTTTACTTATAGTGCCGTGGACTACTCCGGACCGTGGTACATAAAACAAGGGCGGAAAGAAATGAAAAGATACGGCGTGCTCTTCACGTGCATGTCTTCTCGAGCTATTCATCTGGAAGTTTCAGAGACCCTTGAAACTGACTCGTTCTTAAATGCCTACCGACGTTTTATCTGCAGACGAGGACCCATTCGCCAACTCAGATGTGATTGTGGAACTAACTTTGTCGGTGCAAGTGCCGAGTTACGAAAGTGCCTCGAAGAAATGAATCAAGAAAGGATTAAAGCTGAGCTGCTAAAGGAGAATTGTGACTGGTTCGACTTCAAGATTTCACTCCCAAAGCCAGTCACATGGGAGGAGTTTCGGAGAGACAGGTTAGAACTGTCCGTTACGTTGTAAACGCACTCCTTCATAAGAATGGAAATCAACTAAATGAAGAATCTCTTCATACATTTATGTGTAAAGCCGAGGCGATTGTCAACAGTCGCCCCCTCACGGTCGACAACTTAAGTTCTCCTGACTGTCCAGAAGCCTTGACGCCTAATCATCTCCTAACGATGAAAAGTAAAATAGTTCTTCCACCTCCTGGAGTGTTCCAGACTGCAGATATGTATTTGCGTAAGCACTGGAGACGAGTTCAACACCTGAGCAATGAATTCTGGACACGGTGGAGGAAGGAATTTATGCATTCCCTGCAAGAACGCCAGAAATGGCTCCGACCAAGAAGAAATTTCGAAGTCAATGACGTTGTCGTGATTAAAGACGATGATAAACCTCGAAATCGCTGGTCGTTAGCTCGTGTAGTAATGGCCGATGAAGAAGAAGATGGCTTAGTTCGTAAAGTGAAGCTTATAGTTGGAGATCCGAAGATTACGAACCAAGGAAAGAGAACCAAGCCATTGACAACACTAGAGCGTCCAATGCACAAGCTGGTATTGTTAGTACCATGTGAATAATGACCGGGAATCCCCGACGAGGAGCCTTTCAAGTTATGGAAACCTTTATTTAAGATACTGTTATGTTACCTTTATTTTAATAAATTTAGGGGAGCCATGTAACTGCTATTCGTGACGCACGCGCGTGTGTCGCGACTTTAAGAATCACGTGACGGACCTCGAGGTAAAAAAAGAACTCAAGTGAGGGAAGAAGACATCTTGTTTTACGAAGATATTGTGATTCAATATGTAAATACTTACGATTATTCGCTTACCCGGAACTGTTGTTTACCTTTCCTTTGTTTATTAAAGTTACGGGTTAAAAATACGTCAACATAGTATATTTTTCTCATGGCTGAACAGGTCTCTACATTCTATAAATATTTAATACCACCGGTACAGAGATGAGGATCAAAACCCTAACATTCTGGATCTTTATATTGGCACTGTATACACTTTCTCATGCTTTTGGTCGAGCAATTGCGATGTTCATAGGTTTTCCACATGGCTTCAGCCTTCAGCAATACTAACAGTTGTTCAATGATCTGGCTCACGACTGTCTGTGAATTGGTCTGAACTCAGGAACTGTAAACCTCATGAAAACTATTACAAACAAAATCCAAGATGTGAGAACACAAGGAACATTCATGAAGATGACAGCAGTTTGTTGACAGCAGCAGTATCTTTATATTTTTGCATTATGTGCTTTATTACTAAACGAGTTGTATATTTGTTATGCTGAGTAGGAAGCTTGTATACACATGTATGTTCTACAGTATGTACCATTTGTGTTTTTACCGTGTTGTCTTTGAGTTTGAGATCGGCAATGGACAGTAGTCTTATTGATCCATTAGGATTTATATTCAAAGTGCTTTGAACCTTTGAGTATGTAATTTTGTGACAAGTATATTATCCATATCTTGATGTCCATTTTGATACTGTATAAATTTTGATGCATAGATTGAGTAAAAAGATATTCATCATAGAAACAACTTTGAACCAGTCATGTTCCTCATATATATATATACATTAGTACTTTAATGACATATAGGCCATTATAACATCAGCAGCCAAGTGTGTGTTATATGCGGGTGGTACGAAAATGTATAGAGAAATTAGAGTGTCTGACATTCAACTACAGTATTAGCAATGCAGAGTCAAAGAGCCTTCCCAACATGCTCTAAAGCAAAAACATGGAATCAGGATTTATGTTGTATGAAGATATTGCATAGATGTAGGGTGCGGGTATATTTTACTAGTCACCTATTGCATATTTGCAAGTGCATCTGTACCTGGCCCACACATGTGAAGTTTAAGCACCTCAGACAATAACTAAAATCAGTAAGGTTGAAAGACTACAATGCAGGGCAACTAAATATATTTTAAGTTTTTGAACTGGCAGGATGATTCATCATACAATCTGAGTGATCATCTGAAAACAGTTAATTTAGTTATCATACTGGCATGACTTGAATGATCTTATCTATTTTAAACGTTATACAGGTCACTATAATATTCCTATTAATAGTTTTGTGCAACTCAATAATTCAGTCAGAATCACTAGAAACAGTTCAGAACTAGATGTACTAGTTTTTAAGTGCTGCATTAAACTTTTTAAGCTAGTTAATACTTGAACTGTATATTTAAACTTTGGAGTAGTCTACCTTGCTCAATACCAGATTCTACCTCAGTTAATCAGTTTAAAACTCAACTTTCTAATCACTACATTAATGCTGTAATTATTAGTTAATGCTTACAACGTCAATAACTTTTTTTGGAAATCAATGTTTAAAATATTCTTCATCCCGACCTGTAACATACTCTCTTCTAAACCTTACTGCTACTGACCTTAATCACATATCTATTGTATTTGTTTACATGATTATCCTGAATTATGAAATGGTCTAGAATTCCAGATAATCCTGAATATTAAAAAAAATGAAACCCAACCCTGACCCCCACCTCTAAACCTGACCCTAAACCAAACGACAACCCCCGGTAACCCTAAATCTAACCACAACCCCCAGGGGAAAAGTTCCACCTCTCAGACCATGACCACAACACCCCTACTGGTTTTTTGTTATGCTTTTTAGTTTAACATCCCGTGTGTGGGACAGAGAAGTCCCCTAGGCATCAGGATCATCCTGAATTCTAGAAACTTTAAATTGACAATTCAGGATAGTCCTGCACCACATTCAGCCTTCGATCTGATCTTCCTCGGCCCACTCCCACTCTCTCCGCAGAGGTTCTTTCGGAGATCGGATATTTTGGGGATCGTCGGAGATGCGTCGAAATCGTCAGCTGGACATAAGGAGTGCCTGTTGGAACCAGTTTCGCCCGCACTACTTATGTCCAGCTGACACCTCCGAGCATCTCCGACGACCCCCGAAACCTCCAATCTGCGAAATTTAACCTCTGCAGAGGAGAGAGCCACTCCCACCTCTTTGCTCGCGCGTTATAGAGACCTCTGCACTTTCCAGTAGCCCGAGTGAACACCTGACCCAGGTGTCTTGTTTACTATAGTCTATGAGGTATCATCGGTTACAAAATATGAAGCTTAACCATCTAATATAACCATCCCACATGCGGGATGTTAATCTTGAACACATAAAGCTAAAAATCCTAGAGGGGTGTTGTGGTCGGGGTCTGAGAGGAGGCACATTTTTCCGGAGGGTTGTGGTTAGGTTTAGGGTTTCCGGGGGGCGTGATTACCGGGGGTGGTATGGGGGTGAGGATTCGTTTTAAAAGGTTGTCCAATCAGATGGTGGTTTTAATGTTGGTTAAGCTTCATAATTTGAAGGTAATGATACCTCAGTCTATATCTAAATAATTTGACATCACTGTATAATATGCTATAATATGTATAATATACTAGAAGTTACTAAACCTTTAGCCTACTCCACAGGAAAATCTGTGCAGTCTGTGGTCAATGTGACACCCCCCTTGCATAGCCATTCGAATAGTATAGTCATATGCAAAGCGAAAAGTACAGCAGAAATTTAAAAAAAAAACAATATATCTTTTTGCATGTTATGGACTTGTAATCAGATTATAATAGCACTATGCGTTTAATTTAGAAATACAAGATGGTGTATTCTTGGCTTTTTAAATATATTAACTGATATGTCGGATAGGTTTATGCACTGTACCATTGTAGTTACACCGTTCGATATGGTACGGCACCGAATAAATACAATGTAATAGTATATATAAACGATAATAAACCTTTGTGACCCATGAAGCATTTATACCCATTTATAATGAGAGAAGGATAAAGAACACTGAAGAATTAGATTCCCTTTTACACTGCAGTACAAATGTCCTCTCTCCTCCGCAGATGTTAAATTTCCAGGTTGTGCTCACCCTTATTTTGATGATAATCATCAATTGGCCATTTGTGTTATTTTGATGGTAATCATCAAAATAACGTGAACTCTACAGATGTCTAAATCCGTTCGATCTGTGCATCTTGCAAAAGCAACATGGCAGACAAATCCTCGGTGAGCGCTACTTCAGGTAAGAAAATAGGCAATAAGAAAATATTAATATAACTTAATAACTTTTGATATGTACATGGTCATGGAAGAACTTTAAAGTATTTGTACCATGAATAATGCGATATGCAAATCAAGGACATTCGTTTAATCGTTTTGTTTCGATTCATAAATTCAAATATTAAAATATACGATCGTTGAAATTAGCATAAAAATATGCAAATCAATGCTAGTCGCTCCCCAGTCCGCTGGATGGGCAAGTTTTGATCCTTTATTATTAGTTTCTAGTACATTTAGAAATGACGTGAATGTTGTTTTCAATACTGGTGTGTCTATTTTGTATCATGCAAGAGTTAACTGTCCTGTTATTGTAATATATTGACTTGGTTTAACGGGTGGTACTGTATAAAAGTGTCGATATTACATACCTGATGATAAAAACTTTTTGTTGTAGGAATAAACTACACGATACAAACCAACACTGCTTTAGGAAATAGAGTAATGTGTCTAATATTAAATGCTGTTTGAAAAATGTTAAATAAATCTGATTTTATCTGAAGAAAAGTATTTTGTGAGACTTGGAGAGTGGGGTGGGAAAGGTTGTGGCAAAGGGAAAACAGTCTGAGATTACACAGTAAAATAACAAATACTGATTTAGTGATTTTGATGTATTTGGCTGGTCTAGGAGTCAATGTTAAATGTTTACTTTAGGCTTAATGTTAGTGCTTGTATAACCTGACATTTAGTACAGCAGCAATGATGCTGATTATTTTTGTACAGTACACTGTACTTTACTTTGAGAGTGTAAATAGAGAGCGGGGGGGGGGGACTTATTACAAAATCTTTTAGCCAGAGGTGGACCCTGTTTGTAATGTCAACATTTTATTCAGTATCATATAGGTATGTGTGTACAATAAATGCAATCACAAGATTTCATAAAATGGAGTAGACATAGTGATATACTGTTTAAGTATTTTACGCGGACAGTTGTGGACAAGAGCGAACAATCGAAATCGAAAGGAAATCAGCCTGATTTTGTGCGTAAACTACAAAGTAAATGGTTATTTATGCACTCTTTCGCATTTTTCTTGGTAGATATAGAACAAAATATCTTGAAATTTGGAGAAATTTATCTAACTAGCACAATGAACAAACGCTAGCTTGCAAACTCGTCTATGCTGAGTATTTCTGAATTTACAGCTTGGTTTTTGGCCAAATTATGAAAATTTATCTAATGTCAGCAAATTTTCTAATATTTTAGTTTGCAAGCTAGCGATCCTTTGTATGGAGATAATGTTTATGAATCCGTTTTCTTTTTTACAAAAGGATAAATATATGTCTAGAAAAATCATTTTTAGTTATATTGAGCCCTCGGGGTATTTGACTTATAATCTAATTAACGGGATGTATCAGGTTACAATATTCATTGATTCTGAATCTTGGGTATTTAATACATCAATAAGTAAAAATTATAAATGATCCTTTACTTTCTTCTCAAGATAAAACCCCTCTAAAATTGCTGAAAAACACAAAAATTAGCCAGTGCAACTACCTTAATCTTATTACTAGGTATACAAGGCCGATAAGCCCAATACGTACTAGGTCTAAAAAATTGTAACAACACAAACAGAATATAAATCTTTAATAACAACATCCACATATGTACAATAAATAGTATAAATATAATAGCAAAGACAGGGTATATGCGTGTCAATAAAATAGGAAACACATTTCGGTTTTAATTCTAGCGGCTATACTGTTCTAGCTCTATTAAATTCAGCCAAATCTATGTACAATATGCAAACATCCAATCCAACGTACAGGGATATAGCCATAATTTTTAGCGAAGACCAGCAGAAGGTGTAATATCTAAAGTATATAAGTTGAGATTTATGGTATACTCTTCTGTAAATGCTTATTGGTGAGGTTCAGATATATCATAAAACATGCACTTTCCCTTTGCACTATTCCTGCGGCAACATGGATTCGCCTTGACAAGTAAAATTGTGTTAGCTAGATTAAAATTATAAAAATCATGTAGAAAGGAATGAGATAAGTAAGTGCACCTTATAGGTAACACACTACATAGTACATTTGTTAATGCACAGTATAAGGCATAAATTGCCATTTACAATATTTGTTAGTAATACATAAATTTTCCACTGGCTCTCTTGTCAATGTCCATCCACCATTAGACAATCGTAGTGATAGTAGTGCCAATCAAAATCGTCCACGAATGCCAAATGAACTAATCAAAAAATTTATTATCTGAGCAAAATGGTGGGGTTTTTTCAGAATAACTTCTGGTTGGTGATTAATGGACTTTACTGTATTTGCCACAAATTTATACTAAATCAATTACTAGACAACTTGCCCTTGTTTCCTATTAGTGCATGATAGTTGCATCAGCTTCTACCTGCTTGTATACATGTAGGAAACTTGGGTTTGTTGTTTATTTGTTAACTTGAAATGCATTAAACAAAAAAATAACAACAAAAATCAACACAAGTAATTAATTATATATATATATATATATATATATATATATATATATATATATATATATATATATTTAACAAATAGATTCCATTTTGCCGTTGTCTGTTCAGTTATAGATGCACAGATGACGTCACAACGTGGTAAGAACAAAAAAGTGGCCCACGAGACGCAGTCGAGTGGGTCACTGATGTTCTTACCACGTTGTGACGTCTTCTGTGCATCTATAACTGAACAGACAACAAAAAAACCACTGTGAAGTATGCACCACATTCAGCCTTCGATTCACAGCCTTCGATTCGGCCTTCGATTCAGCCGTCGATTCAATTATCGCAGTTATTGCGAAGTTATCTCCATATTCATCAGGTGGTCGCTATTGCAGAATATCATACAAAAACACAATTTTCTCAGGCGCTATACTATAGGATTTCTTCAAAGTTACATATGTTGTACAGAATTTCATGCTCTTTAATCTGGTATAAGTCTCCAGAGTGGCACAGACCCATGAAAAACGCAGGCGAGCGTTAAACAAATTGCGGCGCGGCGTTATTAATACCACTGACGGGAGTTCGTTGCATATTTCATATTAGCGAGTTTGAGCAGGACAACGAAGTACGAAGACGAGGACGTATTTTGGCCGCGATGGACTGGGGATAGCCGTTGTCGTCGTAGGTCTTCGTACCGCGGGAAATTTGTATTAAGCTGTGTTTATGGCTGGTGGCGACGTACGCGAAACATAACATGAACAGAGCGGACTACGAAAACTTTCTTTTAGTAATGTCTGCTGAAGATGTTTTAGAGGAGGAAGATGTCATGCTTCTTCACGGTTTAAGCATCTCCAACGGCATTTGTATTCCGTACAAGCATTACCCCAAATTTGATTTAAACAATCTGACTTCAGATGAATGTTTGGCGAGATTTCGCTTTGAAAAAGACGATATTTATCGCTTAGCAAATGCATTGCAAATTCCTCAGAAGATAGTTTGTGCTAACAGAACCGTATCACCTATGATTGAAGGTTTGTGTGTCCTGCTGCAAAGATTTGCCTATCCAAACAGGTACTATGATCTGGTTCCTTGTTTTGGAAGATCTGTGTCAGAGCTCTGCTATATTTTCAATGAAATGGTAGACATTATAAGTCTTCGTCATGGTTATCTACTCCAGTCGTTTGACCAAGAGTGGCTACAGCCAAATAAGCTCAAGAGATATGCCGATGCTGTCCATGAAAATGGAGGAGCACTAGATAATTGCTGGGGTTTTGTGGATGGGACAGTTCGTCCAATCTGTCGTCCAAATAAAAATCAAAAAGTTGTATACAATGGGCATAAAAGAGTTCATGCTATCAAATTTCAGAGTGTGGTAGCTGCAAATGGATTGATTGTAAACATTTTTGGTCCTATAGGTAGGTGCCATGTAATGTTTGTACCACCACCTCCTTTACCTACAATACCCGAGGCCCTGGGAGAAGGTAATTGGATAGAAGAGACCCCTTCTCTCTAGGAGCTCCAGTATGCAGGACACCCCCCCTGCATTTAATTTTCCAACAATGAAGAAAAGGCGAACCTTTAGCAAAATCATAAATATTATTTTTCTGTAATTTGATAGAAGGGAAAAGACATGATTCAAAGATGCTAACAATGTCTGGATTGCTTACCCAGTTGGAACAACACTCATTTGCACCAGATGGGTCAGTACTGTGCATATATGGTGACCCAGCATACCCTCTAAGGGTACACTTGCAATCACCATATAGAAACAACAACCTAACAGATGCACAAAAGGCATTCAATGTATCAATGAGCCGCGTAAGAGTGTCTGTTGAATGGGTCTTTGGTGATGTCATTGGGCATTGGAAGTTTCTTGATTTTAAAAAGGATTTGAAAATTGGATTGAGTGCTGTCGGCAAACAGTATGCAGTTGCTGCTTTATTAAGAAATGCTGTGACATGTCTTTATGGCTCAACAACTACCAGCTACTTTGGTTTGGAAACTCCAACCATTGAACAATACTTTCAAACATAAACATTTCAGTGTATCTTTAATATCCAACAACATGTAAAATAATAACTTTAACAAAATATATTAAATATTTTTATTTAATTCTCTGGAACACCTATTAACTTATTTTTGTATGTTGTGGTGTTAGCAAACTGTAAGGCTTTTTGTAGCCAAATAACTTCAACAGTATGTAAAACAGTTGTTTATAAACTATTGTATATAAATTTACTTTTTCAGTACTCTTAACAATTCCATTAGGTGTTGCTGCTGCAGTTCCTGCTGTTGATCAAAGGTACCTTTCATAAACTCCATCATCTGATGTTGCTGTTGAGCAAAAAACACATTCTGCTGTTGCAGCAAACTTTGTTGAAATGTTTGCTCCTGCTGCTTTTCACTCCGCCTATCTTCCAACTTCATTTTAAGACTATCAGAAAAAACTTGGGCAAAATCTACTTTTTTCCGCTTGCTTGGTGTGCCATTTTTTCCAGATGTTTCACCATCACCATCATCTTCACATTCATCTTCCAGAACTTGCCTCTTTTTTGTTTGCCCAATTCTCTCTGTGGCAATCTTTCGCATATCAATTGCTTTCTGTTTCTCTTCAGCCACTTTCTCAGATTCTTTATTCCACTCTTCCTTCACTTCCTCCATCCTTTCATGTATATCTCTCATGGCCAAATCAAATTCATCCTCAACTGTACCTTCTATTCCACTTGCCTTTGCTTCGTCTGTTTCTTTTTTTAACCAATCTTCATATAATTTACCAAATTTCTCTCTCACACTTCTGCTGGATACCTTGAACCCATACTCGGTGCTGTTTAAGTTTTCAGCAATCAAGCCCCAAGCATTGCCTCTCTCTTTACTTCCAACTTTGTGGACATATGGTTCTACAACCAAAATTTCTCTCACCAGAGCAACTTTATGAGGTTTTTTCCACACAAACACTTCTTTGCGAATACTCATCTGAAAAAATTACACCAACAAGTAAATAAAATATATATAATTTTGATTTTTAAACAAAATAAACTTTATAGAAACCCAATGGTAATGTTTGCACACCACTGAAGCAGAGTTTAGCTGCCATTATATATATATATATGATTCAACTATTGGGAAATATACTCTCTTTAAGAATAAAGGTTTTAGCTTTTCACAAAGCAATTTTTCAAAATGTTTGCACACAAATATCTTATCATATACAAAGACATGTTGTCCTCAATTATCGAGTATTTTCTCTTTCCCTCTTATATCTTTTAGTTTATTTAGTTCATGAATATCGTAAAGCTCGAGGGATTGTTTACTATTACACTTATATTAAAAAGGTTACATATAAGTGTAACCTTGTTTGTCAAATCAAACCGTAAACTCAAACTATTATATTTATTAATAATAGTTTGACCTGCATGAGGCCATCTGAGTTTATAAACACTTCGAACTACATTTAACAAAGATATCTTCTGGTAAAATGGTGTTAGATATTTTCTGATCATAGATCTTATATCACAAAAGCATGAAAGAAAAATTCGTTTTAATTTATACAGCGACAATACAGCATATAAGTTATAGCCAAATTAAATCGAATATTAAAAACATGCAAGCTGCAAGCACACGCAGAACATTACAACTCAAAATATTCATTGTATAAAGTTTCAAAACAATTTATTAAATGACAGTTAGACCATCTTGTGCCAGGTCGCAATCATTGATTTGAAAATTATCAAAAATAATGTACACAAATAAAGATATCTTACCTTCCAGGACTTCGTTCTCGCCACAACGAACTTTGTCAAAATCTTCGTTCTCAACGAAGGCCGCACAACAAAGACGTTGAACAACAACCGCTGGCCCCAAGCTCAGTATGCGCAGAATAATGCGCAGACGTTGAAAACCTGTCAAGTACGTCTTCGTCTTCGTACTTCGTTGTCTTGCTCAAACTCGCTATTACCTCAGATATAAACACAATTATCTCAGGCGCTATTCTATACGATTTTTTTAAAATTTGCATATGTTGTACAGAATTTCATGCTCTTTAATCCAGTATAAGTCCCCAGAGTGGCATAGACCCATGAACGACGCAGGCAAGCTTTAAACAAATTGCGCCGCGGCGTCATTAAAACGACTCACGGATGTTATGTTGTATATATCATATTACATCAGATATAAACACAAATTTATCAGCCGCTATTCTATACGATTTTTTTTAATTTACATATGTTATACAGAATTTCATGCTCTTTAATCTAGTATAAGTCCCCAGAGCGGCATAGACCCATGAACGACGCAGGCAAGCTTTAAACAAATTGCGCCGCGGAGTCATTAAAACAACTGACCGGGAATTATGTTGTATATTTCTTATTACATCAGATATAAACACAAATTTCTCAGCCGCTATTCTATACGATTTTTTTTAATTTACATATGTTATACAGAATTTCATGCTCTTTAATTTAGTATAAGTCCCCAGAGTGGCATAGACCCATGAACAACGCAGGCAAGCAAGCTTTAAAACAAATTGCGCCGCGGCGCATTAAAACGACTGACGGCGGTTATGCATGCTGTATCTTTCAGATTTCTTCAGAAAAGGTACAATTTTCTCAGGCGCTATTCTATACGATTTTTTTTAATTTACATATGTTATACAGAATTTCATGCTCTTTAATCTAGTATAAGTCCCCAGAGTGGCATAGACCCATGAACGACGCAGGCAAGCTTTAAACAAATTGCGGCGCGGCGTTATTAATACGACTGACGGATGTTATGTTGTATATTTCAGATTTCCTCAGAAAAAGTACAAATTTCTCATCCGCTATTCTATACGATTTTTTTTAATTTACATATGTTATACAGAATTTCATGCTCTTTAATCTAGTATAAG
This sequence comes from Paragorgia papillata, assembly GCA_035771165.1. Taxonomy (NCBI): domain Eukaryota; kingdom Metazoa; phylum Cnidaria; class Anthozoa; order Scleralcyonacea; family Coralliidae; genus Paragorgia; species Paragorgia papillata. Next base: position 300,323 of record JAWNZC010000063.1, on the reverse strand, counting down.
TCCCCAGAGTGGCATAGACCCATGAACGACGCAGGCAAGCTTTAAACAAATTGCGCCGCGGAGTCATTAAAACAACTGACCGGGAATTATGTTGTATATTTCTTATTACATCAGATATAAACACAAATTTCTCAGCCGCTATTCTATACGATTTTTTTTAATTTACATATGTTATACAGAATTTCATGCTCTTTAATCTAGTATAAGTCCCCAGAGTGGCATAGACCCATGAACGACGCAGGCGGCAGGCAAGCAAGCTTTAAACAAATTGCGCCGCGGCGCATTAAAACGATTGACGGCGGTTATGCATGCTGTATGTCAGATTTCTTCAGAAAAGGTACAATTTTCTCAGGCGCTATTCTATACGATTTTTTTTAATTTACATATGTTATACAGAATTTCATGCTCTTTAATCTAGTATAAGTCCCCAGAGTGGCATAGACCCATGAACGACGCAGGCAAGCTTTAAACAAATTGCGGCGCGGCGTCATTAATACGACTGACGGGATTATGTTGTATATTTCTTATTACATCAGATATAAACACAAATTTCTCAGCCGCTATTCTATACGATTTTTTTAAATTTACATATGTTACACAGAATTTCATGCTCTTTAATGTAGTGTAAGTCCCCAGAGTGGCATAGACCCATGAACGACGCAGGCAAGCTTTAAACAAATTGCGGCGCGGCGTCATTAATACGACTGACGGGATTATGTTGTATATTTCTTATTACATCAGATATAAACACAAATTTCTCAGCCGCTATTCTATACGATTTTTTTAAATTTACATATGTAATACAGAATTTCATGCTCTTTAATCTAGTATAAGTCACCAGAGTGGCATAGACCCATGAACGACGCAGGCAAGCTTTAAACAAATTGCGGCGCGGCGTCATTAATACGACTGACGGGGATTATGTTGTATATTTCTTATTACATCAGATATAAACACAAATCTCTCAGCCGCTATTCTATACGATTTTTTTTAATTTACATATGTTATACAGAATTTCATGCTCTTTAATCTAGTATAAGTCACCAGAGTGGCATAGACTCATGAACGACGCAGGCAAGCTTTAAACAATTTGCGGCGCGGCGTCATTAATACGACTGACGGGATTATGTTGTATATTTCTTATTACATCAGATATAAACACAAATTTCTCAGCCGCTATTCTATACAATTTTTTTAAATTTACATATGTTACACAGAATTTCATGCTCTTTAATGTAGTATAAGTCCCCAGAGTGGCATAGACCCATGAACGACGCAGGCAAGCTTTAAACAAATTGCGGCGCGGCGTCTTTAATACGACTGACGGGATTATGTTGTATATTTCTTATTACATCAGATATAAACACAAATTTCTCAGCCGCTATTCTATACGATTTTTTTAAATTTACATATGCAATACAGAATTTCATGCTCTTTAATCTAGTATAAGTCACCAGAGTGGCATAGACCCATGAACGACGCAGGCAAGCTTTAAACAAATTGCGCCGCGGCGTCATTAAAACGACTGACGGCGGTTATGCTGTATATTTCAGATTTCCTCAGAAAAAGTACAAATTTCTCAGCCGCTATTCTATACGATTTTTTTAAATTTACATATGTTATACAGAATTTCATGCTCTTTAATCTAGTATAAGTCACCGGAGTGGCATAGACCCATGAACGACGCAGGCAAGCTTTAAACAAATTGCGGCGCGGCGTCGTTAATACGACTGACGGGATTATGTTGTATATTTCTTATTACATCAGATATAAACACAAATTTCTCAGCCGGTATTCTATACGATTTTTTTTAATTTACATATGTTACACAGAATTTCATGCTCTTTAATGTAGTATAAGTCCCCAGAGTGGCATAGACCCATGAACGACGCAGGCAAGCTTTAAACAAATAGCGGCGCGGCGTTATTTATACGACTGACGGATGTTATGTTGTATATTTCAGATTTCCTCAGAAAAAGTACAAATTTCTCAGCCGCTATTCTATACGATTTTTTTAAATTTACATATGTTATACAGAATTTCATGCTCTTTAATCTAGTATAAGTTACCGGAGTGGCATACACCCATGAACGACGCAGGCAAGCTTTAAACAAATTGCGGCGCGGCGTCATTAATACGACTGACGGGATTATGTTGTATATTTCTTATTACATCAGATATAAACACAAATTTCTCAGCCGGTATTCTATACGATTTTTTTTAATTTACATATGTTACACAGAATTTCATGCTCTTTAATGTAGTATAAGTCCCCAGAGTGGCATAGACCCATGAACGACGCAGGCAAGCTTTAAACAAATAGCGGCGCGGCGTTATTTATACGACTGACGGATGTTATGTTGTATATTTCAGATTTCCTCAGAAAAAGTACAATTTTCTCAGCCGCTATTCTATACGATTTTTTTTAATTTGGATATGTTATACAGAATTTCATGCTCTTTAATCTAGAGTAAGTCCCCAGAGTGGCATAGACCCACGAACGACGCAGGCAAGCTTTAAACAAATTGCGCCGCGGCGTCATTAATACGCGCTGACGGCGGTTATGTTGTATATTTCAGATTTCTTCAGAAACAGTACAATTTTCTCAGCCGCTATTCTATACGATTTTTTTAAATTTACATATGTTATACAGAATTTCATGCTCTTTAATCTAGTATAAGTCACCAGAGTGGCATAGACTCATGAACGACGCAGGCAAGCTTTAAACAAATTGCGGCGCGGCGTCATTAATACGACTGACGGGGATTATGTTGTATATTTCTTATTACATCAGATATAAACACAAATCTCTCAGCCGCTATTCTATACGATTTTTTTTAATTTACATATGTTATACAGAATTTCATGCTCTTTAATCTAGTATAAGTCACCAGAGTGGCATAGACTCATGAACGACGCAGGCAAGCTTTAAACAAATAGCGGCGCGGCGTTATTTATACGACTGACGGATGTTATGTTGTATATTTCAGATTTCCTCAGAAAAAGTACAAATTTCTCAGCCGCTATTCTATACGATTTTTTTAAATTTACATATGTTATACAGAATTTCATGCTCTTTAATCTAGTATAAGTTACCGGAGTGGCATACACCCATGAACGACGCAGGCAAGCTTTAAACAAATTGCGGCGCGGCGTCATTAATACGACTGACGGGATTATGTTGTATATTTCTTATTACATCAGATATAAACACAAATTTCTCAGCCGGTATTCTATACGATTTTTTTTAATTTACATATGTTACACAGAATTTCATGCTCTTTAATGTAGTATAAGTCCCCAGAGTGGCATAGACCCATGAACGACGCAGGCAAGCTTTAAACAAATAGCGGCGCGGCGTTATTTATACGACTGACGGATGTTATGTTGTATATTTCAGATTTCCTCAGAAAAAGTACAATTTTCTCAGCCGCTATTCTATACGATTTTTTTTAATTTGGATATGTTATACAGAATTTCATGCTCTTTAATCTAGAGTAAGTCCCCAGAGTGGCATAGACCCACGAACGACGCAGGCAAGCTTTAAACAAATTGCGCCGCGGCGTCATTAATACGCGCTGACGGCGGTTATGTTGTATATTTCAGATTTCTTCAGAAACAGTACAATTTTCTCAGCCGCTATTCTATACGATTTTTTTAAATTTACATATGTTATACAGAATTTCATGCTCTTTAATCTAGTATAAGTCACCAGAGTGGCATAGACTCATGAACGACGCAGGCAAGCTTTAAACAAATTGCGGCGCGGCGTCATTAATACGACTGACGGGGATTATGTTGTATATTTCTTATTACATCAGATATAAACACAAATCTCTCAGCCGCTATTCTATACGATTTTTTTTAATTTACATATGTTATACAGAATTTCATGCTCTTTAATCTAGTATAAGTCACCAGAGTGGCATAGACTCATGAACGACGCAGGCAAGCTTTAAACAATTTGCGGCGCGGCGTTATTTATACGACTGACGGATGTTATGTTGTATATTTCAGATTTCCTCAGAAAAAGTACAAATTTCTCAGCCGCTATTCTATACGATTTTTTTGAATTTACATATCTTATACTGAATTTCATGCTCTTTAATCTAGTATAAGTCACCGGAGTGGCATAGACCCATGAACGACGCAGGCAAGCTTTAAACAAATTGCGGCGCGGCGTCGTTAATACGACTGACGGGATTATGTTGTATATTTCTTATTACATCAGATATAAACACAAATTTCTCAGCCGGTATTCTATACGATTTTTTTTAATTTACATATGTTACACAGAATTTCATGCTCTTTAATGTAGTATAAGTCCCCAGAGTGGCATAGACCCATGAACGACGCAGGCAAGCTTTAAACAAATAGCGGCGCGGCGTTATTTATACGACTGACGGATGTTATGTTGTATATTTCAGATTTCCTCAGAAAAAGTACAAATTTCTCAGCCGCTATTCTATTCGATTTTTTTAAATTTACATATGTTATACAGAATTTCATGCTCTTTAATCCAGTATAAGTCCCCAGAGTGGCATAGACCCATGAACGACGCAGGCAAGCTTTAAACAAATTGCGCCGCGGCGTCATTAAAACGACTCACGGATGTTATGTTGTATATATCATATTACATCAGATATAAAGACAAATTTATCAGCCGCTATTCTATACGATTTTTTAAAATTTACATATGTAATACAGAATTTCATGCTCTTTAATCTAGTATAAGTCCCCAGAGCGGCATAGACCCATGAACGACGCAGGCAAGCTTTAAACAAATTGCGCCGCGGAGTCATTAAAACAACTGACCGGGAATTATGTTGTATATTTCTTATTACATCAGATATAAACACAAATTTCTCAGCCGCTATTCTATACGATTTTTTTTAATTTACATATGTTATACAGAATTTCATGCTCTTTAATTTAGTATAAGTCCCCAGAGTGGCATAGACCCATGAACAACGCAGGCAAGCAAGCTTTAAACAAATTGCGCCGCGGCGCATTAAAACGACTGACGGCGGTTATGCATGCTGTATCTTTCAGATTTCTTCAGAAAAGGTACAATTTTCTCAGGCGCTATTCTATACGATTTTTTTTAATTTACATATGTTATACAGAATTTCATGCTCTTTAATCCAGTATAAGTCCCCAGAGTGGCATAGACCCATGATCGACGCAGGCAAGCTTTAAACAAATTGCGCCGCGGCGTCATTAAAACGACTCACGGATGTTATGTTGTATATATCATATTACATCAGATATAAACACAAATTTATCAGCCGCTATTCTATACGATTTTTTTAAATTTACATATGTTATACAGAATTTCATGCTCTTTAATCTAGTATAAGTCCCCAGAGCGGCATAGACCCATGAACGACGCAGGCAAGCTTTAAACAAATTGCGCCGCGGAGTCATTAAAACAACTGACCGGGAATTATGTTGTATATTTCTTATTACATCAGATATAAACACAAATTTCTCAGCCGCTATTCTATACGATTTTTTTAAATTTAGATATGTTATACAGAATTTCATGCTCTTTAATTTAGTATAAGTCCCCAGAGTGGCATAGACCCATGAACAACGCAGGCAAGCAAGCTTTAAACAAATTGCGCCGCGGCGCATTAAAACGACTGACGGCGGTTATGCATGCTGTATCTTTCAGATTTCTTCAGAAAAGGTACAATTTTCTCAGGCGCTATTCTATACGATTTTTTTTAATTTACATATGTTATACAGAATTTCATGCTCTTTAATCTAGTATAAGTCCCCAGAGTGGCATAGACCCATGAACGACGCAGGCAAGCTTTAAACAAATTGCGGCGCGGCGTTATTAATACGACTGACGGATGTTATGTTGTATATTTCAGATTTCCTCAGAAAAAGTACAAATTTCTCATCCGCTATTCTATACGATTTTTTTTAATTTACATATGTTATACAGAATTTCATGCTCTTTAATCTAGTATAAGTCCCCAGAGTGGCATAGACCCATGAACGACGCAGGCAAGCTTTAAACAAATTGCGCCGCGTCGTCATTAAAACGACTGACCGCGGTTATGCTGTATATTTCAGATTTTCTCACAAAAGGTACAATTTTCTCAGCCGCTATTCTATACGATTTTTTTTAATTTGGATATGTTATACAGAATTTCATGCTTTTTAATCTAGAGTAAGTCCCCAGAGTGGCATAGACCCATGAACTACTCAGACAAGCTTTAAACAAATTGCGGCGCCAGTCGCGTATTGACGTGTATTGATTATTATTGGGAAATTGTTTAGACTTGTACCAAGTCTGCATCTTGATTGTTTCGAAATGGGTTTGTTTCTAGATGTTATGTTTTGATTTAATTAATTCAGTATGTGTGGGAGGCAATATATTCCACATTGCCTCCCACCCAAACATACTGTATTTAAATCAAAATAATACGTCTCACAACAAACCCGTGTCGAAACAACATGCAATAGGCACACTTGGAGCAAGTCTAGGAAATTGTTTTGCAGTTATAGTTACACCGCATTTTCGATTGCAATTAAAGTTAAAGATAATGCTCACTATTTTATTAATAAATTGAATAACGTACAAGACACAGAATTACAATTTACCCAAAAAGAACCCAATAAAATTAAAGATCAAATTAAACACGAAAGCGAGTAAAGATTACACTGCATTTCCGGACTGTTTTAATCAAACCGATTTATGTTTTAGGTTTTAAGAATAGAGAAAACAGTCAACGAAATTGTATATTGGACTTTTTTCATTATATACTGTCACCGTAAGCCATTTATAACTTGATGACTGTGGTGATATTTTAATCAGTTTATAATCACGGGCTGTGTACGTATCTTTTGTTCAGCTTTAATGAGTATATTTAACCTTAATAAAAATTTTAATCAATTTCGTACGTTTGTTTGTTTTTCTATTTTGCTCGTAAATTACCTAATTCTTTCATATTAACTATGAAATACCAGATTATTTATGGCGTATCTAAAACATCAATCGGTCTGATTAATAGCCGGGCGTGAATGCAGCATTGCTATTAAGCCCTCAAAAAGTAAATAACAAGAAAAAGTATAAAGTCCTAGAAATAAAAATTCACATTTCTGTCTCTTTTTCCTCCTCTTCTTCCACCTCTTGCGCCTCGTCTACCTCGCCTTGGATTGTCCGGGCAATTTCTTTTTAAGTGCCCCTGCCTATGGCAGTAGTGACACGATCTATCTGCAACAAAAAAACCAGACGGAATTTGACGTACTCACTGTAAGCAAAAGTAGTTAAAATCGGTTTTGGTACGCTAATGAACATATGTGCAATCCCATACAAATCTCATTTTCGTTGTAAGAATTGCAAAAAATGAATTCTTAACAAAATAGTATATAGCAATTATACGTGAGGTAAACCGAGGAACGACTTAACGACCCATTAAAGTAAACACGCTCAAAAAGTGGCAAATACTTTAATACATGTGCGGCTGGAAACTTGCACAAGTTCTAGTCATCACAAATCGGCTTTTCTTATGATTTCAATCGTCCATGTTCAACTGTTTACGTCACAAACTTGCTATTGCCAGACTCTTTAAACGACACGACTTTTTTTATAATACTTCGTTAAAAAATTCAGAAATCAACAAAAAGTACGGTTTGCTTCAAATTTTTATCATCGCATTTTCGTGTTCTCCACACTTAGGCGCATATAATAAAGCGAAAAAATAATTTGCCTTGAGTTGACCAAAGAATGTAAGAAGTGAATGACAAGGGGAAAGGGTTTTGGTTTACACAATTACGTATAGACTTCATATCGAGTCTGTCTTTCCAAATGCGTATCAGCATATTTAGGCGAGTTACAGCTGATCAATCGTGCGTGTTTTTTTGTACATGATAAACATATCAATGAGTGACAATGTATCTCTTTTTAATACGTAAGCAACTCTAGTTGCTTAAGTAGTGTACGTATATAGTGGATGAATAAATTTAATTTTCTAACACATAACTCCTTGTTTGTTCGAACTGCATGGTATCAAACACGCTGCGAAAACTTGTATCCAGAGTCTTATCCCGGCGCTCCAGCAACTTATTAGCCTCGTAAAAAAAACCTGGGTACGAGACTGAAACGCTGCGGTGCTATGCATTTAAAAAGACGGATTATTGGGTAAAATTCACCGCATTTGGGACAAGCATGATGCAAGAAACAGGTTGTATTAGATTAAAGCGCATGAAATTCTGTATAACAAATCGTATAGAATAGAGGCTGAGAAATTTGTGTTTATATCTGATGTAATATGATATATACAACATAACCTCCGTCAGTCGTATTAATGACGCCGCGCCGCAATTTGTTTAAAGCTTGCCTGCGTCGTTCATGGGTCTATGCCACTCCGGTGACTTATACTAGATTAAAGAGCATGAAATTCTGTATACCACATGTAAATTTAAAAAAATCGTAGAGAATAGCGGCTGAGAAATTTGTGTTTATATCTGATGTAATAATAAATATACAACATAATTCCCGGTCAGTTGTTTTAATGACTCCGCGGCGCAATTTGTTTAAAGCTTGCCTGCGTCGTTCATGGGTCTATGCCACTCTGGGGACTTATACTAGATTAAAGAGCATGAAATTCTGTATAACATATGTAAATTTAAAAAAATCGTATAGAATAGCGGATGAGAAATTTGTACTTTTTCTGAGGAAATCTGAAATATACAACATAACATCCGTCAGTCGTATTAATAACGCCGCGCCGCAATTTGTTTAAAGCTTGCCTGCGTCGTTCATGGGTCTATGCCACTCTGGGGACTTATACTAGATTAAAGAGCATGAAATTCTGTATAACATATGTAAATTAAAAAAAATCGTATAGAATAGCGCCTCAGAAAATTGTACCTTTTCTGAAGAAATCTGAAACATACAGCATGCATAACCGCCGTCAATCGTTTTAATGCGCCGCGGCGCAATTTGTTTAAAGCTTGCTTGCCTGCGTCGTTCATGGGTCTATGCCACTCTGGGGACTTATACTAGATTAAAGAGCATGAAATTCTGTATAACATATGTAAATTTAAAAAAATCGTATAGAATAGCGGCTGAGAGATTTGTGTTTATATCTGATGTAATAAGAAATATACAACATAATCCCCGTCAGTCGTATTAATGACGCCGCGCCGCAATTTGTTTAAAGCTTGCCTGCGTCGTTCATGGGTCTATGCCACTCCGGTGACTTATACTAGATTAAAGAGCATGAAATTCAGTATAAGATATGTAAATTCAAAAAAATCGTATAGAATAGCGGCTGAGAAATTTGTACTTTTTCTGAGGAAATCTGAAATATACAACATAACATCCGTCAGTCGTATAAATAACGCCGCGCCGCTATTTGTTTAAAGCTTGCCTGCGTCGTAGATGGGTCTATGCCACTCTGGGGACTTATACTACATTAAAGAGCATGAAATTCTGTATAACATATGTAAATTAAAAAAAATTGTATAGAATAGCGGCTGAGAAATTTGTACTTTTTCTCAGGAAATCTGAAATATACAACATAACATCCGTCAGTCGTATAAATAACGCCGCGCCGCTATTTGTTTAAAGCTTGCCTGCGTCGTAGATGGGTCTATGCCACTGTGGGGACTTATACTACATTAAAGAGCATGAAATTTTGTATAACATATGTAAATTAAAAAAAATCGTATAGAATACCGGCTGAGAAAATTGTACTGTTTCTGAAGAAATCTGAAATATACAACATAACCGCCGTCAGCGCGTATTAATGACGCCGCGGCGCAATTTGTTTAAAGCTTGCCTGCGTCGTTCGTGGGTCTATGCCACTCTGGGGACTTACTCTAGATTAAAGAGCATGAAATTCTGTATAACATATCCAAATTAAAAAAAATCGTATAGAATAGCGGCTGAGAAAATTGTACTGTTTCTGAAGAAATCTGAAATATACAACATAACCGCCGTCAGCGCGTATTAATGACGCCGCGGCGCAATTTGTTTAAAGCTTGCCTGCGTCGTTCGTGGGTCTATGCCACTCTGGGGACTTACTCTAGATTAAAGAGCATGAAATTCTGTATAACATATGTAAATTAAAAAAAATTGTATAGAATAGCGGCTGAGAAATTTGTACTTTTTCTCAGGAAATCTGAAATATACAACATAACATCCGTCAGTCGTATAAATAACGCCGCGCCGCTATTTGTTTAAAGCTTGCCTGCGTCGTAGATGGGTCTATGCCACTGTGGGGACTTATACTACATTAAAGAGCATGAAATTTTGTATAACATATGTAAATTAAAAAAAATCGTATAGAATACCGGCTGAGAAAATTGTACTGTTTCTGAAGAAATCTGAAATATACAACATAACCGCCGTCAGCGCGTATTAATGACGCCGCGGCGCAATTTGTTTAAAGCTTGCCTGCGTCGTTCGTGGGTCTATGCCACTCTGGGGACTTACTCTAGATTAAAGAGCATGAAATTCTGTATAACATATCCAAATTAAAAAAAATCGTATAGAATAGCGGCTGAGAAAATTGTACTGTTTCTGAAGAAATCTGAAATATACAACATAACCGCCGTCAGCGCGTATTAATGACGCCGCGGCGCAATTTGTTTAAAGCTTGCCTGCGTCGTTCGTGGGTCTATGCCACTCTGGGGACTTACTCTAGATTAAAGAGCATGAAATTCTGTATAACATATCCAAATTAAAAAAAATCGTACAGAATAGCGGCTGAGAAAATTGTACTGTTTCCGAAGAAATCTGAAATATACAACATAACCGCCGTCAGCGCGTATTAATGACGCCGCGGCGCAATTTGTTTAAAGCTTGCCTGCGTCGTTCGTGGGTCTATGCCACTCTGGGGACTTACTCTAGATTAAAGAGCATGAAATTCTGTATAACATATCCAAATTAAAAAAAATCGTATAGAATAGCGGCTGAGAAAATTGTACCTTTTGTGAGGAAATCTGAAATATACAGCATAACCGCGGTCAGTCGTTTCAATGACGACGCGGCGCAATTTGTTTAAAGCTTGCCTGCGTCGTTCATGGGTCTATGCCACTCTGGTGACTTATACTAGATTAAAGAGCATGAAATTCTGTATAACATATGTAAATTAAAAAAAATCGTATAGAATAGCGGCTGAGAAATTTGTACTTTTTCTGAGGAAATCTGAAATATACAACATAACATCCGTCAGTCGTATAAATAACCCCGCGCCGCTATTTGTTTAAAGCTTGCCTGCGTCGTTCATGGGTCTATGCCACTCTGGGGACTTATACTACATTAAAGAGCATGAAATTCTGTGTAACATATGTAAATTAAAAAAAATCGTATAGAATAGCGCCTGAGAAAATTGTACCTTTTCTGAAGAAATCTGAAAGATACAGCATGCATAACCGCCGTCAGTCGTTTTAATGCGCCGGGGCGCAATTTGTTTAAAGCTTGCTTGCCTGCGTTGTTCATGGGTCTATGCCACTCTGGGGACTTATACTAAATTAAAGAGCATGAAATTCTGTATAACATATGTAAATTAAAAAAAATCGTATAGAATAGCGGCTGAGAAATTTGTGTTTATATCTGATGTAATAAGAAATATACAACATAATTCCCGGTCAGTTGTTTTAATGACTCCGCGGCGCAATTTGTTTAAAGCTTGCCTGCGTCGTTCATGGGTCTATGCCGCTCTGGGGACTTATACTAGATTAAAGAGCATGAAATTCTGTATAACATATCCAAATTAAAAAAAATCGTACAGAATAGCGGGTGAGAAAATTGTACTGTTTCCGAAGAAATCTGAAATATACAACATAACCGCCGTCAGCGCGTATTAATGACGCCGCGGCGCAATTTGTTTAAAGCTTGCCTGCGTCGTTCGTGGGTCTATGCCACTCTGGGGACTTACTCTAGATTAAAGAGCATGAAATTCTGTATAACATATCCAAATTAAAAAAAATCGTATAGAATAGCGGCTGAGAAAATTGTACCTTTTGTGAGGAAATCTGAAATATACAGCATAACCGCGGTCAGTCGTTTCAATGACGACGCGGCGCAATTTGTTTAAAGCTTGCCTGCGTCGTTCATGGGTCTATGCCACTCTGGTGACTTATACTAGATTAAAGAGCATGAAATTCTGTATAACATATGTAAATTAAAAAAAATCGTATAGAATAGCGGCTGAGAAATTTGTACTTTTTCTGAGGAAATCTGAAATATACAACATAACATCCGTCAGTCGTATAAATAACGCCGCGCCGCTATTTGTTTAAAGCTTGCCTGCGTCGTTCATGGGTCTATGCCACTCTGGGGACTTATACTACATTAAAGAGCATGAAATTCTGTGTAACATATGTAAATTAAAAAAAATCGTATAGAATACCGGCTGAGAAATTTGTGTTTATATCTGATGTAATAAGAAATATACAACATAATTCCCGGTCAGTCGTTTTAATGACGCCGCGGCGCAATTTGTTTAAAGCTTGCCTGCGTCGTTCATGGGTCTATGCCACTCTGGGGACTTATACTAGATTAAAGAGCATGAAATGCTGTATAACATATGTAAATTTAAAAAAATCGTATAGAATAGCGGCTGAGAGATTTGTGTTTATATCTGATGTAATAAGAAATATACAACATAATCCCCGTCAGTCGTATTAATGACGCCGCGCCGCAATTTGTTTAAAGCTTGCCTGCGTCGTTCATGGGTCTATGCCACTCCGGTGACTTATACTAGATTAAAGAGCATGAAATTCAGTATAAGATATGTAAATTCAAAAAAATCGTATAGAATAGCGGCTGAGAAATTTGTACATTTTCTGAGGAAATCTGAAATATACAACATAACATCCGTCAGTCGTATAAATAACGCCGCGCCGCTATTTGTTTAAAGCTTGCCTGCGTCGTAGATGGGTCTATGCCACTCTGGGGACTTATACTACATTAAAGAGCATGAAATTCTGTATAACATATGTAAATTAAAAAAAATTGTATAGAATAGCGGCTGAGAAATTTGTACTTTTTCTCAGGAAATCTGAAATATACAACATAACATCCGTCAGTCGTATAAATAACGCCGCGCCGCTATTTGTTTAAAGCTTGCCTGCGTCGTAGATGGGTCTATGCCACTCTGGGGACTTATACTACATTAAAGAGCATGAAATTTTGTATAACATATGTAAATTAAAAAAAATCGTATAGAATACCGGCTGAGAAAATTGTACTGTTTCTGAAGAAATCTGAAATATACAACATAACCGCCGTCAGCGCGTATTAATGACGCCGCGGCGCAATTTGTTTAAAGCTTGCCTGCGTCGTTCGTGGGTCTATGCCACTCTGGGGACTTACTCTAGATTAAAGAGCATGAAATTCTGTATAACATATCCAAATTAAAAAAAATCGTATAGAATAGCGGGTGAGAAAATTGTACTGTTTCTGAAGAAATCTGAAATATACAACATAACCGCCGTCAGCGCGTATTAATGATGCCGCGGCACAATTTGTTTAAAGCTTGCCTGCGTCGTTCGTGGGTCTATGCCACTCTGGGGACTTACTCTAGATTAAAGAGCATGAAATTCTGTATAACATATCCAAATTAAAAAAAATCGTATAGAATAGCGGCTGAGAAAATTGTACTGTTTCTGAAGAAATCTGAAATATACAACATAACCGCCGTCAGCGCGTATTAATGACGCCGCGGCGCAATTTGTTTAAAGCTTGCCTGCGTCGTTCGTGGGTCTATGCCACTCTGGGGACTTACTCTAGATTAAAGAGCATGAAATTCTGTATAACATATCCAAATTAAAAAAAATCGTATAGAATAGCGGCTGAGAAAATTGTACCTTTTGTGAGGAAATCTGAAATATACAGCATAACCGCGGTCAGTCGTTTTAATGACGACGCGGCGCAATTTGTTTAAAGCTTGCCTGCGTCGTTCATGGGTCTATGCCACTCTGGTGACTTATACTAGATTAAAGAGCATGAAATTCTGTATAACATATGTAAATTTAAAAAAATCGTATAGAATAGCGGCTGAGAAATTTGTACTTTTTCTGAGGAAATCTGAAATATACAACATAACATCCGTCAGTCGTATAAATAACGCCGCGCCGCTATTTGTTTAAAGCTTGCCTGCGTCGTTCATGGGTCTATGCCACTCTGGGGACTTATACTACATTAAAGAGCATGAAATTCTGTGTAACATATGTAAATTAAAAAAAATCGTATAGAATACCGGCTGAGAAATTTGTGTTTATATCTGATGTAATAAGAAATATACAACATAATTCCCGGTCAGTCGTTTTAATGACGCCTTGGCGCAATTTGTTTAAAGCTTGCCTGCGTCGTTCATGGGTCTATGCCACTCTGGGGACTTATACTAGATTAAAGAGCATGAAATTCTGTTTAACATATCTAAATTAAAAAAAATCGTATAGAATAGCGGCTGAGAAAATTGTACATTTTCTGAGGAAATCTGAAATTTACAGCATAACCGCCGTCAGTCGTTTTAATGACGCCGCGGCGCAATTTGTTTAAAGCTTGCCTACGTCGTTCATGGGTCTATGCCACTCTGGGGACTAACACTATATTAAAGAGCATGAAATTCTGTATAACATATGTAAATTAAAAAAAATCGTATAGAATAGCGGCTGAGAAATTTGTGTTTATATCTGATGTAATAAGAAATATACAACATAATTCCCGGTCACTCGTTTTAATGACGCCGCGGCGCAATTTGTTTAAAGCTTGCCTACGTCGTTCATGGGTCTATGCCACTCTGGGGACTTATACTAGATTAAAGAGCATGAAATTCTGTATAACATATGTAAATTTAAAAAAATTGTATAGAATAGCGGCTGAGAAAATTGTACATTTTCTGAGGAAATCTGAAATATACAGCATAACCGCCGTCAGTCGTTTTAATGACGCCGCGGCGCAATTTGTTTAAAGCTTGCCTGCCTGCGTCGTTCATGGGTCTATGCCACTCTGGGGACTTATACTAGATTAAAGAGCATGAAATTCTGTATAACATATGTAAATTTAAAAAAATCGTATAGAATAGCGGCTGAGAAATTTGTGTTTATATCTGATGTAATAAGAAATATACAACATAATTCCCGGTCAGTCGTTTTAATGACGCCGCGGCGCAATTTGTTTAAAGCTTGCCTGCGTCGTTCATGGGTCTATGCCACTCTGGGGACTTATACTAGATTAAAGAGCATGAAATTCTGTTTAACATATCTAAATTTAAAAAAATCGTATAGAATAGCGGCGGAGAAAATTGTACATTTTCTGAGGAAATCTGAAATTTACAGCATAACCGCCGTCAGTCGTTTTAATGACGCCGCGGCGCAATTTGTTTAAAGCTTGCCTACGTCGTTCATGGGTCTATGCCACTCTGGGGACTAACACTATATTAAAGAGCATGAAATTCTGTATAACATATGTAAATTTAAAAAAATCGTATAGAATAGCGGCTGAGAAATTTGTGTTTATATCTGATGAAATCTGAAATATACAACATAACATCCGTCAGTCGTATTAATAACGCCGCGCCGCAATTTGTTTAAAGCCGCGCCGCAATTTGTTTAAAGCCTGCCTGCGTCGTTCATGGGTCTATGCCACTCTGGAGACTTATACTAGATTAAAGAGCATGAAATTCTGTTTAACATATCTAAATTTTAAAAAATCGTATAGAATAGCGGCTGAGAAAATTGTACATTTTCTGAGGAAATCTGAAATTTACAGCATAACCGCCGTCAGTCGTTTTAATGACGCCACGGCGCAATTTATTTAAAGCTTGCCTACGTCGTTCATGGGTCTATGCCACTCTGGGGATTCAGAAACGGCTGATCGATTACCACTTTGATCTTCAACCAATATTGAAGACGGCTTAAACATCGCCCGTATTTCTGGAGTAATACTTCCCGTATCTAAACAATTCATTAGTTGAAAAATGTCATCGGCCAAACGGTCCTCAAGACAACCAAAGCTACTGGTACCCCTTGGCTTTCTTCGCGAATAGAATTCTCCTTGTGGAAAATCTTTAATATTTGAGCACTTCTCGTATAATTCCAGCTTCATATTTGTCAAAATATCCACAGATCCAAGACCAACTAAGCTTTGAACTGCCTCAGCTTTGGTTTGACATTTAAAATCTTCAAGGATATCTTCTAGATTAGACATGTCTATTTATACTGCTGCTCTTGACTGATTTATTAAATTTTGTTCCTTCGATAAGTTCCTAACCTATATAATAAGTTCTCCAACTAGATTCGCAACTATTAGCAACTAAAACACTAAAAATTATAAGTATTTATCAGAGCTCACAAGTTCAAGTCCGTCCGCCATCTTGGATATGCTAATCCATATAGATAGATGGATCGATGGATCGATGGATCGATGGATCGATCGATCGATGGATCGATCGATGGATCGATCGATGGATCGATCGATGGATGGATGGACGGATGGACGGATGGACGGACGGACGGACGGACGGACGGACGGACGGACGGACGGAGAGACGGAGAGACGGAGAGACGGAGAGACGGAGAGACGGAGAGACGGAGAGACGGAGAGACGGAGAGACGGAGAGACGGAGAGACGGAGAGACGGAGAGAGAGATGGAGAGAGAGATGGAGAGATAGATCGAGAGATAGATCGAGAGATAGATCGAGAGATAGATCGAGAGATAGATCGAGAGATAGATCGAGAGATAGATCGAGAGATAGATAGATAGAGAGATAGATAGAGAGATAGATAGAGAGATAGATGGAGAGATAGATAGAGAGGTAGATAGAGAGGTAGATAGAGAGATAGATAGAGAGATAGATAGAGAGATAGATAGAGAGATAGATAGAGAGATAGATAGATAGATAGAGAGATAGATAGAGAGATAGATAGAGAGATAGATAGAGAGATAGATAGAGAGATAGATAGATAAGCTTTAATTCCTCCACAACAGGAGATCAAATAATTAAAAAATAAAAAACAAACAAAAAACAACACAACAACATGAAATACAATACGAGTTAGCTTAATATATGTACATATTACGTTAATAGGAAAAAGGGACAGTCAAGGAGAGGAATTATGATTTATGAAATAGGTGGCTTGTGTCTACTAGAATTACATAGTATAACAATATTCATTATAGCTGTAGCAGTTAAAATTGCAAACTTGTCTCTACACTCCACGCTAGTGTTTTGATTTCTAGGAAGTACTCCTCCTATAATTGATCGGTAAAGGTCAGTTTCTGATTGGTTAAAGATTGTAGAACAAACACGGATGTCCAAATGGTTGTGGAAGTCGTCCCACATATCGTTCCTTACGGTGGAAGTTTTGACGCAGTGGGTTATGAAGTGAAGAGTAATATCAAAATGCGTCTTTTGACAGAGCGTACAGACAAATTCATTTCCAGATTCCAATGTTGCCAGCATAAAGGCTTCTGGGATATTACCACAAATAATATTTACCAGGTTTGCTAATACTTTGATGGCATAGGTATTTCTTCTGGCGACCTCCCAGAGATACAGCGGTTCCAAGGAACTATGAATAGCTCCATAGTGATGCAGCTCGGGTTTGGCGTAAATCCCATCACGCCAATTATCAAATTCAGTTTGACGGATGCTCGAAATAACAATTATTTTCCAATTTGACTTTGAGGGAAAAGTTTGGTATTCTAAAAAATTCTCTAGGTAAGAGAGTAGACCATATTTAGACAAAACTTTTAAAATGTCTGGCACAAAGCCAATTGGTTTTGGGATTGAATATCTTATTGTTGACAAAAATCTAAAAACAAAGATTTTCTTATAAACTTCATTGTGGCTTGATCTACATAATTTCCCAAGAAATAAAAGTTTGGCTTTATCGATATGACCCTGTGTAGTCCACCACCCTAGTGATCCAATTGCAGCTTCAGACCTGGTATTTGGACTGAGTCCTTGCACGCGCTTTGCCGCAAAGCGGTTTGTTCTTTCGAGACAATCATTGTCTGATTGGGTGAGATTCCACCAGAGTTCGCAGCCATAAAGCATTCTTGGCAGACCGATCGTTATCCATGCACTGGAACCAATAATTGGGTTTATTCCACCAGGCCTTATCCCGGTGCTCATCAGGCTGCATACCACTTCCCGACCTTTCAATGAAGCTTCTGAGGTTCTATTCGAGCTTGCGAAATTCCCCGACAATTCAATTCCGACATGAGTCCATGCGGCTTTTTCTGTGACATCAACATAATCAAGTTTCCAGTTGCGATGGGGTTTATATTTCTTGTTGTATCTAGTTGATTCACCGAACGTAACTATTATGGTTTTCCCTACATTGAACAAAAATCTCCACTTCTTACTATAATTGTCAATGATGTTTAGCATAATTTGTAGGCCATTTACTCTAGCAGACAAGAGAGCAATGTCATCCGCAACTAAAATAGATCCACAATGAGTGTTACCAATCTGAAGACCATAATTTGATTTTTCAATAATTTCGGGAATATCATTGTTGAAAACCAAAAAAAGCCATGGTGATAGAACACTGCCTTGGCGAACACCTTGGCGAATACGAAAAATTGGTGATAGAGAGATAGATAGAGAGATAGATAGAGAGATAGATAGAGAGATTGATAGAGAGATTGATAGAGAGATTGATAGAGAGATAGATAGATAGAGAGATAGATAGATAGAGAGATAGATAGAGAGATAGATAGAGAGATAGATAGAGAGATAGAGAGATAGAGATAGATAGAGAGATAGATAGAGAGATAGATAGAGAGATAGATAGATAGAGAGATAGATAGATAGAGAGATAGATAGATAGAGAGAGAGATAGAGAGATAGATAGAGAGATAGATAGAGAGATAGATAGAGAGATAGATAGAGAGATAGATAGAGAGATAGATAGAGAGATAGAGATAGATAGATAGAGATAGATAGAGATAGATAGATAGAGATAGATAGAGATAGATAGAGATAGATAGAGATAGATAGAGATAGATAGAGATAGATAGAGATAGATAGAGATAGAGATAGATAGAGATAGAGATAGAGATAGAGATAGATAGAGAGATAGAGATAGAGATAGAGATAGAGATAGAGATAGAGATAGAGATAGAGATAGAGATAGAGATAGAGATAGATAGATAGATAGATAGATAGATAGATAGATAGATAGATAGATAGATAGATAGATAGATAGATAGATAGATAGATAGATAGATAGATAGATAGATAGATAGATAGATAGATAGATAGATAGATAGATAGATAGATAGATAGATAGATAGATAGATAGATAGATAGATAGATAGATAGATAGATAGATAGATAGATAGATAGATAGATAGATAGATAGATAGATAGATAGATAGATAGATAGATAGATAGATAGATAGATAGATAGATAGATAGATAGATAGATAGATAGATAGATAGATAGATAGATAGATAGATAGATAGATAGATAGATAGAGAGATAGATAGATAGAGAGATAGATAGATACGATTTATTAATCCTCCAATTCTGAAGATTCCCTCTGCTTACAAAAACATGAGGTATATATAAATAAATACATATCAGATTATAATAACATTAATTTAGTGAGTCTAAAGAATAAAATAAAATTTATGTAAAGGTAATTATCATATTATATTTAAACATGGTACTACACTGTAAATTTGGCAGTGTTCAGCCAACACTTGATAGGTGTTAAATTACACCAAATTGGTGTAAAATGACAACTTACACTTTTTTAGTGTTAATTTACACGCATTATGTGTATTTGTACACTTGACACGTGTAGCCACAACACTTGTTTGGTGTAAATCAGGACATAACTCATTTAACACTATGATCGTGTAAATTTACACTATAAAGTGGTAGTCTAACACTAGGTCAGTGTAAGTTTACACTTGGATAAGTGTAGAAAGACACATGTTTGGTGTAACACAACAGAGTCAATATTTCACACTGTTTTGGTGTAAATCAACACCAGGAAGCGTTAAGCCGAACTTTCCAGCACGGTTTTGCGTTTAATGGAAAATATTTTTAAGGTCCCATACTATACCTGACATATATGAAAACATCAATTGCAATATTTTTGTAATATTTCTTTGCAAATTTAATAGAGGAATAATTAATGGTGGACTAATTGAGGCAGTGAGAGCACTTATGCTTACCTATTATGTTTGTAATCTTCAATATCCGAAGGATTGTTTAAACACATTTGTCTTTTTACAAAGAAACATTTTAAATGTCTATGATACACAGAAGGTGCCAACAAAAGTGTTGATGCTTGTATCAGAATTGGCAAGCGTTTAAGTTAGGAAACCCCGTCAATATTATGTTCATTCTTACTTATTATTTTGTATTCTACAATGTAATTATTTTTAAGTATTAAATTATGTATTAAATTCCCTTACGAAAAAATCCTATAGGAATTTGAATAGGAATTCCTATAGGAAAATATGCTTCCTATAGGAATTCCTATAGGATCCTATAGGAATAAATTTTCCTATAGGAATTTGATAGGAATTCCTATAGGAAAATACGCTTCCTATAGGAATTAAAATTTGTGTTGGCCAAATTACAAAATAAATATTATTAGCAAACATTTTGGTCGTTGGTCTAAAATAATTTTATTTCCATACAAAAAGCAGTTGAGACACACCTGAAATTCCATATCAAGATAAAAATTGCCATTAGTTCGGTTCTTCAACCGCATTCCGCAGTATCAGACCATTGCCATAATTCCGAATTAATATGTGAGTGTAATTTTAAAACAGAATAGCATATCAGAATTCCGAAAGAAAGGCTACAGGTAATAAAACTTCTGGCTAAACAGCGCAGTCACCAGTGCAGCAACCTGGTGCAGAGGCTCCGTCTGGCCAGTGGGCCAGTGTCGTACCCAGGCGCATGCAGCCACGAAACCGCGCAGATAGCGAGCGCGCATTGATACTTGGGATAGCGTCATTTCATTTTCGATTCTCATCTCAGCGCGCCACGTTTGAAATTAATTTGTGATGGTGCATTGGTGTTTTGGCTTTTGAGATTCAAGCTATGGAAACTTTTGGTAATAAAAGACTTTTGCGAAGAGATCAGGCAGACAGTCCTCACCGAAGTAACATGTTCTTACGGAAAGATTTAACTAAAAGCCATGAAAATCCAGTTGAACCAAGAAAGTCCTAGAAGCTTCTCTCGCACGAGGCTACGAGCAAGGTAAGAGATTGAGTATTTATCGTTTGTTTTCTATTGTCCTCCTTATTGTAATGTGAAATTTTCTTTGGCTCTCGTCAAATTTCCTGTTTGATTGATTGTCCAATACAAACCATTTTACTGAAGTTAGTGTAGTTGAAGTCAATGTTTGGTATTATAAGTCATCATCTAGTTTTGAACATGGCGGTTGGAATCTCTTCTCAATTTAGTCAATTGTGGTTCCTAACAAACTCTCAAATCATTCTACCTTTTTTGCCATTCTTTAGCCACCGTTGCTTTCATGATAAGGATTATCTTATGTAAAACTAAAGCATTCAGATTTTGAGGTAAAAGTTATTTGTGATTAGCGTATTTTGACTGAATCACTGGCAGAATTCATCATCATTATGAAATATCAAATTGTTGTTAACAGACTAACAGTATGTTTTGTGTGTGTGTGTGTGTGTGTGTGTTTGTTTGTTTGTTTATTCATTTCATATATTATTTTCTCTTGTTTTCTAGTGCATAGGGTAGAGTTACCTTGTTCAGTTGTGTTCAACCATTTAATTCAACTTGCTGTTTATATTGGTAAGTAAAATCCTTAAATAACCTTAATTCATATACTAGTAGTTTATTTATTGAGTAATGACATAATGATCTATTCCTATGTTGATATCTCAAAGTACTAATTACAGGTCATATATCGGTCTAACTGTATGTCTTTTATATATATATATATATATACATATATATATATATATATATATATATATATATATATACATATATATATATATATATATATATATATATATATATATATATATATATATATATATATATATATATATATATATATATATATATATATAGTTAAAGTTCAAAGACTCAACAGGTTTGATTAGAACCATTTTATCTGAAGAGTACCGCACAATATTTGTGGCACGAAACTAAATAGTAATAAAATGTCTAATCAAACCTGTTCAGTCTTTGAACTTTAACTATAATATGCTCTGGATTCCCATCGAGCACTCTGCCAAAGGTTTTTTACAACATCTTCTACAGTATATATATATATATATATATATATATATATATATATATATATATATATATATTTAACAATTAAATTATGGGCTCAAAATTTCTGAGTGAATAGTTGACGAGAGTGGACAGCATTTGCAATAGTACACTAGTAAGTTTCTGTTACATATATATATATATGCATGCATGCTAAAAACACAGATCACACATCTGGATATTTTAGAAAGTTGAACAGTTTGATTAATAAGACAAACTGATATAATACTAATAATATTCATTTGGTATAATTTTAGTGATATACAGATACTGCATATTCCTTATACCTTACTGAACATCCCTATATTCTAATTGTCTTCAAAATTATAAGAATTCTGCTAGGAAAGTAGAATTTTCTGTCCAAATTGTTTGTTCGGTAACTGCAATCTTGTACTTTGGAGGAATGTGACCTTGGGAGGGAATCTTACTCTTGACCCTGGGAAGCTAGTCAGCTAGTTAGTAGGTCATTACTGAGAGCCCATTTGTGATACAGTATATGATGGAAGATTAAGTCCTAAATATACTTTGTATATGTTTAATACATGTATTGACATTAATTTACACTCCACATGATTTTACTCTCTAAAGGGGAGGTAGCAATGGTATTGAGTCAAATAATTATTACCCATTCCTGCCTGAGCCAGCCAATAATGTCCCCTTTATTGTTTTACTATGTTTATCAGCAGATAATTCCTCAGACACCCTATTGTAGGCATCAATGGGTTAAATGGATTGACTATTTAAACAAAGAAAAATCACAACAAAATCAAAATTTTAGCTTATAAATTGAAATTTTGAGTTTTGTTGCAAAGTGGTTAATGTATACCTTTAAATATTTGAATTAATTAAATATTAGTTAACAAATTGTTGAACTAATTTTCTCATTCTACAGGACTGGACTGGTACACATTGAGTGATGATGCGAAAGCCAACTTCTCAACGAAAGAAAAGGATTGTTGATCTCCAAGATGATTACACTGATGCTCCCTTGTGTCGTTGCTGATTGGATTGTTAAGTACACTTTGAAAATACCAACATTCTAAATATGTAATGTAGTAATCCTATTCCTAAATGCTGAATGATGTATTTTGGATATAGATGCAGAACCACATACATGTAACATAGTAGCTTAGTTAATATTTGGAAATTTGAACTGCCAAAAATGGTTTGCTTATGACAATCTCCCCATATACCATGTATATAACTAGTATTTATTATAGTACAGTAAGTGTATACTTTAATGTCATCCTGATGTAAACCCTCACAGTTTTTTAATATGTGTTAAAATATATTGAATATGTTGACATTAATGTTAAATGCTTTTAAAAATGTTTATTTTCTCTTGGTCATTGATGTGCTGAATGACATGTTTCAGGGTGTGTTATTATGCACACCTACATGTGTAAGATAACACACATCAGGGCATGTTGCATAACACACCTTTTTATTAACACACCTATATATAACACATCTTAACATTGAAAACTGACCAAGGTGTGTGAAATAACACACCTTTTCACAAAACACAACTTAGCGTGTGTCAAAATTTAGACAGGCCAAAAAAAAAACCTTACTAGATGTGTTTTTTAACATACCATAAGGTGTGCCTTTCAACACTTAAGGAGTTAAGGTGTGTTAGAAAACCTAATTAAATAAGATGTGTTAATATTTGGACAAAAAAGGTGTGTTAATGTAGAATATTGTACTGCGTAACTATTGATAAAATGTTTTGTGGAGTATCTTGTAGAATTCCAAAGACTGTTCTATTGTATATCTTGTAAGATAGCTTATAGAATATTCTAAAGCATTTTCTATTACATCTTATACCATATCCTATAGAATATTCCATAGAGAATCCAATAGAATATTCTATATAATTTTTTTATGGAATATTCTATTGGATATTTTCGTAAGGAGAACTTGCTTTGTTTTTCTCACTGACGAATTTCCATAGGATTTGCTCAATAGGAAATCCTATAGGATTTAATGGGAAATCCTATAGGAATTCCTATAGGATTCAAAGGAAATTCCTATAGGATTCTATAGGAATTCCTATAGGATTCAATAGGAATTCCTATAGGATTCAATAGGAATTCCTATAGGAATTACTATAGGAAATTGGGCTAAAATCTTATAGAAATTCCTATAGGAATTCCTATAGGATTTTTTCATAAGGGTTATTTCACACTGTCTTACAAAATGTTTACTTTCAGTTCAATTCCAATTCTTTTGGCAACGCAGTCTTGGTGTAGAAAGGAGCACAGTGTTGATTTACACTAGTTGGTGTGCAAGCAATTTTACACCAATAATGGTGTAAAAAGAACATTTTCAGTGTGACTTTACACTTACAGTGTAAATTTACGCTGAGTTGGTGTCCCCACAGGTGCAAGGAATTTTACACCAATATGGTGTAAAAAGAACCCTTTCGGTGTGATTTTACACTTACAGTGTAAATTTACACTGAGTTGGTGTCCCCACAGCTGCAAGCAATTTTACACTAATGTGGTGTAAATAAACACTTTTTGTGTAATTTTACACTTACAGTGTAAATTTACACTGAGTTGGTGTCCCCACAGCTGCAAGCAATTTTACACTAATATGGTGTAAAAAAACACTTTTGGTGCAATTTTACACTGTTCATGGTGTTACCTTACACCCTTGTTGTGTTAGCCTTTACACCATTGTTAGTGTAAATATACACTCGTTTGGTGTCTCCACAGCTGCAACGATTTACACCATTTTTGGTGTTGGGTTGACACTCCCAATTTTACAGTGTAACATATCTAAGAGTTATTTATCAACAGTTACTAATTGCTATTAAATAATTAGGCTGGCGACCTTTCTGCATATATGTACTATGTAGAGGGCGGCAATGATTGCAAATTTATCTCTATAGCTATTGTCATAACTAAATGGTACATGCCCAGAAATTATGTTTTCATATATACTATTATCATCCTGATTGAAAACCTGCGCACAGATTTCCACCGGTAATTTATCGTGCACATCATCCCAGAAATTGTTTCTTTCAGCACTGGTACACTGGCAGTCCATTACAAAATGTTTTACCACTCCCATTATTGGTTCCATGCCACAAAGATGACAAAGACATGAAGATGTTTGGCTTGTTGCTTGAACGAGCTCCAAAGGGATATTACCACCAAGAATGTTAACCAGAATGGCAACTGGTTTCATATACATTGGATTTCGCCAAGTCATCTTCCATAACTCAAGTGGTTTCAATTCTGTGTGTGCACTTTTATATGCATCTATACCATCTCTTTCAATAAGTTTCTCACGCCAAATTACTTGCTCCGAGCTTGCAACGGCTTCACTAACTATTCTTTTCCATGATTGTTTACTAGGAAATATGCTGTCCGCAATATACGTTTCGATATAATAAGAAAGATTATAGTGCTCCAGGATTCCCATTACATCCGGAATAAAACCAACCATTTTGTTCTTACAATCACAAATAAATTGAACAAGTCTGTTAACAAACAGTTCTTTTTCGACTGACGAGGGGTGACTTTCTATTAATCGTTGTAGGAAAAGTAACTTTCTCTTGTCAATATGACCCCGAATACTCCACAGTCCTAAATTGCCTAAAGCAACTTCAGACATTGTATCAATGGCTAGGCCTTGAATTCGTTTTGCGGCTAGTCTATTTACGCGCTCCAGGGTAGCAAAGTCAGAGTTTGTAAGGTGACACCATAACTCTGCTCCGTACAGCATCTTAGGTAATCCAATGGACGTCCATATGAATTTACCACAAATTGGATTTATAGTACCAATCGGAATGCCAGCGGTTAAGAAACTTGAAATAACTTCTTTACCTTTGCTTGCAGAGATAGAGATAGAGATAGATAGAGATAGATAGAGATAGATAGAGATAGATAGAGATAGATAGAGATAGATAGAGATAGATAGAGATAGATAGAGATAGATAGAGATAGATAGAGATAGATAGAGATAGATAGAGATAGATAGAGATAGATAGAGATAGAGACAGAGACAGAGACAGAGACAGAGACAGAGACAGAGACAGAGACAGAGACAGAGACAGAGACAGAGATAGAGACAGAGATAGAGACAGAGATAGAGACAGAGATAGAGACAGAGATAGAGACAGAGATAGAGACAGAGATAGAGACAGAGATAGAGACAGAGATAGAGACAGAGATAGAGACAGAGATAGAGACAGAGATAGAGACAGAGATAGAGACAGAGATAGAGACAGAGATAGAGACAGAGATAGAGACAGAGATAGAGACAGAGATAGAGACAGAGATAGAGACAGAGATAGAGACAGAGATAGAGACAGAGATAGAGACAGAGATAGAGACAGAGATAGAGACAGAGATAGAGACAGAGATAGAGACAGAGATAGAGACAGAGATAGAGACAGAGATAGAGACAGAGATAGAGACAGAGATAGAGACAGAGATAGAGACAGAGATAGAGACAGAGATAGAGACAGAGATAGAGACAGAGATAGAGACAGAGATAGAGACAGAGATAGAGACAGAGATAGAGACAGAGATAGAGACAGAGATAGAGACAGAGATAGAGACAGAGATAGAGACAGAGATAGAGACAGAGATAGAGACAGAGATAGAGACAGAGATAGAGACAGAGATAGAGACAGAGATAGAGACAGAGATAGAGACAGAGATAGAGACAGAGATAGAGACAGAGATAGAGACAGAGATAGAGACAGAGATAGAGACAGAGATAGAGACAGAGATAGAGACAGAGATAGAGACAGAGATAGAGACAGAGATAGAGACAGAGATAGAGACAGAGATAGAGACAGAGATAGAGACAGAGATAGAGACAGAGATAGAGACAGAGATAGAGACAGAGATCTCCGTCAGTCGTTTTAATGACGCCGCGGCGCAATTTGTTTAAAGCTTGCCTGCCTCGTTCATGGGTCTATGCCACTCTGGTGACTTACACTAGATTAAAGAGCATGAAATTCTGTATAACATATGTAAATTTTAAAAAATCGTATAGAATAGCGGCTGAGAAATTTGTGTTTATATCTGATGTAATAAGAAATATACAACATAATCCCCGTCAGTCGTTTTAATGACGCCGCGGCGCAATTTGTTTAAAGCTTGCCTGCCTCGTTCATGGGTCTATGCCACTCTGGGGACTTATACTAGATTAAAGAGCATGAAATTCTGTATAACATATGTAAATTAAAAAAAATCGTATAGAATAGCGGCTAAGAAATTTGTTTTTATATCAGATGTAATAAGAAATATACAACATAATCCCCGTCAGTCGTATTAATTACGCCGTGCCGCAATTTGTTTAAAGCATGCCTGCGTCGTTCATGGGTCTATGCCACACTGGTGACTTATACTAGATTAAAGAGCATGAAATTCTGTATAACATATGTAAATTAAAAAAAATCGTATAGAATAGCGGCTCAGAAATTTGTACTTTTTCTGAGGAAATGTGAAATATACAACATAACATCCGTCAGTCGTATTAATAACGCCGCGGCGCAATTTGTTTAAAGCTTGCCTGCGTCGTTCATGGGTTTATGCCACTCTGGTGACTTATACTAGATTAAAGAGCATGAAATTCTGTATAACATATGTAAATTAAAAAAAATCGTATAGAATAGCGGCTAAGAAATTTGTGTTTATATCTGATGTAATAAGAAATATACAATATTATCCCCGTCAGTCGTATTAATGACGCCGCGGCCCAATTTGTTTAAAGCTTGCCTGCATCGTTCATGGGTCTATGGCGCTCTGGGGACTTATACTAGATTAAAGAGCATGAAATTCTGTATAACATATGTAAATTTAAAAAAATCGCATAGAATACCGGCTAAGAAATTTGTTTTTATATCTGATGTAATAAGAAATATACAATATAATCTCCGTCAGTCGTATTAATGACGCCGTGCCGCAATTTGTTTAAAGCTTGCCTGCGTCGTTCATGGGTCTATGCCACTGTGGGGACTTATACTAGATTAAAGAGCATGAAATTATGTTTAACATATCTAAATTTAAAAAAATCGTATAGAATACCGGCTGAGAAAATTGTACCTTTAATGAGGAAATCTGAAATATACAGCATAACCGCCGTCAGTCGTTTTAATGACGCCGCGGCGCAATTTTTTAAACCTTGCCTGCGTCGTTCATGGGTCTTTGCCACTCTGGTGATTTACACCAGATTAAAGAGCATGAAATTCTGTATAACATATGTAAATTAAAAAAGATCGTATAGAATAGCGGCTGAGAAATTTGTTCTTTTTCTGAGGAAATGTGAAATATACAACATAACATCCGTCAGTCGTATTAATAACGCCGCGCCGCAATTTGTTTAAAGCATGCCAGCGTCGTTCATGGGTCTATGCCACTCTGGGGACTTATACTAGATTAAAGAGCATGAAATTCTGTTGAACATATCTAAATTAAAAAAAATCGTATAGAATAGCGGCTGAGAAATTTGTGTTTATATCTGATGTAATAAGAAATATACAACATAATCCCCGTCAGTCGTATTATTGACGCCGGGGCGCAATTTGTTTAAAGCTTGTCTGCGTCGTTCATGGGTCTATGCCACTCTGGGGACTTATACTAGATTAAAGAGCATGAAATTCTGTATAACATATGTAAATTAAAAAAAATCGTATAGAATAGCGGCTAAGAAATTTGTTTTTATATCTGATGTAATAAGAAATATACAACATAATCCCCGTCAGTCGTATTAATGGCGCCGTGCCGCAATTTGTTTAAAGCTTGCCTGCGTCGTTCATGGGTATATGCCACTCTGCGGACTTATACTAGATTAAAGAGCATGAAATTATGTTTAACATATCTAAATTTAAAAAAAATCGTATAGAATTTGTGTTTATATCTGATGTAATAAGAAATATACAACATAACATCCGTCAGTCGTATTAATAACGCCGCCGCGCAATTTGTTTAAAGCTTTCCTGCGTCGTTCGTGGGTCTATGCCACTCTGGCGACTTATACTAGATTAAAGAGCATGAAATTCTGTATCACATATGTAAATTTTAAAAAAATCGTATACAATTTGTGTTTATATCTGATGTAATAAGAAATATACAACATAACATCCGTCAGTCGTATTAATAACGCCGCCGCGCAACTTGTTTAAAGCTTGCCTGCGTCGTTCATGGGTCTATGCCACTCTGGTGACTTATACTAGATTAAAGAGCATGAAATTCTGTATAACATATGTAAATTAAAAAAAATCGTATAGAATTTGTGTTTATATCTGATGTAATAAGAAATATACAACATAAGATCCGTCAGTCGTATTAATAACGCCGCGGCGCAATTTGTTTAAAGCTTGCCTGCGTCGTTCATGGGTATATGCCACTCTGGTGAGTTATACTAGATTAAAGAGCATGAAATTCTGTATAACATATGTAAATTAAAAAAAAATCGTATAGAATTTGTGTTTATATGTGATGTAATAAGAAATATACAACATAACATCCGTCGGTCGTATTAATAACGCCGCCGCGCAATTTGTTTAAAGCTTGCCTGCGTCGTTCATGGGTCTATGCCACTCTGGTGACTTATACTAGATTAAAGAGCATGAAATTCTGTATAACATATGTAAATTAAAAAAAATCTTATAAAATTTGTGTTTATATCTGATATAATAAGAAATATACAACATAACATCCGTCAGTCGTATTAATAACGCCGCCGCGCAATTTGTTTAAAGCTTGCCTGCGTCGTTCATGGGTCTATGCCAGTCTGGTGATTTATACTAGATTAAAGAGCATGAAATGCTGTATAATATATGTAAATTTTAAAAAATCGTATAGAATAGCGGCTGAGAAATTTGTGTTTATATCTGATGTAATAAGAAATATACAACATAACATCCGTCAGTCGTATTAATAACGCCGCCGCGCAATTTGTTTAAAGCTTGCCTGCGTCGTTCATGGGTCTATGCCACTCTGGTGACTTATACTAGATTAAAGAGCATGAAATTCTGTATAAGATATGTAAATTAAAAAAAATCGTATAGAATAGCGGCTGAGAAAATTGTACTTTTTATGAGGAAATCTGAAATACACAACATTATTCCCGTCAGTCGTATAAATAACGCCGCGGCACAATTTGTTTAAAGCTTGCCTGCGCCGTTGATGGGTCTATGCCACTCTGGTGACTTACACTAGATTAAAGAACATGAAATTCTGTATAACATATGTAAATTAAAAAAAAACGTATAGCATAGCGGCTGAGAAATTTGTGTTTATATCTGATGTAATAAGAAATATACAACATAATCCCCGTCAGTCGTATTAATAACGCCGCGGCGCAATTTGTTTAAAGCTTGCCTGCGTCGTTGATGGGTCTATGCCACTCTGGGGACTTATTCTAGATTAAAGAGCATCAAATTCTGTATAACATATGTAAATTAAAACAAATCGTATAGAATAGCGGCTGAGAAAATTGTACTTTTTATGAGGAAATCTCAAATATACAACATTATCCCCGTCAGTCGTATTAATAACGCCGCCGCGCAATTTGTTTAAAGCTTGCCTGCGTCGTTCATGGGTCTATGCCACTCTGGTGACTTATACTAGATTAAAGAGCATGAAATTCTGTATAACATATGTAAATTAAAAAAAATCTTATAGAATTTGTCTTTATATCTGATATAATAAGAAATATACAACATAACATCCGTCAGTCGTATTAATAACGCCGCCGCGCAATTTGTTTAAAGCTTGCCTGCGTCGTTCATGTGTCTATGCCACTCTGGTGACTTATACTAGATTAAAGAGCATGAAATTCTGTATAACATATGTAAATTAAAAAAAATCTTATAGAATTTGTGTTTATATCTGATATAATAATAAATATACAACATAACATCCGTCAGTCGTATTAATAACGCCGCCGCGCAATTTGTTTAAAGCTTGCCTGCGTCGTTCATGGGTCTATGCCACTCTGGTGATTTATACTAGATTAAAGAGCATGAAATGCTGTATAATATATGTAAATTTTAAAAAATCGTATAGAATAGCGGCTGAAAAATTTGTGTTTATATCTGATGTAATAAGAAATATACAACATAACATCCGTCAGTCGTATTAATAACGCCGCCGCGGAATTTGTTTAAAGCTTGCCTGCGTCGTTCATGGGTCTATGCCACTCTGGTGACTTATACTAGATTAAAGAGCATGAAATTCTGTATAACATATGTAAATTAAAAAAAATCTTATAAAATTTGTGTTTATATCTGATATAATAAGAAATATACAACATAACATCCGTCAGTCGTATTAATAACGCCGCCGCGCAATTTGTTTAAAGCTTGCGTGCGTCGTCCATGGGTCTATGCCACTCTGGTGATTTATACTAGATTAAAGAGCATGAAATGCTGTATAATATATGTAAATTTTAAAAAATCGTATAGAATAGCGGCTGAGAAATTTGTGTTTATATCTGATGTAATAAGAAATATACAACATAACATCCGTCAGTCGTATTAATAACGCCGCCGCGCAATTTGTTTAAAGCTTGCCTGCGTCGTTCATGGGTCTATGCCACTCTGGTGACTTATACTAGATTAAAGAGCATGAAATTCTGTATAACATATGTAAATTAAAAAAAATCTTATAGAATTTGTGTTTATATCTGATATAATAAGAAATATACAACATAACATCCGTCAGTCGTATTAATAACGCCGCCGCGCAATTTGTTTAAAGCTTGCCTGCGTCCTTCATGGGTCTATGCCACTCTGGTGACTTATACTAGATTAAAGAGCATGAAATTCTGTATAACATATGTAAATTAAAAAAAATCTTATAGAATTTGTGTTTATATCTGATATAATAAGAAATATACAACATAACATCCGTCAGTCGTATTAATAACGCCGCCGCGCAATTTGTTTAAAGCTTGCCTGCGTCGTTCATGGGTCTATGCCACTCTGGTGACTTATACTAGATTAAAGAGCATGAAATTCTGTATAACATATGTAAATTAAAAAAAATCTTATAGAATTTGTGTTTATATCTGATATAATAAGAAATATACAACATAACATCCGTCAGTCGTATTAATAACGCCGCCGCGCAATTTGTTTAAAGCTTGCCTGCGTCGTTCATGGGTCTATGCCACTCTGGTGACTTATACTAGATTAAAGAGCATGAAATTCTGTATAACATATGTAAATTAAAAAAAAATCTTATAGAATTTGTGTTTATATCTGATATAATAAGAAATATACAACATAACATCCGTCAGTCGTATTAATAACGCCGCCGCGCAATTTGTTTAAAGCTTGCCTGCGTCGTTCATGGGTCTATGCCACTCTGGTGATTTATACTAGATTAAAGAGCATGAAATGCTGTATAATATATGTAAATTTTAAAAAATCGTATAGAATAGCGGCTGAGAAATTTGTGTTTATATCTGATGTAATAAGAAATATACAACATAACATCCGTCAGTCGTATTAATAACGGCGCCGCGCAATTTGTTTAAAGCTTGCCTGCGTCGTTCATGGGTCTATGCCACTCTGGTGACTTATACTAGATTAAAGAGCATGAAATTCTGTATAACATATGTAAATTAAAAAAAATCGTATAGAATAGCGGCTGACAAAATTGTACTTTTTATGAGGAAATCTGAAATACACAACATTATTCCCGTCAGTCGTATAAATAACGCCGCGGCACAATTTATTTAAACCTTGCCTGCGCCGTTGATGGGTCTATGCCACTCTGGTGACTTACACTAGATTAAAGAACATGAAATTCTGTATAACATATGTAAATTAAAAAAAAATCTTATAGAATTTGTGTTTATATCTGATATAATAAGAAATATACAACATAACATCCGTCAGTCGTATTAATAACGCCGCCGCGCAATTTGTTTAAAGCTTGCCTGCGTCGTTCATGGGTCTATGCCACTCTGGTGACTTATACTAGATTAAAGAGCATGAAATTCTGTATAACATATGTAAATTTAAAAAAATCTTATAGAATTTGTGTTTATATCTGATATAATAAGAAATATACAACATAACATCCGTCAGTCGTATTAATAACGCCGCCGCGCAATTTGTTTAAAGCTTGCCTGCGTCGTTCATGGGTCTATGCCACTCTGGTGATTTATACTAGATTAAAGAGCATGAAATGCTGTATAATATATGTAAATTTTAAAAAATCGTATAGAATAGCGGCTGAGAAATTTGTGTTTATATCTGATGTAATAAGAAATATACAACATAATCCCCGTCAGTCGTATTAATAACGCCGCGGCGCAATTTGTTTAAAGCTTGCCTGCGTCGTTGATGGGTCTATGCCACTCTGGGGACTTATTCTAGATTAAAGAACATCAAATTCTGTATAACATATGTAAATTAAAACAAATCGTATAGAATAGCGGCTGAGAAAATTGTACTTTTTATGAGGAAATCTGAAATATACAACATTATCCCCGTCAGTCGTATTAATAACGCCGCCGCGCAATTTGTTTAAAGCTTGCCTGCGTCGTTCATGGGTCTATGCCACTCTGGCGACTTATACTAGATTAAAGAGCATGAAATTCTGTATAACATATGTAAATTAAAAAAAATCTTATAGAATTTGTGTTTATATCTGATATAATAAGAAATATACAACATAACATCCGTCAGTCGTATTAATAACGCCGCCGCGCAATTTGTTTAAAGCTTGCCTGCGTCGTTCATGGGTCTATGCCACTCTGGTGACTTATACTAGATTAAAGAGCATGAAATTCTGTATAACATATGTAAATTAAAAAAAATCTTATAGAATTTGTGTTTATATCTGATATAATAAGAAATATACAACATAACATCCATCAGTCGTATTAATAACGCCGCCGCGCAATTTGTTTAAAGCTTGCCTGCGTCGTTCATGGGTCTATGCCACTCTGGTGATTTATACTAGATTAAAGAGCATGAAATGCTGTATAATATATGTAAATTTTAAAAAATCGTATAGAATAG
Source organism: Paragorgia papillata (assembly GCA_035771165.1). Taxonomy (NCBI): domain Eukaryota; kingdom Metazoa; phylum Cnidaria; class Anthozoa; order Scleralcyonacea; family Coralliidae; genus Paragorgia; species Paragorgia papillata. The sequence goes on along the minus strand of JAWNZC010000063.1, from coordinate 266,052 downwards.
CGGCTGAGAAATTTGTGTTTATATCTGATGTAATAAGAAATATACAACATAACATCCGTCAGTCGTATTAATAACGCCGCCGCGCAATTTGTTTAAAGCTTGCCTGCGTCGTTCATGGGTCTATGCCACTCTGGTGACTTATACTAGATTAAAGAGCATGAAATTCTGTATAACATATGTAAATTAAAAAAAATCGTATAGAATAGCGGCTGAGAAAATTGTACTTTTTATGAGGAAATCTGAAATACACAACATTATTCCCGTCAGTCGTATAAATAACGCCGCGGCACAATTTGTTTAAAGCTTGCCTGCGCCGTTGATGGGTCTATGCCACTCTGGTGACTTACACTAGATTAAAGAACATGAAATTCTGTATAACATATATAAATTAAAAACAAACGTATAGCATAGCGGCTGAGAAATTTGTGTTTATATCTGATGTAATAAGAAATATACAACATAATCCCCGTCAGTCGTATTAATAACGCCGCGGCGCAATTTGTTTAAAGCTTGCCTGCGTCGTTGATGGGTCTATGCCACTCTGGGGACTTATTCTAGATTAAAGAGCATCAAATTCTGTATAACATATGTAAATTAAAACAAATCGTATAGAATAGCGGCTGAGAAAATTGTACTTTTTATGAGGAAATCTGAAATATACAACATTCTCCCCGTCAGTCGTATTGATAACGCCGCCGCGCAATTTGTTTAAAGCTTGCCTGCGTCGTTCATGGGTCTATGCCACTCTGGTGACTTATACTAGATTAAAGAGCATAAAATTCTGTATAACATATGTAAATTAAAAAAAATCTTATAGAATTTGTGTTTATATCTGATATAATAAGAAATATACAACATAACATCCGTCAGTCGTATTAATAACGCCGCCGCGCAATTTGTTTAAAGCTTACCTGCGTCGTTCATGGGTCTATCCCACTCTGGTGACTTACACTAGATTAAAGAGCATGAAATTCTGTATAACATATGTAAATTTAAAAAAAATCTTATAGAATTTGTGTTTATATCTGATATAATAAGAAATATACAACATAACATCCGTCAGTCGTATTAATAACGCCGCCGCGCAATTTGTTTAAAGCTTGCCTGCGTCGTTCATGGGTCTATGCCACTCTGGTGATTTATACTAGATTAAAGAGCATGAAATGCTGTATAATATATGTAAATTTTAAAAAATCGTATAGAATAGCGGCTGAGAAATTTGTGTTTATATCTGATGTAATAACAAATATACAACATAACATCCGTCAGTCGTATTAATAACGCCGCCGCGCAATTTGTTTAAAGCTTGCCTGCGTCGTTCATGGGTCTATGCCACTCTGGTGACTTATACTAGATTAAAGAGCATGAAATTCTGTATAACATATGTAAATTAAAAAAAATCGTATAGAATAGCGGCTGAGAAAATTGTACTTTTTATGAGGAAATCTGAAATACACAACATTATTCCCGTCAGTCGTATAAATAACGCCGCGGCACAATTTGTTTAAAGCTTGCCTGCGCCGTTGATGGGTCTATGCCACTCTGGTGACTTACACTAGATTAAAGAACATGAAATTCTGTATAACATATGTAAATTAAAAACAAACGTATAGCATAGCGGCTGAGAAATTTGTGTTTATATCTGATGTAATAAGAAATATACAACATAATCCCCGTCAGTCGTATTAATAACGCCGCGGCGCAATTTGTTTAAAGCTTGCCTGCGTCGTTGATGGGTCTATGCCACTCTGGGGACTTATTCTAGATTAAAGAGCATCAAATTCTGTATAACATATGTAAATTAAAACAAATCGTATAGAATAGCGGTTGAGAAAATTGAACTTTTTATGAGGAAATCTGAAATATACAACATTATCCCCGTCAGTCGTATTGATAACGCCGCCGCGCAATTTGTTTAAAGCTTGCCTGCGTCGTTCATGGGTCTATGCCACTCTGGTGACTTATACTAGGATTAAAGAGCATGAAATTCTGTATAACATATGTAAATTTAAAAAAATCTTATAGAATTTGTGTTTATATCTGATATAATAAGAAATATACAACATAACATCCGTCAGTCGTATTAATAACGCCGCCGCGCAATTTGTTTAAAGCTTGCCTGCGTCGTTCATGGGTCTATGCCACTCTGGTGATTTATACTAGATTAAAGAGCATCAAATGCTGTATAATATATGTAAATTTTAAAAAATCGTATAGAATAGCGGCTGAGAAATTTGTGTTTATATCTGATGTAATAACAAATATACAACATAACATCCGTCAGTCGTATTAATAACGCCGCCGCGCAATTTGTTTAAAGCTTGCCTGCGTCGTTCATGGGTCTATGCCACTCTGGTGACTTATACTAGATTAAAGAGCATGAAATTCTGTATAACATATGTAAATTAAAAAAAATCGTATAGAATAGCGGCTGAGAAAATTGTACTTTTTATGAGGAAATCTGAAATACACAACATTATTCCCGTCAGTCGTATAAATAACGCCGCGGCACAATTTGTTTAAAGCTTGCCTGCGCCGTTGATGGGTCTATGCCACTCTGGTGACTTACACTAGATTAAAGAACAGGAAATTCTGTATAACATATGTAAATTAAAAACAAACGTATAGCATAGCGGCTGAGAAATTTGTGTTTATATCTGATGTAATAAGAAATATACAACATAATCCCCGTCAGTCGTATTAATAACGCCGCGGCGCAATTTGTTTAAAGCTTGCCTGCGTCGTTGATGGGTCTATGCCACTCTGGGGACTTATTCTAGATTAAAGAGCATCAAATTCTGTATAACATATGTAAATTTAAAAAAATCGTATAGAATTTGTGTTTATATCTGATGTAATAAGAAATATACAACATAACATCCGTCAGTCGTATTAATAACGCCGCGGCGCAATTTGTTTAAAGCTTGCCTGCGTCGTTCATGGGTATATGCCACTCTGGTGACTTATACTAGATTAAAGAGCATGAAATTCTGTATAACATATGTAAATTAAAAAAAAATCGTATAGAATTTGTGTTTATATCTGATGTAATAAGAAATATACAACATAACATCCGTCAGTCGTATTAATAACGCCGCCGCGCAATTTGTTTAAAGCTTGCCTGCGTCGTTCATGGGTCTATGCCACTCTGGTGACTTATACTAGATTAAAGAGCATGAAATTCTGTATAACATATGTAAATTAAAAAAAAATCGTATAAAATTTGTGCTTATATCTGATGTAATAAGAAATATACAACATAACATCCGTCAGTCGTATTAATAACGCCGCCGCGCAATTTGTTTAAAGCTTGCCTGCGTCGTTCATGGGTCTATGCCACTCTGGTGACTTATACTAGATTAAAGAGCATGAAATTCTGCATAACATATGTAAATTTAAAAAAATCGTATAGAATAACGGCTGAGAAAATTGTACTTTTTATGAGGAAATCTGAAATACACAACATTATTCCCGTCAGTCGTATAAATAACGCCGCGGCACAATTTGTTTAAAGCTTGCCTGCGCCGTTGATGGGTCTATGCCACTCTGGTGACTTACACTAGATTAAAGAGCATGAAATTCTGTATAACATATGTAAATTAAAAAAAAATCGTATAAAATTTGTGTTTATATCTGATGTAATAAGAAATATACAACATAACATCCGTCAGTCGTATTAATAACGCCGCCGCGCAATTTGTTTAAAGCTTGCCTGCGTCGTTCATGGGTCTATGCCACTCTGGTGACTTATACTAGATTAAAGAGCATGAAATTCTGCATAACATATGTAAATTTAAAAAAATCGTATAGAATAACGGCTGAGAAAATTGTACTTTTTATGAGGAAATCTGAAATACACAACATTATTCCCGTCAGTCGTATAACTAACGCCGCGGCACAATTTGTTTAAAGCTTGCCTGCGCCGTTGATGGGTCTATGCCACTCTGGTGACTTACACTAGATTAAAGAACATGAAATTCTGTATAACATATATAAATTAAAAAAAAACGTATAGCATAGCGGCTGAGAAATTTGTGTTTATATCTGATGTAATAAGAAATATACAACATAATCCCCGTCAGTCGTATTAATAACGCCGCGGCGCAATTTGTTTAAAGCTTGCCTGCGTCGTTGATGGGTCTATGCCACTCTGGGGACTTATTCTAGATTAAAGAGCATCAAATTCTGTATAACATATGTAAATTAAAACAAATCGTATAGAATAGCGGCTGAGAAATGTGTACTTTTTATGAGGAAATCTGAAATACACAACATTATTCCCGTCAGTCGTATAAATAACGCCGCGGCACAATTTGTTTAAAGCTTGCCTGCGCCGTTGATGGGTCTATGCCACTCTGGTGACTTACACTAGATTAAAGAGCATGAAATTCTGTATAACATATGTAAATTAAAAAAAATCGTATAGCATAGCGGCTGAGAAATTTGTGTTTATATCTGATGTAATAAGAAATATACAATATAATCCCCGTCAGTCGTATTAATAACGCCGCGGCGCAATTTGTTTAAAGCTTGCCTGCGTCGTTGATGGGTCTATGCCACTCTGGGGACTTATTCTAGATTAAAGAGCATCAAATTCTGTATAACATATGTAAATTAAAACAAATCGTATAGAGTAGCGGCTGAGAAATTTGTACTTTTTATGAGGAAATCTGAAATATACAACATTATCCCCGTCAGTCGTATTAATGACGCCGCGGCGCAATTTGTTTAAAGCTTGCCTGCGTCGTTCATGGGTCTATGCCACTCTGGGGACTTAGACTATATTAAAGAGCATGAAATTCTGTATAACATATCTAAATTAAAAAAAATCGTATAGAATACCGGCTGAGAAATTTGTACTTTTTATGAGGAAATCTGAAATACACAACATTATTCCCGTCAGTCGTATAAATAACGCCGCGGCACAATTTGTTTAAAGCTTGCCTGCGCCGTTGATGGGTCTATGCCACTCTGGTGACTTACACTAGATTAAAGAGCATGAAATTCTGTATAACATATGTAAATTAAAAAAAATTGTATAGCATAGCGGCTGAGAAATTTGTGTTTATATCTGATGTAATAAGAAATATACAACATAATCCCCGTCAGTCTTATTAATAACGCCGGGGCGCAATTTGTTTAAAGCTTGCCTGCGTCGTTGATGGGTCTATGCCACTCTGGGGACTTATTCTAGATTAAAGAGCATCAAATTCTGTATAACATATGTAAATTTTAAAAAAATCGTATAGAATTTGTGTTTATATCTGATGTAATAAGAAATATACAACATAACATCCGTCAGTCGTATTAATAACGCCGCGGCGCAATTTGTTTAAAGCTTGCCTGCGTCGTTCATGGGTATATGCCACTCTGGTGACTTATACTAGATTAAAGAGCATGAAATTCTGTATAACATATGTAAATTAAAAAAAATCGTATAGAATAGCGGCTGACAAATTTGTACTTTTTCTGAGGAAATCTGAAATACACAACATAACATCCGTCAGTCGTATAAATAACGCGCGGCGCAATTTGTTTAAAGCTTGCCTGCGTTGTTCATGGGTCTATGCCACTCTGGGGACTTATACTAGATTAAAGAGCATGAAATTCTGTTTAACATATCTAAATTTAAAAAAATGGTATAGAATAGCGGCTGAGAAATTTGTGTTTATATCTGATGTAATACGAAATGTACAACATAATCCCCGTCAGTCGTATTAATGACGCCGCGCCGCAATTTGTTTAAAGCTTGCCTGCGTCGTTCATGGGTCTATGCCACTCTGCTGACTTATACTAGATTAAAGAGCATGAAATTCTGTATCACATATGTAAATTTAAAAAAATCGTATAGAATTTGTGTTTATATCTGATGTAATAAGAAATATACAACATAACATCCGTCAGTCGTATTAATAACGCCGCCGCGCAATTTGTTTAAAGCTTGCCTGCGTCGTTCATGGGTCTATGCCACTCTGGTGACTTATACTAGATTAAAGAGCATGAAATTCTGTATAACATATGTAAATTTAAAAAAATCTTATAGAATTTGTGTTTATATCTGATATAATAAGAAATATACAACATAACATCCGTCAGTCGTATTAATAACGCCGCCGCGCAATTTGTTTAAAGCTTGCCTGCGTCGTTCATGGGTCTATGCCACTCTGGTGATTTATACTAGATTAAAGAGCATGAAATGCTGTATAATATATGTAAATTTTAAAAAATCGTATAGAATAGCGGCTGAGAAATTTGTGTTTATATCTGATGTAATAAGAAATATACAACATAATCCCCGTCAGTCGTATTAATAACGCCGCGGCGCAATTTGTTTAAAGCTTGCCTGCGTCGTTGATGGGTCTATGCCACTCTGGGGACTTATTCTAGATTAAAGAACATCAAATTCTGTATAACATATGTAAATTAAAACAAATCGTATAGAATAGCGGCTGAGAAAATTGTACTTTTTATGAGGAAATCTGAAATATACAACATTATCCCCGTCAGTCGTATTAATAACGCCGCCGCGCAATTTGTTTAAAGCTTGCCTGCGTCGTTCATGGGTCTATGCCACTCTGGCGACTTATACTAGATTAAAGAGCATGAAATTCTGTATAACATATGTAAATTAAAAAAAATCTTATAGAATTTGTGTTTATATCTGATATAATAAGAAATATACAACATAACATCCGTCAGTCGTATTAATAACGCCGCCGCGCAATTTGTTTAAAGCTTGCCTGCGTCGTTCATGGGTCTATGCCACTCTGGTGACTTATACTAGATTAAAGAGCATGAAATTCTGTATAACATATGTAAATTAAAAAAAATCTTATAGAATTTGTGTTTATATCTGATATAATAAGAAATATACAACATAACATCCATCAGTCGTATTAATAACGCCGCCGCGCAATTTGTTTAAAGCTTGCCTGCGTCGTTCATGGGTCTATGCCACTCTGGTGATTTATACTAGATTAAAGAGCATGAAATGCTGTATAATATATGTAAATTTTAAAAAATCGTATAGAATAGCGGCTGAGAAATTTGTGTTTATATCTGATGTAATAAGAAATATACAACATAACATCCGTCAGTCGTATTAATAACGCCGCCGCGCAATTTGTTTAAAGCTTGCCTGCGTCGTTCATGGGTCTATGCCACTCTGGTGACTTATACTAGATTAAAGAGCATGAAATTCTGTATAACATATGTAAATTAAAAAAAATCGTATAGAATAGCGGCTGAGAAAATTGTACTTTTTATGAGGAAATCTGAAATACACAACATTATTCCCGTCAGTCGTATAAATAACGCCGCGGCACAATTTGTTTAAAGCTTGCCTGCGCCGTTGATGGGTCTATGCCACTCTGGTGACTTACACTAGATTAAAGAACATGAAATTCTGTATAACATATATAAATTAAAAACAAACGTATAGCATAGCGGCTGAGAAATTTGTGTTTATATCTGATGTAATAAGAAATATACAACATAATCCCCGTCAGTCGTATTAATAACGCCGCGGCGCAATTTGTTTAAAGCTTGCCTGCGTCGTTGATGGGTCTATGCCACTCTGGGGACTTATTCTAGATTAAAGAGCATCAAATTCTGTATAACATATGTAAATTAAAACAAATCGTATAGAATAGCGGCTGAGAAAATTGTACTTTTTATGAGGAAATCTGAAATATACAACATTCTCCCCGTCAGTCGTATTGATAACGCCGCCGCGCAATTTGTTTAAAGCTTGCCTGCGTCGTTCATGGGTCTATGCCACTCTGGTGACTTATACTAGATTAAAGAGCATAAAATTCTGTATAACATATGTAAATTAAAAAAAATCTTATAGAATTTGTGTTTATATCTGATATAATAAGAAATATACAACATAACATCCGTCAGTCGTATTAATAACGCCGCCGCGCAATTTGTTTAAAGCTTACCTGCGTCGTTCATGGGTCTATGCCACTCTGGTGACTTACACTAGATTAAAGAGCATGAAATTCTGTATAACATATGTAAATTTAAAAAAATCTTATAGAATTTGTGTTTATATCTGATATAATAAGAAATATACAACATAACATCCGTCAGTCGTATTAATAACGCCGCCGCGCAATTTGTTTAAAGCTTGCCTGCGTCGTTCATGGGTCTATGCCACTCTGGTGATTTATACTAGATTAAAGAGCATGAAATGCTGTATAATATATGTAAATTTTAAAAAATCGTATAGAATAGCGGCTGAGAAATTTGTGTTTATATCTGATGTAATAACAAATATACAACATAACATCCGTCAGTCGTATTAATAACGCCGCCGCGCAATTTGTTTAAAGCTTGCCTGCGTCGTTCATGGGTCTATGCCACTCTGGTGACTTATACTAGATTAAAGAGCATGAAATTCTGTATAACATATGTAAATTAAAAAAAATCGTATAGAATAGCGGCTGAGAAAATTGTACTTTTTATGAGGAAATCTGAAATACACAACATTATTCCCGTCAGTCGTATAAATAACGCCGCGGCACAATTTGTTTAAAGCTTGCCTGCGCCGTTGATGGGTCTATGCCACTCTGGTGACTTACACTAGATTAAAGAACATGAAATTCTGTATAACATATGTAAATTAAAAACAAACGTATAGCATAGCGGCTGAGAAATTTGTGTTTATATCTGATGTAATAAGAAATATACAACATAATCCCCGTCAGTCGTATTAATAACGCCGCGGCGCAATTTGTTTAAAGCTTGCCTGCGTCGTTGATGGGTCTATGCCACTCTGGGGACTTATTCTAGATTAAAGAGCATCAAATTCTGTATAACATATGTAAATTAAAACAAATCGTATAGAATAGCGGTTGAGAAAATTGAACTTTTTATGAGGAAATCTGAAATATACAACATTATCCCCGTCAGTCGTATTGATAACGCCGCCGCGCAATTTGTTTAAAGCTTGCCTGCGTCGTTCATGGGTCTATGCCACTCTGGTGACTTATACTAGGATTAAAGAGCATGAAATTCTGTATAACATATGTAAATTTAAAAAAATCTTATAGAATTTGTGTTTATATCTGATATAATAAGAAATATACAACATAACATCCGTCAGTCGTATTAATAACGCCGCCGCGCAATTTGTTTAAAGCTTGCCTGCGTCGTTCATGGGTCTATGCCACTCTGGTGATTTATACTAGATTAAAGAGCATCAAATGCTGTATAATATATGTAAATTTAAAAAAATCGTATAGAATAGCGGCTGAGAAATTTGTGTTTATATCTGATGTAATAACAAATATACAACATAACATCCGTCAGTCGTATTAATAACGCCGCCGCGCAATTTGTTTAAAGCTTGCCTGCGTCGTTCATGGGTCTATGCCACTCTGGTGACTTATACTAGATTAAAGAGCATGAAATTCTGTATAACATATGTAAATTAAAAAAAATCGTATAGAATAGCGGCTGAGAAAATTGTACTTTTTATGAGGAAATCTGAAATACACAACATTATTCCCGTCAGTCGTATAAATAACGCCGCGGCACAATTTGTTTAAAGCTTGCCTGCGCCGTTGATGGGTCTATGCCACTCTGGTGACTTACACTAGATTAAAGAACAGGAAATTCTGTATAACATATGTAAATTAAAAACAAACGTATAGCATAGCGGCTGAGAAATTTGTGTTTATATCTGATGTAATAAGAAATATACAACATAATCCCCGTCAGTCGTATTAATAACGCCGCGGCGCAATTTGTTTAAAGCTTGCCTGCGTCGTTGATGGGTCTATGCCACTCTGGGGACTTATTCTAGATTAAAGAGCATCAAATTCTGTATAACATATGTAAATTTAAAAAAATCGTATAGAATTTGTGTTTATATCTGATGTAATAAGAAATATACAACATAACATCCGTCAGTCGTATTAATAACGCCGCGGCGCAATTTGTTTAAAGCTTGCCTGCGTCGTTCATGGGTATATGCCACTCTGGTGACTTATACTAGATTAAAGAGCATGAAATTCTGTATAACATATGTAAATTAAAAAAAAATCGTATAGAATTTGTGTTTATATCTGATGTAATAAGAAATATACAACATAACATCCGTCAGTCGTATTAATAACGCCGCCGCGCAATTTGTTTAAAGCTTGCCTGCGTCGTTCATGGGTCTATGCCACTCTGGTGACTTATACTAGATTAAAGAGCATGAAATTCTGTATAACATATGTAAATTAAAAAAAAATCGTATAAAATTTGTGCTTATATCTGATGTAATAAGAAATATACAACATAACATCCGTCAGTCGTATTAATAACGCCGCCGCGCAATTTGTTTAAAGCTTGCCTGCGTCGTTCATGGGTCTATGCCACTCTGGTGACTTATACTAGATTAAAGAGCATGAAATTCTGCATAACATATGTAAATTTAAAAAAAATCGTATAGAATAACGGCTGAGAAAATTGTACTTTTTATGAGGAAATCTGAAATACACAACATTATTCCCGTCAGTCGTATAAATAACGCCGCGGCACAATTTGTTTAAAGCTTGCCTGCGCCGTTGATGGGTCTATGCCACTCTGGTGACTTACACTAGATTAAAGAGCATGAAATTCTGTATAACATATGTAAATTTAAAAAAAATCGTATAGAATTTGTGTTTATATCTGATGTAATAAGAAATATACAACATAACATCCGTCAGTCGTATTAATAACGCCGCCGCGCAATTTGTTTAAAGCTTGCCTGCGTCGTTAATGGGTCTATGCCACTCTGGTGACTTATACTAGATTAAAGAGCATGAAATTCTGTATAACATATGTAAATTAAAAAAATCGTATAGAATAACGGCTGAGAAAATTGTACTTTTTATGAGGAAATCTGAAATACACAACATTATTCCCGTCAGTCGTATAACTAACGCCGCGGCACAATTTGTTTAAAGCTTGCCTGCGCCGTTGATGGGTCTATGCCACTCTGGTGACTTACACTAGATTAAAGAACACGAAATTCTGTATAACATATGTAAATTAAAAAAAACCGTATAGCATAGCGGCTGAGAAATTTGTGTTTATATCTGATGTAATAAGAAATATACAACATAATCCCCGTCAGTCGTATTAATAACGCCGCGGCGCAATTTGTTTAAAGCTTGCCTGCGTCGTTGATGGGTCTATGCCACTCTGGGGACTTATTCTAGATTAAAGAGCATCAAATTCTGTATAACATATGTAAATTAAAACAAATCGTATAGAATAGCGGCTGAGAAATTTGTACTTTTTATGAGGAAATCTGAAATACACAACATTATTCCCGTCAGTCGTATAAATAACGCCGCGGCACAATTTGTTTAAAGCTTGCCTGCGCCGTTGATGGGTCTATGCCACTCTGGTGACTTACACTAGATTAAAGAGCATGAAATTCTGTATAACATATGTAAATTAAAAAAAATCGTATAGCATAGCGGCTGAGAAATTTGTGTTTATATCTGATGTAATAAGAAATATACAACATAATCCCCGTCAGTCGTATTAATAACGCCGCGGCGCAATTTGTTTAAAAGCTTGCCTGCGTCGTTGATGGGTCTATGCCACTCTGGGGACTTATTCTAGATTAAAGAGCATCAAATTCTGTATAACATATGTAAATTAAAACAAATCGTATAGAATAGCGGCTGAGAAATTTGTACTTTTTATGAGGAAATCTGAAATATACAACATTATCCCCGTCAGTCGTATTAATGACGCCGCGGCGCAATTTGTTTAAAGCTTGCCTGCGTCGTTCATGGGTCTATGCCACTCTGGGGACTTAGACTATATTAAAGAGCATGAAATTCTGTATAACATATCTAAATTAAAAAAAATCGTATAGAATACCGGCTGAGAAATTTGTACTTTTTATGAGGAAATCTGAAATACACAACATTATTCCCGTCAGTCGTATAAATAACGCCGCGGCACAATTTGTTTAAAGCTTGCCTGCGCCGTTGATGGGTCTATGCCACTCTGGTGACTTACACTAGATTAAAGAGCATGAAATTCTGTATAACATATGTAAATTAAAAAAAATTGTATAGCATAGCGGCTGAGAAATTTGTGTTTATATCTGATGTAATAAGAAATATACAACATAATCCCCGTCAGTCTTATTAATAACGCCGGGGCGCAATTTGTTTAAAGCTTGCCTGCGTCGTTGATGGGTCTATGCCACTCTGGGGACTTATTCTAGATTAAAGAGCATCAAATTCTGTATAACATATGTAAATTTTAAAAAATCGTATAGAATTTGTGTTTATATCTGATGTAATAAGAAATATACAACATAACATCCGTCAGTCGTATTAATAACGCCGCGGCGCAATTTGTTTAAAGCTTGCCTGCGTCGTTCATGGGTATATGCCACTCTGGTGACTTATACTAGATTAAAGAGCATGAAATTCTGTATAACATATGTAAATTAAAAAAAATCGTATAGAATAGCGGCTGACAAATTTGTACTTTTTCTGAGGAAATCTGAAATACACAACATAACATCCGTCAGTCGTATAAATAACGCGCGGCGCAATTTGTTTAAAGCTTGCCTGCGTTGTTCATGGGTCTATGCCACTCTGGGGACTTATACTAGATTAAAGAGCATGAAATTCTGTTTAACATATCTAAATTTAAAAAAATGGTATAGAATAGCGGCTGAGAAATTTGTGTTTATATCTGATGTAATACGAAATGTACAACATAATCCCCGTCAGTCGTATTAATGACGCCGCGCCGCAATTTGTTTAAAGCTTGCCTGCGTCGTTCATGGGTCTATGCCACTCTGCTGACTTATACTAGATTAAAGAGCATGAAATTCTGTATCACATATGTAAATTTAAAAAAATCGTATAGAATTTGTGTTTATATCTGATGTAATAAGAAATATACAACATAACATCCCTCAGTCGTATTAATAACGCCGCCGCGCAATTTGTTTAAAGCTTGCCTGCGTCGTTCATGGGTCTATGTCACTCTGGTGACTTATACTAGATTAAAGAGTATGAAATTCTGTATATCATATGTAAATTTAAAAAAATCGTATAGAATAGCGGCTGAGAAATTTGTAGTTTTTCTGAGGAAATCTGAAATATACAACATAACCTCCGTCAGTCGTTTTATTGACGCCGCAGCGCAATTTGTTTAAAGCTTGCCTGCGTCGTTCATGGCTCTATGCCACTCTGGTGAGTTATACTAGATTAAAGAGCATGAAATTCTGTTTAACATATCTAAATTAAAAAAAATCGTATATAATAGCGGCTGAGAAATTTGTGTTTATATCTGATGTAATAAGAAATATACAACATAATCCCCGTCAGTCGTATTAATGACGCCGCGCCGCAATTTGTTTAAAGCTTGCCTGCGTCATTCATGGCTCTATGCCACTCTGGTGGCTTACAGTAGATTAAAGAGGATGAAATTCTGTATAACATATGTAAATGAAAAAAAATCGTATAGAATAGCGGCTGACAAATTTGTACTTTTTCTGAGGAAATCTGAAATATACAACATAACATCCGTCAGTCGTATAAATAACGTCGCGGCGCAATTGGTTTAAAGCTTGCCTGCGTCGTTCATGGGTCTATGCCACTCTGGGGACTTATACTAGATTAAAGAGCATGAAATTCTGTTTAACATATCCAAATTTAAAAAAATCGTATAGAATAGCGGCTGAGAAATTTGTGTTTATATCTGATGTAAGAAGAAATATACAACATAATCCCCGTCAGTCGTATTAATGACGCCGCGCCGCAATTTGTTTAAAGCTTGCCTGCGTCATTCGTGGGTCTATACCACTCTGGTGACTTACACTAGATTAAAGAGCATGAAATTCTGTATAACATATGTAAATTTTAAAAAATCGTATAAAATAGCGGCTGAGAAATTTGTGTTTATATCTGATGTAATAAGAAATATACAACATAATCCCCGTCAGTCGTTCTAATGACGCCGCGTCGCAATTTGTTTAAAGCTTGCCTGCGTCGTTCATGGGTCTATACCACTCTGGGGACTTATACTAGATTAAAGAGCATGAAATTCTGTTTAACATATCTAAATTAAAAAAAATCGTATATAATAGCGGCTGAGAAATTTGTGTTTATATCTGATGTAATAAGAAATATACAACATAATCCCCGTCAGTCGTATTAATGACGCCGCGCCGCAATTTGTTTAAAGCTTGCCTGCGTCATTCATGGCTCTATGCCACTCTGGTGGCTTACAGTAGATTAAAGAGGATGAAATTCTGTATAACATATGTAAATTAAAAAAAATCGTATAGAATAGCGGCTGACAAATTTGTACTTTTTCTGAGGAAATCTGAAATATACAACATAACATCCGTCAGTCGTATAAATAACGTCGCGGCGCAATTGGTTTAAAGCTTGCCTGCGTCGTTCATGGGTCTATGCCACTCTGGGGACTTATACTAGATTAAAGAGCATGAAATTCTGTTTAACATATCCAAATTTAAAAAAATCGTATAGAATAGCGGCTGAGAAATTTGTGTTTATATCTGATGTAAGAAGAAATATACAACATAATCCCCGTCAGTCGTATTAATGACGCCGCGCCGCAATTTGTTTAAAGCTTGCCTGCGTCATTCGTGGGTCTATACCACTCTGGTGACTTACACTAGATTAAAGAGCATGAAATTCTGTATAACATATGTAAATTTTAAAAAATCGTATAAAATAGCGGCTGAGAAATTTGTGTTTATATCTGATGTAATAAGAAATATACAACATAATCCCCGTCAGTCGTTCTAATGACGCCGCGTCGCAATTTGTTTAAAGCTTGCCTGCGTCGTTCATGGGTCTATACCACTCTGGGGACTTATACTAGATTAAAGAGCATGAAATTCTGTTTAACATATCTAAATTCCAAAAAATCGTATAGAATAGCGGCTGAGAAATTTATGTTTATATCTCATGTAATAAGAAATATACAACATAATCCCCGTCAGTCGTTTTAATGACGCCGCGTCGCAATTTGTTTAAAGCTTGCCTGCGTCGTTCATGGGTCTATACCACTCTGGGGACTTATACTAGATTAAAGAGCATGAAATTCTGTTTAACATATCTAAATTTAAAAAAATCGTATAGAATACCGGCTGAGAAATTTATGTTTATATCTGATGTAATAAGAAATATACAACATAATCCCCGTCAGTCGTATTAATGACGCCGCGCCGCAATTTGTTTAAAGCTTGCCTGCGTCATTCATGGGTCTATGCCACTCTGGTGGCTTGCAGTAGATTAAAGAGCATGAAATTCTGTATAACATATGTAAATTTAAAAAAATCGTATAGAATAGCGGCTGACAAATTTGTACTTTTTCTGAGGAAATCTGAAATATACAACATAAAATCCGTCAGTCGTATAAATAACGCCGCGGCGCAATTGGTTTAAAGCTTGCCTGCGTCGTTCATGGGTCTATGCCACTCTGGGGACTTATACTAGATTAAAGAGCATGAAATTCTGTTTAACATATCTAAATTTTAAAAAATCGTATAGAATAGCGGCTGAGAAATTTGTGTTTATATCTGATGTAAGAAGAAATATACAACATAATCCCCGTCAGTCGTATTAATGACGCCGCGCCGCAATTTGTTTAAAGCTTGCCTGCGTCATTCATGGGTCTATGCCACTCTGGTGACTTACACTAGATTAAAGAGCATGAAATTCTGTATAAGATATGTAAATTTTAAAAAATCGTATAGAATAGCGGCTGAGAAATTTGTGTTTATATCTGATGCAATAAGAAATATACAACATAATCCCCGTCAGTCGTTTTAATGACGCCGCGTCGCAATTTGTTTAAAGCTTGCCTGCGTCGTTCATGGGTCTATACCACTCTGGGGACTTATACTAGATTAAAGAGCATGAAATTCTGTTTAACATATCTAAATTTAAAAAAATCGTATAGAATAGCGGCTGAGAAATTTATGTTTATATCTGATGTAATAAGAAATATACAACATAATCCCCGTCAGTCGTATTAATGACGCCGCGCCGCAATTTGTTTAAAGCTTGCCTGCGTCATTCATGGGTCTATGCCACTCTGGTGGCTTGCAGTAGATTAAAGAGCATGAAATTCTGTATAACATATGTAAATTAAAAAAAAATCGTATAGAATAGCGGCTGACAAATTTGTACTTTTTCTGAGGAAATCTGAAATATACAACATAAAATCCGTCAGTCGTATAAATAACGCCGCGGCGCAATTGGTTTAAAGCTTGCCTGCGTCCTTCATGGGTCTATGCCACTCTGGGGACTTACACTAGATTAAAGAGCATGAAATTCTGTTTAACATATCTAAATTTAAAAAAATCGTATAGAATAGCGGCTGAGAAATTTGTGTTTATATCTGATGAAAGAAGAAATATACAACATAATCCCCGTCAGTCGTATTAATGACGCCGCGCCGCAATTTGTTTAAAGCTTGCCTGCGTCATTCATGGGTCTATGCCACTCTGGTGGCTTGCAGTAGATTAAAGAGCATGAAATTCTGTATAACATATGTAAATTAAAAAAAATCGTATAGAATAGCGGCTGACAAATTTGTACTTTTTCTGAGGAAATCTGAAATATACAACATAAAATCCGTCAGTCGTATAAATAACGCCGCGGCGCAATTGGTTTAAAGCTTGCCTGCGTCCTTCATGGGTCTATGCCACTCTGGGGACTTACACTAGATTAAAGAGCATGAAATTCTGTTTAACATATCTAAATTTAAAAAAAATCGTATAGAATAGCGGCTGAGAAATTTGTGTTTATATCTGATGAAAGAAGAAATATACAACATAATCCCCGTCAGTCGTATTAATGACGCCGCGCCGCAATTTGTTTAAAGCTTGCCTGCGTCATTCATGGGTCTATGCCACTCTGGTGACTTACACTAGATTAAAGAGCATGAAATTCTGTATAACATATGTAAATTTTTAAAAAATCGTATAGAATAGCGGCTGAGAAATTTGTGTTTATATCTGATGTAATAAGAAATATACAACATAATCCCCGTAAGTCGTATTAATGACGCCGCGCCGCAATTTGTTTAAAGCTTGCCTGCGTCGTTCATGGGTCTATGACACTCTGCTGACTTATACTAGATTAAAGAGCATGAAATTCTGTTTAACATATCTAAATTTAAAAAAATCGTATAGAATAGCGGCTGAGAAATTTATGTTTATATCTGATGTAATAAGAAATATACAACATAATCCCCGTCAGTCGTATTAATGACGCCGCGCCGCAATTTGTTTAAAGCTTGCCTGCGTCATTCATGGGTCTATGCCACTCTGGTGGCTTGCAGTAGATTAAAGAGCATGAAATTCTGTATAACATATGTAAATTTAAAAAAATCGTATAGAATAGCGGCTGGCAAATTTGTACTTTTTCTGAGGAAATCTGAAATATACAACATAACATCCGTCAGTCGTATAAATAACGCCGCGGCGCAATTGGTTTAAAGCTTGCCTGCGTCGTTCATGGGTCTATGCCACTCTGGGGACTTATACTAGATTAAAGAGCATGAAATTCTGTATAACATATGTAAATTAAAAAAAATCGTATAAAATAGCGGCTAAGAAATTTGTGTTTATATCTGATGTAATAAGAAATATACAACATAATCCCCGTAAGTCGTATTAATGACGCCGCGCCGCAATTTGTTTAAAGCTTGCCTGCGTCGTTCATGGGTCTATGCCACTCTGCTGACTTATACTAGATTAAAGAGCATGAAATTCTGTATCACATATGTAAATTTAAAAAAATCGTATAGAATTTGTGTTTATATCTGATGTAATAAGAAATATACAACATAACATCCCTCAGTCGTATTAATAACGCCGCCGCGTAATTTGTTTAAAGCTTGCCTGCGTCGTTCATGGGTCTATGCCACTCTGGTGACTTATACTAGATTAAAGAGTATGAAATTCTGTATATCATATGTAAATTTTAAAAAAATCGTATAGAATAGCGGCTGAGAAATTTGTAGTTTTTCTGAGGAAATCTGAAATATACAACATAACCTCCGTCAGTCGTTTTAATGACGCCGCGGCGCAATTTGTTTAAAGCTTGCCTGCGTCGTTCATGGGTCTATGCCACTCTGATGAGTTATACTAGATTAAAGAGCATGAAATTCTGTTTAACATATCTAAATTTAAAAAAATCGTATAGAATAGCGGCTGAGAAATTTGTGTTTATATCTGATGTAATAAGAAATATACAACATAATCCCCGTCAGTCGTATTAATGACGCCGCGCCGCAATTTGTTTAAAGCTTGCCTGCGTCATTCATGGCTCTATGCCACTCTGGTGGCTTACAGTAGATTAAAGAGGATGAAATTCTGTATAACATATGTAAATTAAAAAAAATCGTATAGAATAGCGGCTGAGAAAATTGTACTTTTTCTGAGGAAATCTGAAATATACAACATAACCTCCGTCAGTCGTTTTAATGACGCCGCGGCGCAATTTGTTTAAAGCTTGCCTGCCTCGTTCATGGGTCCATGCCACTCTGGTGACTTACACTAGATTAAAGAGCATGAAATTCTGTATAACATATGTAAATTTTAAAAAATCGTATAGAATAGCGGCTGAGAAATTTGTGTTTATATCTGATGTAATAAGAAATATAAAACATAATCCCCGTCAGTCGTTTTAATGACGCCGCGTCGCAATTTGTTTAAAGCTTGCCTGCGTCGTTCATGGGTCTATACCACTCTGGGGACTTATACTAGATTAAAGAGCATGAAATTCTGTTTAACATATCTAAATTTAAAAAAATCGTATAGAATAGCGGCTGAGAAATTTATGTTTATATCTGATGTAATAAGAAATATACAACATAATCCCCGTCAGTCGTATTAATGACGCCGCGCCGCAATTTGTTTAAAGCTTGCCTGCGTCATTCATGGGTCTATGCCACTCTGGTGGCTTGCAGTAGATTAAAGAGCATGAAATTCTGTATAACATATGTAAATTTAAAAAAATCGTATAGAATAGCGGCTGACAAATTTGTACTTTTTCTGAGGAAATCTGAAATATACAACATAAAATCCGTCAGTCGTATAAATAACGCCGCGGCGCAATTGGTTTAAAGCTTGCCTGCGTCGTTCATGGGTCTATGCCACTCTGGGGACTTATACTAGATTAAAGAGCATGAAATTCTGTTTAACATATCTAAATTTAAAAAAATCGTATAGAATAGCGGCTGAGAAATTTGTGTTTATATCTGATGTAAGAAGAAATATACAACATAATCCCCGTCAGTCGTATTAATGACGCCGCGCCGCAATTTGTTTAAAGCTTGCCTGCGTCATTCATGGGTCTAGGCCACTCTGGTGACTTACACTAGATTAAAGAACATGAAATTCTGTATAACATATGTAAATTTTTAAAAATCGTATAGAATAGCGGCTGAGAAATTTGTGTTTATATCTGATGTAATAAGAAATATACAACATAATCCCCGTCAGTCGTTTTAATGACGCCGCGTCGCAATTTGTTTAAAGCTTGCCTGCGTCGTTCATGGGTCTATGCCACTCTGGGGACTTATACTAGATTAAAGAGCATGAAATTCTGTATAACATATGTAAATTAAAAAAAATCGTATAAAATAGCGGCTAAGAAATTTGTGTTTATATCTGATGTAATAAGAAATATACAACATAATCCCCGTAAGTCGTATGAATGACGCCGCGCCGCAATTTGTTTAAAGCTTGCCTGCGTCGTTCATGGGTCTATGACACTCTGCTGACTTATACTAGATTAAAGAGAATGAAATTCTGTATCACATATGTAAATTTAAAAAAATCGTATAGAATTTGTGTTTATATCTGATGTAAGAAGAAATATACAACATAATCCCCGTCAGTCGTATTAATGACGCCGCGCCGCAATTTGTTTAAAGCTTGCCTGCGTCATTCATGGGTCTAGGCCACTCTGGTGACTTACACTAGATTAAAGAACATGAAATTCTGTATAACATATGTAAATTTTTAAAAAATCGTATAGAATAGCGGCTGAGAAATTTGTGTTTATATCTGATGTAATAAGAAATATACAGCATAATCCCCGTCAGTCGTTTTAATGACGCCGCGTCGCAATTTGTTTAAAGCTTGCCTGCGTCGTTCATGGGTCTATGCCACTCTGGGGACTTATACTAGATTAAAGAGCATGAAATTCTGTTTAACATATCTAAATTTAAAAAAAATCGTATAGAATAGCGGCTGAGAAATTTATGTTTATATCTGATGTAATAAGAAATATACAACATAATCCCCGTCAGTCGTATTAATGACGCCGCGCCGCAATTTGTTTAAAGCTTGCCTGCGTCATTCATGGGTCTATGCCACTCTGGTGGCTTGCAGTAGATTAAAGAGCATGAAATTCTGTATAACATATGTAAATTAAAAAAAAATCGTATAGAATAGCGGCTGACAAATTTGTACTTTTTCTGAGGAAATCTGAAATATACAACATAAAATCCGTCAGTCGTATAAATAACGCCGCGGCGCAATTGGTTTAAAGCTTGCCTGCGTCCTTCATGGGTCTATGCCACTCTGGGGACTTATACTAGATTAAAGAGCATGAAATTCTGTTTAACATATCTAAATTTAAAAAAATCGTATAGAATAGCGGCTGAGAAATTTGTGTTTATATCTGATGAAAGAAGAAATATACAACATAATCCCCGTCAGTCGTATTAATGACGCCGCGCCGCAATTTGTTTAAAGCTTGCCTGCGTCATTCATGGGTCTATGCCACTCTGGTGACTTACACTAGATTAAAGAGCATGAAATTCTGTATAACATATGTAAATTTTTAAAAATCGTATAGAATAGCGGCTGAGAAATTTGTGTTTATATCTGATGTAATAAGAAATATACAACATAATCCCCGTAAGTCGTATTAATGACGCCGCGCCGAATTTGTTTAAAGCTTGCCTGCGTCGTTCATGGGTCTATGACACTCTGCTGACTTATACTAGATTAAAGAGCATGAAATTCTGTTTAACATATCTAAATTTAAAAAAATCGTATAGAATAGCGGCTGAGAAATTTATGTTTATATCTGATGTAATAAGAAATATACAACATAATCCCCGTCAGTCGTATTAATGACGCCGCGCCGCAATTTGTTTAAAGCTTGCCTGCGTCATTCATGGGTCTATGCCACTCTGGTGGCTTGCAGTAGATTAAAGAGCATGAAATTCTGTATAACATATGTAAATTTAAAAAAATCGTATAGAATAGCGGCTGGCAAATTTGTACTTTTTCTGAGGAAATCTGAAATATACAACATAACATCCGTCAGTCGTATAAATAACGCCGCGGCGCAATTGGTTTAAAGCTTGCCTGCGTCGTTCATGGGTCTATGCCACTCTGGGGACTTATACTAGATTAAAGAGCATGAAATTCTGTATAACATATGTAAATTAAAAAAAATCGTATAAAATAGCGGCTAAGAAATTTGTGTTTATATCTGATGTAATAAGAAATATACAACATAATCCCCGTAAGTCGTATTAATGACGCCGCGCCGCAATTTGTTTAAAGCTTGCCTGCGTCGTTCATGGGTCTATGCCACTCTGCTGACTTATACTAGATTAAAGAGCATGAAATTCTGTATCACATATGTAAATTTAAAAAAATCGTATAGAATTTGTGTTTATATCTGATGTAATAAGAAATATACAACATAACATCCCTCAGTCGTATTAATAACGCCGCCGCGTAATTTGTTTAAAGCTTGCCTGCGTCGTTCATGGGTCTATGCCACTCTGGTGACTTATACTAGATTAAAGAGAATGAAATTCTGTATATCATATGTAAATTAAAAAAAATCGTATAGAATAGCGGCTGAGAAATTTGTAGTTTTTCTGAGGAAATCTGAAATATACAACATAACCTCCGTCAGTCGTTTTAATGACGCCGCGGCGCAATTTGTTTAAAGCTTGCCTGCGTCGTTCATGGGTCTATGCCACTCTGGTGAGTTATACTAGATTAAAGAGCATGAAATTCTGTTTAACATATCTAAATTTAAAAAAATCGTATAGAATAGCGGCTGAGAAATTTGTGTTTATATCTGATGTAATAAGAAATATACAACATAATCCCCGTCAGTCGTATTAATGACGCCGCGCCGCAATTTGTTTAAAGCTTGCCTGCGTCATTCATGGGTCTATGCCACTCTGGTGGCTTGCAGTAGATTAAAGAGCATGAAATTCTGTATAACATATGTAAATTAAAAAAAATCGTATAGAATAGCGGCTGACAAATTTGTACTTTTTCTGAGGAAATCTGAAATATACAACATAAAATCCGTCAGTCGTATAAATAACGCCGCGGCGCAATTGGTTTAAAGCTTGCCTGCGTCCTTCATGGGTCTATGCCACTCTGGGGACTTATACTAGATTAAAGAGCATGAAATTCTGTTTAACATATCTAAATTTAAAAAAATCGTATAGAATAGCGGCTGAGAAATTTGTGTTTATATCTGATGAAAGAAGAAATATACAACATAATCCCCGTCAGTCGTATTAATGACGCCGCGCCGCAATTTGTTTAAAGCTTGCCTGCGTCATTCATGGGTCTATGCCACTCTGGTGACTTACACTAGATTAAAGAGCATGAAATTCTGTATAACATATGTAAATTTTTAAAAAATCGTATAGAATAGCGGCTGAGAAATTTGTGTTTATATCTGATGTAATAAGAAATATACAACATAATCCCCGTAAGTCGTATTAATGACGCCGCGCCGCAATTTGTTTAAAGCTTGCCTGCGTCGTTCATGGGTCTATGACACTCTGCTGACTTATACTAGATTAAAGAGCATGAAATTCTGTTTAACATATCTAAATTTAAAAAAATCGTATAGAATAGCGGCTGAGAAATTTATGTTTATATCTGATGTAATAAGAAATATACAACATAATCCCCGTCAGTCGTATTAATGACGCCGCGCCGCAATTTGTTTAAAGCTTGCCTGCGTCATTCATGGGTCTATGCCACTCTGGTGGCTTGCAGTAGATTAAAGAGCATGAAATTCTGTATAACATATGTAAATTTAAAAAAATCGTATAGAATAGCGGCTGGCAAATTTGTACTTTTTCTGAGGAAATCTGAAATATACAACATAACATCCGTCAGTCGTATAAATAACGCCGCGGCGCAATTGGTTTAAAGCTTGCCTGCGTCGTTCATGGGTCTATGCCACTCTGGGGACTTATACTAGATTAAAGAGCATGAAATTCTGTATAACATATGTAAATTAAAAAAAATCGTATAAAATAGCGGCTAAGAAATTTGTGTTTATATCTGATGTAATAAGAAATATACAACATAATCCCCGTAAGTCGTATTAATGACGCCGCGCCGCAATTTGTTTAAAGCTTGCCTGCGTCGTTCATGGGTCTATGCCACTCTGCTGACTTATACTAGATTAAAGAGCATGAAATTCTGTATCACATATGTAAATTTAAAAAAATCGTATAGAATTTGTGTTTATATCTGATGTAATAAGAAATATACAACATAACATCCCTCAGTCGTATTAATAACGCCGCCGCGTAATTTGTTTAAAGCTTGCCTGCGTCGTTCATGGGTCTATGCCACTCTGGTGACTTATACTAGATTAAAGAGTATGAAATTCTGTATATCATATGTAAATTTTAAAAAATCGTATAGAATAGCGGCTGAGAAATTTGTAGTTTTTCTGAGGAAATCTGAAATATACAACATAACCTCCGTCAGTCGTTTTAATGACGCCGCGGCGCAATTTGTTTAAAGCTTGCCTGCGTCGTTCATGGGTCTATGCCACTCTGGTGAGTTATACTAGATTAAAGAGCATGAAATTCTGTTTAACATATCTAAATTTAAAAAAATCGTATAGAATAGCGGCTGAGAAATTTGTGTTTATATCTGATGTAATAAGAAATATACAACATAATCCCCGTCAGTCGTATTAATGACGCCGCGCCGCAATTTGTTTAAAGCTTGCCTGCGTCATTCATGGCTCTATGCCACTCTGGTGGCTTACAGTAGATTAAAGAGGATGAAATTCTGTATAACATATGTAAATTAAAAAAAATCGTATAGAATAGCGGCTAAGAAAATTGTACTTTTTCTGAGGAAATCTGAAATATACAACATAACCTCCGTCAGTCGTTTTAATGACGCCGCGGCGCAATTTGTTTAAAGCTTGCCTGCGTCGTTCATGGGTCTATGCCACTCTGGTGAGTTATACTAGATTAAAGAGCATGAAATTCTGTTTAACATATCTAAATTTAAAAAAATCGTATAGAATAGCGGCTGAGAAATTTGTGTTTATATCTGATGTAATAAGAAATATACAACATAATCCCCGTCAGTCGTTTTAATGACGCCGCGTCGCAATTTGTTTAAAGCTTGCCTGCGTCGTTCATGGGTCTATGCCACTCTGGGGACTTATACTAGATTAAAGAGCATGAAATTCTGTATAACATATGTAAATTAAAAAAAATCGTATAAAATAGCGGCTAAGAAATTTGTGTTTATATCTGATGTAATAAGAAATATACAACATAATCCCCGTAAGTCGTATGAATGACGCCGCGCCGCAATTTGTTTAAAGCTTGCCTGCGTCGTTCATGGGTCTATGACACTCTGCTGACTTATACTAGATTAAAGAGAATGAAATTCTGTATCACATATGTAAATTTAAAAAAATCGTATAGAATTTGTGTTTATATCTGATGTAAGAAGAAATATACAACATAATCCCCGTCAGTCGTATTAATGACGCCGCGCCGCAATTTGTTTAAAGCTTGCCTGCGTCATTCATGGGTCTAGGCCACTCTGGTGACTTACACTAGATTAAAGAACATGAAATTCTGTATAACATATGTAAATTTTTAAAAATCGTATAGAATAGCGGCTGAGAAATTTGTGTTTATATCTGATGTAATAAGAAATATACAGCATAATCCCCGTCAGTCGTTTTAATGACGCCGCGTCGCAATTTGTTTAAAGCTTGCCTGCGTCGTTCATGGGTCTATGCCACTCTGGGGACTTATACTAGATTAAAGAGCATGAAATTCTGTTTAACATATCTAAATTTAAAAAAATCGTATAGAATAGCGGCTGAGAAATTTATGTTTATATCTGATGTAATAAGAAATATACAACATAATCCCCGTCAGTCGTATTAATGACGCCGCGCCGCAATTTGTTTAAAGCTTGCCTGCGTCATTCATGGGTCTATGCCACTCTGGTGGCTTGCAGTAGATTAAAGAGCATGAAATTCTGTATAACATATGTAAATTAAAAAAAATCGTATAGAATAGCGGCTGACAAATTTGTACTTTTTCTGAGGAAATCTGAAATATACAACATAAAATCCGTCAGTCGTATAAATAACGCCGCGGCGCAATTTGGTTTAAAGCTTGCCTGCGTCCTTCATGGGTCTATGCCACTCTGGGGACTTATACTAGATTAAAGAGCATGAAATTCTGTTTAACATATCTAAATTTAAAAAAATCGTATAGAATAGCGGCTGAGAAATTTGTGTTTATATCTGATGAAAGAAGAAATATACAACATAATCCCCGTCAGTCGTATTAATGACGCCGCGCCGCAATTTGTTTAAAGCTTGCCTGCGTCATTCATGGGTCTATGCCACTCTGGTGACTTACACTAGATTAAAGAGCATGAAATTCTGTATAACATATGTAAATTTTTAAAAATCGTATAGAATAGCGGCTGAGAAATTTGTGTTTATATCTGATGTAATAAGAAATATACAACATAATCCCCGTAAGTCGTATTAATGACGCCGCGCCGCAATTTGTTTAAAGCTTGCCTGCGTCGTTCATGGGTCTATGACACTCTGCTGACTTATACTAGATTAAAGAGCATGAAATTCTGTTTAACATATCTAAATTTAAAAAAATCGTATAGAATAGCGGCTGAGAAATTTATGTTTATATCTGATGTAATAAGAAATATACAACATAATCCCCGTCAGTCGTATTAATGACGCCGCGCCGCAATTTGTTTAAAAGCTTGCCTGCGTCATTCATGGGTCTATGCCACTCTGGTGGCTTGCAGTAGATTAAAGAGCATGAAATTCTGTATAACATATGTAAATTTAAAAAAATCGTATAGAATAGCGGCTGGCAAATTTGTACTTTTTCTGAGGAAATCTGAAATATACAACATAACATCCGTCAGTCGTATAAATAACGCCGCGGCGCAATTGGTTTAAAGCTTGCCTGCGTCGTTTATGGGTCTATGCCACTCTGGGGACTTATACTAGATTAAAGAGCATGAAATTCTGTATAACATATGTAAATTAAAAAAAATCGTATAAAATAGCGGCTAAGAAATTTGTGTTTATATCTGATGTAATAAGAAATATACAACATAATCCCCGTAAGTCGTATTAATGACGCCGCGCCGCAATTTGTTTAAAGCTTGCCTGCGTCGTTCATGGGTCTATGCCACTCTGCTGACTTATACTAGATTAAAGAGCATGAAATTCTGTATCACATATGTAAATTTAAAAAAATCGTATAGAATTTGTGTTTATATCTGATGTAATAAGAAATATACAACATAACATCCCTCAGTCGTATTAATAACGCCGCCGCGTAATTTGTTTAAAGCTTGCCTGCGTCGTTCATGGGTCTATGCCACTCTGGTGACTTATACTAGATTAAAGAGTATGAAATTCTGTATATCATATGTAAATTTTAAAAAATCGTATAGAATAGCGGCTGAGAAATTTGTAGTTTTTCTGAGGAAATCTGAAATATACAACATAACCTCCGTCAGTCGTTTTAATGACGCCGCGGCGCAATTTGTTTAAAGCTTGCCTGCGTCGTTCATGGGTCTATGCCACTCTGGTGAGTTATACTAGATTAAAGAGCATGAAATTCTGTTTAACATATCTAAATTTAAAAAAATCGTATAGAATAGCGGCTGAGAAATTTGTGTTTATATCTGATGTAATAAGAAATATACAACATAATCCCCGTCAGTCGTATTAATGACGCCGCGCCGCAATTTGTTTAAAGCTTGCCTGCGTCATTCATGGGTCTATGCCACTCTGGTGGCTTGCAGTAGATTAAAGAGCATGAAATTCTGTATAACATATGTAAATTTAAAAAAATCGTATAGAATAGCGGCTGACAAATTTGTACTTTTTCTGAGGAAATCTGAAATATACAACATAAAATCCGTCAGTCGTATAAATAACGCCGCGGCGCAATTGGTTTAAAGCTTGCCTGCGTCGTTCATGGGTCTATGCCACTCTGGGGACTTATACTAGATTAAAGAGCATGAAATTCTGTTTAACATATCTAAATTTAAAAAAATCGTATAGAATAGCGGCTGAGAAATTTGTGTTTATATCTGATGTAAGAAGAAATATACAACATAATCCCCGTCAGTCGTATTAATGACGCCGCGCCGCAATTTGTTTAAAGCTTGCCTGCGTCATTCATGGGTCTAGGCCACTCTGGTGACTTACACTAGATTAAAGAACATGAAATTCTGTATAACATATGTAAATTTTTAAAAATCGTATAGAATAGCGGCTGAGAAATTTGTGTTTATATCTGATGTAATAAGAAATATACAACATAATCCCCGTCAGTCGTTTTAATGACGCCGCGTCGCAATTTGTTTAAAGCTTGCCTGCGTCGTTCATGGGTCTATGCCACTCTGGGGACTTATACTAGATTAAAGAGCATGAAATTCTGTATAACATATGTAAATTTAAAAAAAATCGTATAAAATAGCGGCTAAGAAATTTGTGTTTATATCTGATGTAATAAGAAATATACAACATAATCCCCGTAAGTCGTATGAATGACGCCGCGCCGCAATTTGTTTAAAGCTTGCCTGCGTCGTTCATGGGTCTATGACACTCTGCTGACTTATACTAGATTAAAAGAATGAAATTCTGTATCACATATGTAAATTTAAAAAAATCGTATAGAATTTCTGTTTATATCTGATGTAATAAGAAATATACAACATAACATCCCTCAGTCGTATTAATAACGCCGCCGCGCAATTTGTTTAAAGCTTGCCTGCGTCATTCATGGGTCTATGCCACTCTGGTGGCTTGCAGTAGATTAAAGAGCATGAAATTCTGTATAACATATGTAAATTTAAAAAAATCGTATAGAATAGCGGCTGACAAATTTGTACTTTTTCTGAGGAAATCTGAAATATACAACATAACATCCGTCAGTCGTATAAATAACGCCGCGGCGCAATTGGTTTAAAGCTTGCCTGCGTCGTTCATGGGTCTATGCCACTCTGGGGACTTATACTAGATTAAAGAGCATGAAATTCTGTTTAACATATCTAAATTTTAAAAAATCGTATAGAATAGCGGCTGAGAAATTTGTGTTTATATCTGATGTAAGAAGAAATATACAACATAATCCCCGTCAGTCGTATTAATGACGCCGCGCCGCAATTTGTTTAAAGCTTGCCTGCGTCATTCATGGGTCTATGCCACTCTGGTGACTTACACTAGATTAAAGCGCATTAAATTCTGTATAACATATGTAAATTTTTAAAAATCGTATAGAATAGCGGCTGAGAAATTTGTGTTTATATCTGATGTAATAAGAAATATACAACATAATCCCCGTCAGTCGTTTTAATGACGCCGCGTCGCAATTTGTTTAAAGCTTGCCTGCGTCGTTCATGGGTCTATGCCACTCTGGGGACTTATACTAGATTAAAGAGCATGAAATTCTGTATAACATATGTAAATTAAAAAAAATCGTATAAAATAGCGGCTAAGAAATTTGTGTTTATATCTGATGTAATAAGAAATATACAACATAATCCCCGTAAGTCGTATTAATGACGCCGCGCCGCAATTTGTTTAAAGCTTGCCTGCGTCGTTCATGGGTCTATGCCACTCTGGGGACTTATACTAGATTAAAGAGCATGAAATTGTGTATAACATATGTAAATTTAAAAACATCGTATAGAATAGCGGCTGAGAAATTTGTGTTTATATCTGATGTAATAAGAAATATACAACATAATCCCCGTCAGTCGTTTTAATGACGCCGCGGCGCAATTTGTTTAAAGCTTGCCTGCGTCGTTCATGGGTCTATGCCACTCTGGGGACTTATACTAGATTAAAGAGCATGAAATTCTGTATAACATATGTAAATTTTAAAAAATCGTATAGAATAGCGGCTGAGAAATTTGTACTTTTTCTGAGGAAATCTGAAATATACAACATAACATCCGTGAGTCGTTTTAATGACGCCGCGCCGCAATTTGTTTAAAGCTTGCCTGCGTCGTTCATGCGTTTATGCCACTTTGGAAACTTATACTAGATTAAAAGAGCATGAAATTCTGTACAAGATATGTTAATTTGAAGAAATTCTATAGAATGGCGCCTGAGCAAATTGTGTTTTTGTGTGATATTCTGCAATAGCGACCACCTGATGAATACGGAGATAACTTCGCAATAAGATGCGATAATTGAATCGACGGCTGAATCGAAGGCCGAATCGAAGGCTGAATCGAAGGCTGAATGTAGTGCATACTTCACAGTGGTGCATACTTCACAGTGGTCCATACTATACCATACCATACCCCATACTATATAATACCCATACCATACCACACCATAACATACCACACCCCATACTATATAATACCCATACCATACAATACCATACAGTACCATACAATACAATACCATACTATACCACACCATACCATACCATATCATATATCATATACTGTAGTGTATAACACAACATCATTATTCATTATACAATATCATATCATATATGATATATCATCATACATCATATATAATGTAATATCATATCATCATATATCTTATTATATAGCATACTATATCTTAGTAGACATTCACTGTTGTCTATTTGCAATCCATGAATATAGCCACATGCATGCTATAACTTTCAAGCAGAGAAGCACAGTTACAATAAGTCAATCTATTACTTATTATGGTTTAATAATTGTTTTACAAGTAATAATACTGGTTTAATGCCAGATGAATAGATTAATATCATATTATCTATTGTTCTCATGCATAGTTGTCCATTTGCGTACGTCGTAAGCATTGTTACCGAAAGCCCAATTTTTATCCAAAAACGAACTAACCATGGCAAATTTTGAAAGTTGATAGCGCGAAAACTACATGTACGCATCAGATTCTCATTGAAATTTTCAGTGAGCTGCGCTCTTTCTCTGTTACAATAAAACAAAAAAAATGCCAACGCATTTTTCACTTCATAGACATTTCATAAATAACATGCATGCGCACGTATTATACTGTATTCAACAATTACTGTGTAGCTTGCAACATACCACAAATTGTTATCAAAGTCATCATCTTCCATGATATATTCAGGCACTTCAGAAGTATTATTCACTACTAGTTCATGCGAGGCTTCTGGAGGGATCATCTGAGGAGGTGTTTCATTCAACTCTGAAAATCCTGCAGTAGTGATTACATCGTCATCAATCAACAAGGGAAGTGGCTCATCACACTCTATCATGTTTAAAATGCGTCTACATGCATCATCCGCTTTATCCTCAGGTAGCCATACTTTGCCGCTGATTGGTGACACAAGTTTAAAATGTTCAGGAACCAGCTGCAGTGAACCAACCCAGTCATACAATTGCATCATGCTTGATCCTGGGTAAAACGAACGGGTTACAATTCCTTGGGTAACGTGTCGAACTGACACAAGAACATGATTTTCGCTAATATCTGGTTCAGGTAAGACACGGGAATCTCTAATGCTCCTCAAACGTTCTTGGCGTTCAACATCGTTCAGCTCTTTCTCTAAAAATTTCTCCAAAATTGATTTTAGGAAATTCATCCCCCAGGGGAGTAAATTTACTATGCCCTGTTGTTGTATGGCTATAATGCCTATAATATTGAACAAAACCGGTTTCGGCTGCATACAAATCAGTTACTGTAGTGTTGCTCACCTTTTGCTCACGGACAGTTTCCACCACTTTGTCGTCAATGCCATTATCACGTAAAAACTTACAAACCTTGAAATAAACAAACTTATAAACGGTTTATGTGGGTGAATATGTCACCGATTTGACATTTAGTGTCAACTATATACTGTAATTTGTGAGGTATGTTCACACGCCGATATATCTTGCAATGCCGTAGTAACACAAATCGACAACAGAAATCGGTATGTGTAATATTTTTGTGATCTAAACTCTGCTGATATTAAAGATGACAGAACGCGACACTGTCAGAAAAGATCGGCGATCAACAAACATATCGTTGTCTCATCGACGACTCGACGTCGCTTTTAAACGCTAACAAACAACGTCGACATAAAAGTTCACAGCAAATCATTACCCCGCAATATTTTAGCAGATTGACATTCACAAGAAGATATTAATATATTCACAACGGAGATTATGTTAATATTAAACTTACCTTGGTAACTTCGTGATCCCTTTGGTCCGCCATAGTTGTAACAAGGCTGCGCTTGAGCCCGCGATTTAACGAAACGATAAAAAAGTGAATGTGTTAAAAAAAAAGTGTGTGTGCAAAAAAAAAGTGTGTGTGTTAAAAAAAGTTTGTGTTTCAAAAAAAAAGTGTGTGTTCAAAAAAAAAGTGTGTGCAAAAAAAAATGTGTGTGTTAAAAAAAGTTTGTGTTTCAAAAATAAAACGTTTGTGTTAATGGATGGCACTTCTGGGGCTCCGTAGGTATTAGTCTAAAAGCAGATTCAATATCGGTCTTGGCAAGGAAACAGCCTTAGCCAAAGCGCTTAATTCCTTCGATCGCATCATCTATAGTAACGTACTGGAGACTGAAATCTCTTGCGAAATTGAATAATTAATGCTGGTCATACCTGATTTCGGAAATGAAAGATGAAAAATTGTGCGAAACTTATTCGAATTCTTTTTTTGGTACCAAGCCAGCCAATTGGTGAAACTTGAAAGTTAGGAAATGGGAGGTTATCAAAGGGACCAGCCACTCGGCCAAGGGAAACCTCAGTTGCCAAATTAGAAGAAACAATGTTAGGATCTTCAAGCGCAGTAGGTAAATTTTTTGAATACCGTTGGGCACGCTGCCCCTGAAAACCAATTCGCGCGCCGTGTTCAAGGTTTTGGCATAAGTGAGACACAAAATCTGGGTCTGGGTGACCCGTAAGTGCGCTTTCTAAGTTAGTTACATTAATGGGCGTTGAAATTAAGTAATTCCGTTCCTTATGTTTTGATTTGGCAGATCTGTGGTTTCGCTTGGAGGTTCGGTGATCGTCTGATTCTTCGGTGGGTTTAGGTTGGTAGGTTGGACAGAAACATCCCGCATGGGGGCCACTACATTAGATACATGTGTGCCGATATCGGCACGGCTGATGCGTACATTCTCCCTGTCTATTAAACTCAATGCAGAGACTGGTACCTCGTTCGCCCCCTGAGGAAACCTGTTTTTGGGGTCCATTGTGAAAAAGAGGGTATTCCCTTTTAAGCATATCAGGCGATACTGTAAAAATCATCAACCACAGCTGTTGATCAATAACTGAGCAGTCGATGGATGGGTTGAAGGACACTTTTCGGCGGAATTTGTGGTCATAGATGCACCATCCCAACCCACGGTGACTTCGAGCTGCGTGGCGAATCAAACTCATGTACTGGAGCAATTCTTGGGACCGACCGGGGAACGTGTGGGTTAAGACGCTCATATAGGTTGAGAAAGCAGTTGTCCACTGTTCAATCTCGGTAATTCTTGCAACAGACTGGGCCGATTTTTTAACTTTAAGTACCGAGTTCTCAAGCGTCAAGGTAACAGGCGCATCTTCAGATATATTAGAAAAGTTACTTGGAAGGAGTTTAGCTAAATCAAAGAACTCACCCGATTGGATCTGCTTCACATAGGCTGCAGGGACGTCGTGAGAACCGTGTCCGTACGGAATGTTGGTTTCAGCTTGAGGCAAGGTCACGTTGGGGACAGAAGAACTTGTGAGACTTGCAGTTACCGTCTCTTCTTGTTCAGTATCGAGGGTAACATGGTCAACGCTAGAACCGGTAGTGGGCGCCGAGTTCGTCATGGCTTGAACGGCAGCCCAAGCTGCATTGGTCACTATTTCGTTGACTGGATTTGGGCTATCTGCTCATCGGTTAATAAATTTGGAGGTGGTGTTGGCGACGCTTGAATACCCGAGGAACTCGCGGAAGGACTGACAGACTCGCGGTCAAACTCGCTGAGGCGTGCTGTTGTATTCGGGCGACTAGTGTGTCTCTCCGGCCATGGATAGGCAACCCTTTTCGGCGCAACGCTGTCGAAGGTTCGCTAGGCTGTTCTCGTCGGTCGACTGTGCCGTCTGTCGTTCGACGACGACGAACTGGAGGCATTGCCAAAGCCAATTTGAACGAAAATATTTTCTTTTAGAGCTTTACGCGTTTTGATTGTGCGTGCTATATCTTTGTATAGAGCTCATGTACCAAGTGAAAGAAAGGGTTTAGCGCGCATTTTGCTTATATGTGACTCTTTTGAAATGCTATTGGTTACTTTTTCGCGCCAGGAAAATTAGAGTTTTAATTGGCTAGAAAGTACTGGTCATTTGTTATTCACATGCACTGGCAAGCTGGATGAGCAAAATCAAATGGACTTTACAGCCGATCTGGCGTATATCTGACATGTTGATAGCTTAAACCACCTGAAAAACATCTGTTTTGCCAAAACCCAAGACACGCCTTGATAAGAACATTTCCTCATTAACTTTATTTTATTAGTGGCTTAATAAAATGGCTTAAAAATGTTCTTCTCCCCACTGTTCTCAATTAACATTTCCTCGAGATCATCCGTAGTGGGTGGTAGCGATGAAAAACAAGTTCGTCGACATTTCAACAACAAATGTGTAAATATATTACGCGTACTTGGAAGAAGGGTGTTGTATTTCTGATCCGCATAACCTGAACATTTAATCCTCGGATATCTCATAAAATTCCCACAGTCTCTTGGTTGAAGATAAAAATGAAATTCAATATAGAATTGTTCCTTGATGTTGTATTTTAAAAAGTTACAATCAATGTTTAGTTTATAAATGGGTTGATTTAGATCTAACTCGTTGCATCTCTCGGTTGTAGACCTTAGCGATAACATGACGTCACTTTGATTAAATCCATTATTTGACCAAAATTTCGGTGACGGTAGATCCATTCTTGCTGGAAAATTAACATCGTTCAAAGTGTTGTTTGCTAGCATGATCACACATTAATACTTTTTTAAATTTCTTGGTGAGAATATATTTATGTTTGATGTCACGTGACTTAAAAGTATCCGTGCAAATAAATCATCTTAATTTGGTAATTAGCGTAAGGTTTTGTACCAAAACCTGCGGTACAAAACCTGCTTTTTTTGTTTTTCCCTGTTGTCCAAACGTGGCATATTCACCCGAAAATTTAATTTGTTGAATCAAAACAAGATCCTCGTCAAAACTTAAATCGTAATTTAAATCTGTAAACGTAATAGATTGGTTTATCATATTTGACTCCGGTTCATTTATAAGCTGTAAATCCTGGTGCGCCCAATATTTTTTATTACGTATGATCGATGCAGGATGAGAAAACATATCTTTTTTAACACGAACGACACCAAACGATAATGCGTCAGAATGTTCATTTTTTATATTTTTTACCAAATTAATATCGATCTCGTGTATTATTTTTCGTTTTTCCCAATCCACAGAGAAAAAAGAGACAACAACTGAAATGATTTATCAGAATTTCGCGTTGTTGCTCGCGACGTTTCATCCACAGTTAAAATTACTTCTTTTTCCCACCAAGGAAAAAGGTGTAATTCTTCTTTTTCTCCACCTTTTTCCCAGTCTCTCGAAAAATATAAATATCACTATGAGCACCATAATTGACTTTATCAGGGGGAAAAACCAGCTTTATTTACATCGTGAAAATACAATTTTTCACTTTTTATCATTATTTTTTTCCTCCTCGACATGGTTAAACGACAACACACTACAAGCTGAATAAATTGATTAATCAAACTACCGTGTATTTTATTTTATTTTTTTACAATAATTTTTTTACAATATTTTTTTAATTTTTCTATTCGATAAGATGAGCTAATTATTGTGTCACATGTACACTGATTAGATTCAATTCACCTAATTTTACTAAATTGCCAAAAATGAGTATACGAACAATGGGATAGTTCGTTTGTAGACATAATCTTCGTGTTTTCGTCTACTTCTTTATCAGATTTTCTCCAATTGTACACTGTATATTTCATATCGAATTTAACAGCAGCAGTCAACTCGCGAACAACACAATACATATTGTTTTGTATGTCACAATTTGAACAATCTAAATTAAATCTAGTATGATTATCCCGACATTTATTCTGAATATCATTACATTTTAACTTAGGAAGACACCACGTTTGCGTATTGGCATCATATACAGGAAAATAATTAATCGTAATTTGAATACGTACACTAGTGTCTTCTTCATATAATGATATCAAGTTTGTATTAATATGATATACATAATCGTTCGGTCTTTAGTATTTCGCTTGAATTGCTGTCAGTTTTTCTATACTATCCAATTTCCATAAATAATAAACTCTCTTTCGTTCAAGTGAACTCGTGATGACAGCTAAACCCCTTGCAATACTTGAATTTTTTTTAACATTGACGTTCAACAGTTTTAACATTTGTTCACCTTTTTCCCTTAATCTTTTGTATTCGTTTACTTCTTCTCGGGTTTGCTGTAGTAAACACTTTTTCGCTAACATCGCAACATTTCCGTCCTTCTTCCTCAGCATAAAAACCTTGTGACTCATGTTGACTATCAGATACTAAATCGTACAATTTCTCACGCCTTTTATTATGTATGTCACTGATCATTCTGAAAATTCTCAATACCCAATTTATCCCGCCACAAAATAAGTAGAATAATCTAATACATTTTTCATACAATATTAGATTTCTTATATATATTTCTTTCATATTTTTTTACCGTCTATGTATAAAAGCGCATGATCATATGATCGCAAATCACAAATGGACGCAAAACGAAGTAGAAGTTTGATTTTATGCAATCCAAAGGGGAGTTTTAAAATAAAATGTCTGAGATGTAAACTCGAAATAAAATCTCAACAACAACATGTTTAAATGTGAAATTTGTATGATCAACCTTTTATAGTGAAAAAGATCGTATTGAATTATGGCATGATACACAAGACAGTCGCTGCGTCAATCGAACAAATTACGGGTTTCAACAAGACAATAACTAAAAAACACATAGCCTGTTGATAAAACAATTGTATTTATTTAAAAAAAATTCCTATTTACATGATAAAAAAATTTGTAAGATATATACGAAATTAAATGTTTTTTTATATATGAAATTAAATGTTTTTGGGTTTTTTTAAAAATGTTTTTCTTTTACCCCGGACGACCATTTATTTTCTGCCTTCCCCATTCCTGACATCTTGGCATAAAACTCCTCGCCTTCGCCTGCTCGGCGTAAATCTCGCCGAAGTTTACTACATCCCTTGTCCGCCGAACATGGCGGGACGAACCCATTTCCACAATTTCCCGATCCATCGGGAGCGTTTTTCTTTTGTCGGGGCACCAAACTCTGTCCCTCGCCACGGTGACCACTCCACCACCATAGATGTTTCTTGACACCGTCTTCACATATCTTTCGTATTCTAACCAATACGTCTTCCAGCTCTGTTCCAACTTCGTGTCATCATTGTTCGTATTCATTTTCTTTATTTTTTTCCTATCGTCTGTATTATCACTCTGGTGTGTATGCACTAATACTTCGATTTTTATAATCGCTCTATAGTCCAAATTTCGATGTAGAAAACACCACGTGTGCGTCACATCATGTGGACATCGCATGGTTGACCTTGGAGTACATTCACTTTTATAACCAAATTTAGTTGTAAGAGGTGAGCATGCAACACATTGGACCTTGTGCATGTGCATGTACATGTGTGTCACATGTGTGACCTTGAACACTCTAGCTAAATTTAGGGTGTAAAACACCATATGCGTCGCACTTGTTTTCATAACCATATTAGTGTGTAAACACCATATGCGTCATATTGGACCTTGAGCGCTCTGTGGGTGAACTTTCTTCCCTATCAACAGATGTTTTTTCTGGTGAATTATATTTGTGTTGATTATAGCTAGTGGAATGCGTGTGTGTATATGTCTTATAAATCAAATAAAACAAAATTTATTTCAGAATGTATATATTTTATCGTTAAAGTCATAACCATATTAGGGTGTAAATACCATACGCGTCACATTGGACCTTGAGCGCTCTGTGGGTGTAACTCAGTGTAAACACAAGTGTAAGATTAAGATTAGATTAAGTTAGTAGGACGAAAACAACAAAGAATGTTAATTAGGTAGATCGCACCACACATGAAACTTTCTTCACTATCAACAGGTGTTTTTTTCTGGTGAATTATATTTGTGTTGATTATAGCTAGTGGAATGCGGGTGTGTATGTGTCTTATAAATCAAATAAAAAATATATATTTCAGAATTCATATATTTTATCGTTAAAGTCATAACCATATTAGGGTGTAAATACCATCCTTGAGCGCTCTGTGGGTGTAACTCAATGTAAGATTAAGATTAGATTAAGTTGGTAGGACGAAAACAACAAAGAATGTTAATTAGGTGGAACTGATCGCACCACACATAAAGCTTTCTTCCCTATTAACAGATGTTTTCTGATGAATTCTATTTGTGTTGTGCATAGCTAGTGGAACGCTGTGTGTGTATATGTCTTATAAATCAAAAAAAAAATTCATATATTTCATCATTAAAGTTATATACACATTTATCGTCATCCTTTTCGATTACATGGGTATGGTTAAAATAATTGATGTCCTGTTTGACTAAATGGGTACAGATTTTCATATATAGGTTTGTCAGTATAACATGCCTTATAACATGTATTGCAAAATAATAATCTTTTTTCCTTGTTATCAAATCTGTGATATCTATTAAACATACAACTACAGCATATTTTATAAATTTTCTTACATACAGCTTACAAGTGATCATTTCACGTAATATCTCTGAATACTCAAAAGAATCAAAACTTGTACAAATAAGTTCTCTCTCTGTTTCGTTTTCGATCATGTTCATAAATTCAGAAAAACTGCTTAGCCAGCTATATTTAAAAACATAAGTCAAACACTTCTTCTCTTTAGTTTTAACCATTAGCTTATTTTGACCGGGTTTACTACACTTTAATATGTACATCCAATATGAAATAATGATTTGTTCGGCTCAACCATAACTAGGGATAGTTATAAATTGTATGCTTACGATGCGTATTTTTCCATATACATAAATATTGTCACGACAACAAAATTCGTCTTTAAAAAGTAATAAATCGAATTGTTTTTGATTATCAGATCGTACATATATTCGACGAGACCATTCCACAGGTATTTCATATAACAAGCTCATAGAATCAGTTTTTAACTTAACGACACATGTACATTTACTGTTGTTCAGATTAAAAAATATTCCTTCGTAAGAAAAGTCGTTGTCCGTGTTATTCACATCTCGATGATCGTCACACGATTTTTCCCATCCATCGTCTGGATACGGCATGTTTGTAATGCGACGCGTCTTTCCATTCAAGAATAGTTGCATCAAACGAAGGGGTTTGCACAGCTTGTACAACACCCATAAAATTGGGTGAAAAGGAAAATTCATAAGTAAAACACTCATCGCTGCTACGGTTGAATTGCCCCTAACCATTATTCCTCGAGGTGTTGTTTTATGACTTTGTTAAATAAACTCGTGTCTCCCAAACGATGAAAGATATATGCCGTAAACACCATCACTTCATCCTCTGAGCAATGGTATTGTTTTCTAGTTCGTCGTGTGTGATGAGAGCAACATTTCTCACCCAATTTATACTCTTGGCATAGTGTTTCATACTTGGATGCGCCGAAATTTTCCAAATTAATACACAACACATTCAGTTTCGTGCATAAATTTCGTTCGTAGTTACCACCTTTAAATCCTATCACGCAATTACCTTTTTCTGTTAAAATCTTTAAAAATTCCATCACCTCTCCTTGTGTGTAATAGTTTGGAGGTTTTTTAGTATACAATTTTAATCCGTGAATACTGCGAACTTGATAATCAACACACTTTCGTTCGTATGAAAAGTGTATACCCTCAATGTGTGTAAATCGTAAATCGACACTTCACGATAATAATTCTTTCCGATTTGAAAAGATTCTAATCTAACACATGTGTGAGTAGCTTCAATAAAATATTTTTGCATTGTCTCATACCGTTTGCATATTACATATTGGTAAATTTGGATATCAAAAAAAATATTTTTAAATCCAAAACCAAAATATCCTGAATTTGATATAAATAAATCATTCTCAGTATTCTTTTTGGGGTTTAATTTACATTCGAAACTAGAATAATACGTTCAACCCGCCCACGCACTCGCAAATCCAATTATTCGTTGTGCAATTATCCAAAATAAATATTACTTACACACGCAACTCAACAATTAAAGAACAAATAAAAGTGTTGACAACTATGGTCAAAGGGTCAACAAGGTGTTGAATATATATATATATAAGCATGTAACGCAAATAAAACAACTAAACAATGGTTGATTTTATTGATGAATTTGGTTCTGTGGAATGCGAACACTGTTTGTTTGAAATAAGTATACTGCCTGTTGGTTCTCTCTATAAATGGTTGGATACATATCGTAGACATTTGTACAGCTGGTTCGATATTCCCAAAACAAAACAAATCATCGCGTTCCCGCTCATTTGATACCATTACCAACTCGACTCAT
The DNA here is from genome assembly GCA_035771165.1 of Paragorgia papillata. NCBI lineage: Eukaryota > Metazoa > Cnidaria > Anthozoa > Scleralcyonacea > Coralliidae > Paragorgia > Paragorgia papillata. The sequence goes on along the minus strand of JAWNZC010000063.1, from coordinate 226,150 downwards.
GTTACATAGATGGTAATATCAACGATTACATACCCGAGTACTACATCCTAACGTATTCTTTCTCAACTGGAATATACAATCTATTCACCACTTACAAGCATTTTTCGAAATATCGAGAAGACGATGAACATTTCACATTCGAACCACAGCGAATAAAAACATGGGAAGCTGTCAAGTATATCGCTAACAATGTAGACCATGATACAACCCTGCATTACACACTCCAAAAATATCTGGAAATCAGTTTTTTAATCGAACTCGTTATTCAAATGAAAAACAAAAAGAAATCGCAAAAATTTTTAACACTTTTATATAGTTTAAAAACTGTATACATAAGCAGCTGAAAAGTGAACAACTCTTAAAATCAATGGTGAAAGCTAGATGTAAAAAACGTCTCAAAACAAAATAATTAAAAAAAAAGTTCTTAATTACGTCTCAATTTAGTACAACTCTGTATATCCATTTAATCTTTATTATGATTTACAATTACAAATATTTACTTATATTTCACTCTCGTGATTTGTCTCTGTTTGTTTCAAATTTAACATAAACATATCTTGATCATAATATACTCGCTTGTTCATAAACTGTTCAATATTATATGAGGTATCAAAAGTATAGTAATATGCTAAAGGAGCACCCATATACTTTTCTATATCGACTGCTGAAACCGTTGTATATCCATTTAATCTTTATTATGATTTACAATTACAAATATTGACTTATATTTCACTCTCGTGATTTGTCTCTGTTTGTTTCAAATTTAACATAAACACATCTTGATCATAATATACATAAATATGATTTTTTTTTGTTTGTCACAACATCATATAATTCATGACGTCAGACAAAAACACTCATTCAATGTCATGGCGTCACGCTAGAAGGACCTCCGCGCAACACAAACAAAACATTGCGCAAAAAATACTGGACCATTTTTCACGTCGTCAACAACAGAAGGTGGAACGATATGTGATATCACTCTTATATATCCAAAACGGATACACTAAGAGATACTGATACCGTCACTTACGCTTTCATTTCCTGTTGGTAATGACGTCAACAAAACTTTTTCTTCCATAAACGGAAACCCAACTGGTTTTTGCTCACCCCCCCCCCCCCCCCCCCCCCGAAATGAAAAAATAATAAAGTTCTGTGCTTGGGTAACCAATTAAAATGAATTGATGTGACTGGTTTAGAGTTCGTGCCAGACTCCAACACATAAAAAAAATAATATACTATATACTACTCACTAAAAGAGTAAAATTAGATTGGTTTTACATAATAAAAACCTTACTAAAACTCACGTTGTAACCAGGACGTGAAATATGCTCCATTGACGTCCAGAACGCAACACGACGGCAGAATACGACCTCGCCGCGCATGAGCAGTGACGTGAAACGCGATTTGGATACTTCCGGTGACGTCCCAGATCGTTCGCGTTCTAAAATCGTAAGGTCCCCCAATAAGACCCGCTGATCCCCAGTCGGCATCGTTTATGGTTAGAACTAGGACGGTATCTGATTGTCTTCGATCCTCTAACTTTCATTCTTGATTAATGAAAACATTCTTGGCAAATGCTTTCGCATTAGTTCGTCTTTCGTAAATCCAAGAATTTCACCTCTGACAACGAAATACGAATGCCCCCAACTGTCTATGGAAAGCCGTAACTGTCTTAAGTGATCGAATAGTATTATATTCGGTGCTTTTCTCATTATACTTGGTGTTTTGAATATTATACGCGGTGTTTTGGATATTATACGCGGTGCTTTGGTCTTCATACGCGGTAGTTTGGATATTATACGAGGTGCTTTGGTCTTTATACACGGTGCTTTGGTCTTTATAAGCGGTAGTTTGGATAATATACGCGGTGCTTTGGATATTATACGAGGTGCTTTTCAATGTATTTTAGGTGCATTCGTCTGTGTACGTGGTTCATTCATTGTTATACACACTGCGTTTGACTTTATATTAGGTGATTTCGACATTATTATCGGTGCTAATGATGTTTTGTGCGGTGCTTTCATCATTATACGGGGTGCCAACGGCATTATACACGGTGTTTTCATCATTATACGCGGTGCTTTCAATCATTATGTGTTGGTGGTTAGCTCGGAATATGTCGGATTTCGTCGGATTTTATCGGATGATCGGCCGACATTAAAATAGCTTTTTGAATGATGCTATATTTTACCTCATTACGCGCCATTTTACGCCATGTTTTCCTTTCCTGTATAAACTCGTGAGAGATGGATGCAATTCTACAAGAGCTTAATTTAGGGACTCAGATTGAGATGTTTTAAGTTCAGATGAGCACGTAGATTCAGAAGGTAATCAATTTATCCCGGCCATTCTGGGACCCCCTCCCGCGATCCAATCTTATCATGTCAGCGGCATATGCCCAAAATATTTTATAGCATCGCTTGAAGCAGATGCGCTTGAAAGTTGAAACACACGTAGTGATTCTAGGTGTCTCGTATTTACACAAAAGTCAAAGCATGACATTCACTATTAATCACTATGTACAAAACCATGGTCACAGAATAAAGATCTTTATTCTGTGCCATGGTCATCGCTCTTGATAGATCATAAAGGACACAAATGGACGTCATTTCAAGTGATTTTATTATTGAAGTTTTATATACTTTAATAGACTGAAAGTCTGAAATGATCAGTATAATGACAATGTGTATGACTCATATTTTGCATTGCCATTGAACAATTAATTGGTGAGTATTTTCATTATCAGATTGTCAGTTGTATTAACCTGTTACCAAAGTGCGGTCAACTTCTCTTAAAATGTTAAATTTCCCTCCCCACCCCTTGGAATTTGAGATTTGCTAATACCCACCCCTGGGCAAGGAAAAATTATTTTATACATGTACCAAAAATAGGTATTATACAGTCACGTGACTTATACCAATTACAAGGTTTATTTTCTACATTTTGCTGATTTAAACATAAAAAACAACATTGATTAATATACTTTTTAACACGATGAAGGTTCAAGAAAACAAACAAATTGATGCTTATCAAAATTTAAATGCCTTATGTCATTCATGGTTTATGCCAGCATGCTGTTTTAACTGAAATAAAATTTTTAGGCTTGCAGTGATTGGATTATTCCAGCCCCAATTTAAATACATATAAAATAATTTTAAATTGGGAGTTATTTTTACATAGGGTTATAATGTATGTTAAGTACTATAAAAAAAAATAAACATTGCTTCCACTGAAATATAACAGTCTTAAATAATTTGTATATTCTCATCACTATTTTCCAAAAATGTAACTTTTATCAGGAAATAGCACATATCAGGTTGTGGCTTTTAATTCAAAGCATTATGGTTTACTCTCGAATGAGGTCTAGCCACAAAATAAGGTCTCAAGGTCAAATATAGGTCATGAGACCTTATAACACATTCAGAGACCTTACAACATATTCTGAAACTTTACATTACATTCTGAGATAGAAGTTACGATAGTAATGTTCTGAAAGTTTACTTTCAGTTGTGAGACCTACTCTAGGAATTTTTCTGCTTTTGCTAGATTTTTTCCAACAGACTGTGCATTCAGCCGGTGTCACATAGTGTTATTCTGTGTGGATGTCAATTGCATAAAGAAAAGTTAGTACATCAGTTTTATTAGGTATGCAGTTTGCACAGTTTACTAACATCCAGGCCAAACAACTGTACAATGACCGTCCATTATTTTGTACCCTGGAGGTTAGTCAGGCTAATTTAATTGCAGATATGCACACAATTCAAATTGTCGCAATGTTTTTCTATGAGGACAATAAAATACATGATTCATGGACAATAAAAAAATGGTACGCATAGTCCCTCTGAAAAGTTGAGCCCAAGGCAGCTTGCTATGATTGGCGAAATGGTGCAAAATTCAAGAACAATATACTTATTCACATTCACAAATATATTCATTCACATTCAACTTGAATATTTACATTCACGAATATATTCATTCACATTCAACTTACATATTTACATTCACGAATATATTCATTCACATTCAACTTACATATTTACAATTACATTAAGTTTGCACACAGGTTGGTTTGATTTGGCGCCAAACCCCGGCAACAAAATGGGTATCCGGTCAAAACGTCCTCGTGTCCTAGGGTCAAAACGTCCTCGTGTCCTAGGAAATGAAGGAATGGAATGAATATACTGAACAAATACTGAAGTGAACTTTCAAATTAAGTTTAAAATAGTGTTCTATGATGGGAACATGTGTTTTAAAATAAATTCTGACGGATTGTGCTAGAATCAATAGAATGCCACGTGCATACAATTATTATTTACCATACGTTATTTATCATTCATTAAAATATAAATACAAAACTTTCGTAAAACTTACTTCTGTCAAGTCTTGTTTTTGATCTCACTAAATACTGAAGTATACCAGTATTACTATTGTCGTTATGGATACTTTTGTAGATTTCTTGTTTTCCCTTGTCCTTGTTCCAAATAGTACAAATACTTTCGATTTCAAATTTTTGGGACAGCTTACTAAGCTTACCAAATTTTGGTATGGGAACGAGTAGTTATCGCTCGCAAATGCTGAGGCGCTGAGCTCAGGAAATTATTCAGCAGCGCGAAACGTTTCTAGCCAATTATTATTGGTTATTATGTTCTGAACCTTATTTAAATCTGGCAGATCCTATGGTTTTTTAACCGAGGACGTTTTGACTTTGATCTGAGGACGTTATGACTCTGATCTGAGGACGTTATGACCTGGGAATATTTTGACCCGAGGACGTTTTGACTTTGACAGTGGACGTTTTGACTTAAGGACGTTTTGACTTGAGGACGTTCTGACTGGTAAGCATAACAACAGTAATGCGACAGCGCTAGAAGAGCAGATAAGACGGTGAGTACGAGATGAAATGCGTAATTTCCAAGACAGAGACAGACAGACAAACAAACAAGTAGACATGGAGCACAAAGTCTTCTTGATAGAACTAGAACTTTAATTCGCGGGGCAGCATTTTCTACAGCTAGAGAGCTTGAACGTGACTCGAGTTCCTCAAGGGGAAGTTCTTCCTCGAATTCTTCAGATCCGGTTGGAGGGAGTTCGAAGAGACCATCTGACGGTTCAGTTCCAGGACATCCTTATCGTCCCCTGAGAAAGGCCCCCGGAACTTCAATTCCGAAATCTGTTCACTTGAATCGTCACGTAAAGAATCTTTGTGGTCAGGGACGATTGTATTTGCAGCTAAGCATAGCAAGTGATGAATTGGCTGAAATAAATAACACTGATAACGATTACAAACTCTCAACTTCACCATTTGATTCACCATCACCAAGAAATGCTACTGGTACTAGTAATGGTACATCTAGTGCTGCTGGTTCATCCTATGGTTCAACCTCGAGTTCAGCCACTTCAACAAAAGCTGACATCACTTATGTTAACTTTGACAGCAAAAAAGTCTATGAAGATGAAATTTCGAGCTCACAAGATATATTACAATTCTTCTCAGTAAAATCCATAGATTACAAATCTGCTAAATGTCTTAAATCCCACAGGCGTTATATGCACCTTAATGTTGTTATTAGTATTATCACACATTTGAGAGTTTAGCTCGACGTCAGGGTATATGCGTTACTAACAGCAAATCAAGCGTGGTATGTAACTGAAATTGCATTAATTTTTCAGTTGCATTATCACTAGCATGCTATTTCCAATACCAAACAATAGGTGAACAGGTAATGGGGGAGAAAGGTCCTTCAGTGAGGCAGCGAAACTCGGACACTTAAATTGCTGATGACCACCACTGAAATTGGGTGCCCTGTTTTAAAATTCTCGTTAAAAGCCTGACTCAAGACTGTTTTACATTTTACTGTACAAGTCCTAGTGGTATATGAATATTTCGGTATAGGTAGCTATCAAGCTATGTATTATAATTATATTGGCATTTTAACTTCTATAATATCATTTAATTATTTAATATAATTACTTCTATAATACAGTATAATATAATTCTTTAGGTCTATAATATGTTACTTTAGATTAATAGCTTACAAGAAAGCAATGAAAATATTAAAAAATGAAACAACAACGGCATATAAAGGCAAATTAACCCTTTCAACCCTAGCTGCCTCCCAATGATGAGTAAAATCATCTGGCGTTAGCCAGAGTAAAATACTAAAAGGGAATTCAGGGTTGAGAGGGTTAACAGTCTATTTAGTTGTATATAGTGTAATATGAATTCAATATAACATTTGTTATTGTATTATTTTTAGTCAGTAATGTTTGTTTCTAAATGTAGATAAGAGAAGCCAAGGAAACAGAAATTGATGAATTAAATAATGATCCAGAATTTGTTCAAATGATGGAAGAATGTGGTGAACCTTTGAAGACTTTTGACGGTAAGCTAGTATGAGTCCCAGTGTTCTCAATGTTGTGTGGTAAATCGTACACCCAAAATATTCTGGGTGTGATGGCATGCAATGCTTTTTCTGATAACTAATGTGGCTCTTTAAACTTTGATCGTCTTTCAAAGGTAGGTAAGTAGGTAGGTGGTGGTGGTGGTTGGATGGATGGATGGATAGAAATCTTTATTTAAAGACGGTAGTTTCGTCAGCAAATTACAAAATAGTTATTTCCTGATCTACCCGAAACCCGTACAGTCAATATTATCAATTATATATACAGTATATAAGAATTAAATAAATACAATTTTTCGTTTATTTACGTGTCGTTGCAGAGAGAAATTTGTCGAAGATGTTTTTTGAATAAATCAATTGTATCACAATGTTTTGCAAACGTTGGAAGTGCGTTCTACAAACTTGGTCCGCTATAAACAAAACTATTTAATAAGTAAGAAGTTCGTATTTTAGGTAAGATAAGCTTTTGATCCTGATCGAGTGTTATATTCGTTTACCTTACTTGAAAATGAATCTATCAAATGTTGTGGAACAAGATTATTTGATATTTTAAACATCATTATAGCTTTGCTATATGATCTCCTTTCATTTAATTTCTTTACTCCTAGTTCATGGAGTAACGTAGTCTCCCTCGCAGCCGTTGTGGTTGTCGCGATCCCGCTCCCCCCCCCCCCCCCCACTACCGGCTGCTTAAATTCGAACGAAATTATGTTCCAGTGCTTTAGCCAATCACAATTTGGTTCCCATAATTCGAGAACCGTTCCCGCAAAATTCTAGCGACCAATCACATTTGATGTTTTAATTAAAGTTAAATCAAGATGGATGCGCTCGAAGAGGCCTTTCTTCTTTTGTCGTCAAGATTCAAAATTCCCTGTCTAAATGGCCATCAGAAGATGGCAATTAGAAAAATTGTGATTGAGAAAAAAGACGTATTCGTTAATTTACCAACAGGTTTCGGAAAATCTCTGATTTATCAAGCGCTTCCCCTCGTGTTCGATCATGTCACTAAAAGTTCTGGTCACATTGTTGTCGTCGTATCTCCCTTGATAAGCCTTATGGAAGATCAAGTGAAGTACTTGAGAAGTCTTGGATTTACCGCAGTCAATATCAGCACGCAAGTAGATGAAGAGCGTTTTAGGATTGAAAACGGAGAATATTCTATAGTATTTGGATCACCAGAAGCATGGCTAAAGAATGAACGTTGGAGGGCTATGTTAAGCAACAAAGTATACTCTTCAAAGCTATGCACTGTGGCAATCGATGAAGCTCACGTAGTAAGACAGTGGTAAGTCTATAACTGTTAGCATATTGGGAGTCACTGTATGTGATTAGTTTTGATACTAAGTCATTTGAAACTTGTAGTAAATATTCTCATATATTACGACTTTGCCTTTTAGTTTAATTTATAAAGAATTGATACATAAATAGGTGACAGAAATGACAGGAATAATTAATGAGCATAAAGAAGCTATTGTGAGAACTTGATACATTTAATTCTTATATATGTGTTTTAATAGGGGAACATCAAATGATGGGAAAATGGCAGCATTTCGTGAATCGTATGCTCTACTTCATGAATTGAGATCACTTTCTCCCCAAGTCAGTATGATTGTCTTGACTGCAACAGCAACCAAATTAACAAGAGACATAATTTAAAAGCATTTTGCTTATGGACAACCCTTATGAGATTAAGGAGAGCCCCAATAAGTTAAATGTGACTTATGTTGTTCAAGCATTGCATGCATAAAGCCTGACTTGGAATTCTATTTTGGATGGCTTGCCAATGAATTAAAAGACAAGAAAGGGAATTGTGAAAGAACAATAATCTATTGCCAAACTATCAAACAGTGTGTTGTTTATGCCATTAAAAGGTATTCTGGGCAAAGATATGTTAGTTGACTGTGGAAATGATGCAACAAGTGTCTTGGTTGAAATGCTTCATTCATGTACACCATCTGCAAACAAAAATGCCATCCTGAAATCCTTTCAGTCTGAGAATGGAACAATTCCTTTACTGATTGCCACCATCGCCTTTGAAATGGGCATAGACTGTAAGGTGTTCACCGAATTATACACTATGGCCCCTCCAAAAATGTGGAAGCGTGTGTTCAAGAGACCGGATGGGCTGGAAGGGATGGACGTCAAAGTATTGCCTATGTTTTGTATCATGGGATCTTGCTCAATCATGTTGATTAAATCATTTGTGAAAACTAGTGAATGTAGGAGGAAAACGTTATTAAAACATTTTGAATCAGATTCTGTTCTTCCAGAAATCCCTCATCTTTGCTGTGACAATTGTGCTAGATGTTGTACATGTGGTTTACCAGACTGTAAGGAATATGCAAATTACCTGACCCCTGCAAGTGATGGAACTAGTATGTATGCAGTTAGAGAAAGAGAAGTGCTTCCGCATGAAAGGAAACTTGTAGATGCTTTAATAAAGTATCACAAATCACTTATGAAGCTAGTTGGTGTAACAGCAAATGGGGATGTGAGAACACTTGCAGATTTGCAGTTAATTCTTGGATTTTCAGAGCATCAAATTACACAAGTTCTGTCAAACTTGGGCATACTTTTCACATTATCTGACATTTATCAGGTTGTTGAAATATGGGATAAAAGACATGCACAACAAGTACTTTCAGTCATAAGCAGTGTATTTGAAGATGTCAATACCATCATTGAGTCAAATGATCATATAAATGAAGACAGTGACTGTGAGTTTGATGAAGAATTATTTGATGAATGGAATGAAATCCTTCAAGATAATGAACTTTTTGATATGATTGTAGACAACTTGTCATTATCCCATCTGCACGACACAATAATGGAAGAGCATCAGAGTGAGCATGTGACTTTCTTGATGATGGAATGCCAGAAGCTGTATTGGCATCTATCGAAGCAATGGACTTGAGTAATTCATGATTTCCTGCATGCAATGCATCTGTTTCTGTTATTCCTGAACTACAGGTGTTATAATTATTTATTATCCAACTTAGTTTAACCCATTAATAGATAAATGGCCCAACTTTGCTGAATAAAATTGCCTGATGGCCAGCATAAAGTATTAAAAATGCACCCTTACATGCCCCTTATTGGGTTAAACAAATTCCAAAGACATATTAATGATAGTACAGGGGCGGATTTAACGTTAGTCAAATAAGTCATACGACTAAGGTAAAAAAATCCGCAAGAAAAAAATATATTATCGTATCGTTCTTCGCCCGGTCTCGACTCTCGAGATCGCCGAGATAATTGATTAGGTGAGACTGCCGACCGGCATTTTAACCCGTGCCGCGCGGTTGACTTTGTTCTTTCTGGACGGATTTGAGCCTATTGTATCAGCCGCTGTGATTGGTTGAATTTATAAATTAGCCTTTATAGCGACCTGTGATTGGTTTGCCGAGTGTTCGCCGGATTTCTTTGTCTTTCTCGACGGATTTAGACCCCTTGTATCACCCTTTCTGATTGGCTTAATTTTTCAATAGTTATTTATCAAGAGCACGGATTGGTTTAGCGGCGTTTTACTTTGTAGTTCTCGACTGATTTGTGGACTGATCAGTGATCGATTCTAACTAACTTGCACTAGTATCACTACAAGCGGATTCTTTCGTTTGGAACATGGCTTTGCTCAATACAAACGTGATAGATCTTGATGTATTCGCTTTGAAGGACAACGACGAGATGTGTTGCGAGAGATTTATAAAACGGCAAGTTTAATACCGTCGACTCGAGGGTCAACAAGCGAAGGATGCTTTGCGCAAAGGAGCATTTTACCAAGATTGGCAAGACGCTTCAAAGGAATTTTGGCACTGAGATATACGTGGTAATATACGCAAACAATGACAAGAAGAAACCTCGTGCTGCTCTCAGGTAAGCAGATTTTTCTGCCTTAATTATTTTCTAGTTTCTAGTGTATAAAGACATAAATTCTACATGGAATTTTAATAAATACAACAATGACAACCTTCGCCACGATTGAGACCTAAAGGTGACCTTTATTATTGTTTAGAATCTTATTTATATATCTACGTGTTTGTAGCGCAAGTAGCTCAAATTCATTCAGGGTTTTCCCTTCTTGTATTTGTTTATATAAATGGTTTGAAAACTTAATTGAATATTAATGTGATTTTGAGACTAGCATTGTAGCAAGAATTGAAATACAAGCTATAGGATTTTGTCAAGATTGGATAATGTAGACTACTTCATAATTCATAAAATAGAATAGTGAGGTCTGGCAATCATAATTATGTTATTTTATGTGAGAGACCATAGTTAGGGCCTGATTTCAAGGTAGGGTTACCCCTACCCTGGGTCAACTATATTAGATGTAGTTACCAAACAGGTAAAAAGTTGTCCTGGGTAGGTGAGTTATCCCTACCAAATGCATTTACAAGGACAAAACATAACCCAGCTAGGGTAACCCTAGCACCCAGGTTACCCTAGTGTCCTTGTAAATACGACAAACAAAAAAAACCCACAGGAAATGTATGAAACCTAGGGTAACCAGTGTGCTAGAGTAACCCAGTGGCTAGGATAATACCTCCTTGTAAATAAGCCCTGAATATAGAGACTGAGTCAGGCCTACAGTGTTTTTGAATTTGACATAGTATTTAAATGTTTTAGGTCTGAGACATCTGGGAATTGCCTGTACAGCTCTGTTTCGAGCTCTTGAGTGAAATGGTCTAACCTGCAGTATGGTTATCAGTTTCATATAAAATATTTGAAGTCATGAATCTTATTAAATATTTGAAGTAGATGTATTGTATCTGTTGTTTATTTCTTGGTTAAAATAATTATATTTCTGGGGCCGGGGAGCATTACCACCACACCACCCCCACCCTATAGAACCCAAATATTTTGGACTAAGGTGACAAAAATCCTAGATCCGCCCCTGTAGTATGTTTCACATTGGCAGCCACCGTATTTCAATTATGCCTTAATCCCTAAATATGAATGCATGAGTTAATGTTCTCCAATGTAATCTCACTTATAAAACAACATACATTCACCTGACCACAGCAAACCTGTTATAAATAGATGAGTATCTATCATGGGAAAGCATGTACATACAATTCTTTGTTAATCAAAAATTGGAAAGAAATAAAGTTAAAGAAATAAAGTTTTCATCTAGTTGAATATTAACTTATTATACACAGCTAAGTGAATTGTTATAATACATGTGATTGCACAGGCTGGCAGTCACCGTCTGTGATAAAATAATCAGTCAGAATACAAAGTTTAAGAGTGCAATTTTCCATTATTTTATGGGTTCACAAATATCAATGATAATAACATGAACTAAACTGTTTAATAAGAAATACTACATTAGTGTAATAATTATTATCCTGTCACACTATGTTCAAAACAAACAAATGATGTGATACAGATAGTTTATATACATGTATTTACAGTACTTCATGTGTTTTATTGATTGGCTATATTATATACATAAGGTTAAAGACAAGACAAGTTATATACAAAGTTCTCATCTAGCTCGAATTCCCAAGGTAACATTTTTTTTATGCTTATTTATCCATGTATATAAGGCAGAGGTATCCAAATCTTTCGGAGTCTGTCCCTCTTAAAACCATGGAAATGCTTATATTTACGACCTTAGAGTTCTGTGAAAATATTAAAGTTAACTGCTTTCTTTATCATCTCTTCTAGATCTCGGTCCAATGATGCTTCTGAGTGTTTGCCACAACTTGTAATCCGTTGCGTGGATTCATCAAGGTTCCCTAGGATGGTTTTTGTAGCACTTTCAGCTTTACACAGCCGTGATATGGCTGGTTCTGTCAAATTTGGTCCCAGATTCTTTATGCCTTGCTTGACAAAATTGTTGCTGTGTTCCGTGTCTTCATCCATGGGAATATTCATACCTTTTTTACTATGGCTGTTAACTGACCGGTTCCAAATAAACCGCTCGCTATCTCTAGGTGACAACAGGAAGTTGAAGGAAATTGAAAAATCAAGGAAATCTTGCTGATGCAACAAGTCATTTCTTTCCTGCTCGGTTACCACTCTATTTACTATGTTACTCGCAACTGAACTGTCTTCAAAGACAAATTTATCAACAACCTTAGCTGAGAGTTCATGTAGGCATTGTTGTTTCTCTGACTTCTTTAATGAAGCCATATTGGTTGGCAATGTGTAAACTTTGTTGGGTGACCAGATTTCTCTTCAAACCCCAAGATTTCCATGGCTGCTGTAATAACTCTCGACTTGAAAATGATTGAAAGAAAGTCTCTGTTGGCACGGTATGAGGAATGAGGATCTCCAGTAACATTTCTCCTGTTAATCATGGTACGGTCTGCAAACAATGTACAACTGTCTAAAGCAGACTTTCCACTAAAAAACCTGGAGTAGATCATCTGCTGACAAAAAAATGGAAAAATATGTACAATTATTCAATGGATATTAAGCCTGTAAATACATGCTTATCAAGACATTACATACATATACCGTACAATTTATATACACATACACAAACACATACACATACACATACACATACACATACACATACACACACACATACACATACACACATACACACACACACACACACACACACACACACACACACACACACACACATATACATATACATATACATATACATATACATATACATATACATATACATATACATATACATATACATATACATATACATATACATATACATACATATATATATATATATGTGTATATATATATGTGTATATATATATGTGTATATATATATATATATAGTTCAATTTACAGACACGGTGTTTCGCTGCACAAAAGCTCATCAGTGTAGCTTGGAACAATCTGAATGAATTTCATCAATTACTTATACACATGGATCGTCGGTGACAACCGCATGTGGGACAGCATCAATCTCGTACCCAGACCCACGCGTTCCCATACTCACACGAGGCTCTGGTAACAGCCATTTCAGGGCCCGTTTTGATTGGCTAATCCAATGCGCATGCTTGAGTAGAATCGTTGCCTAATCTTGCCTAGGTTTATAAATATCACTTCAGCCGAAGTTAGAATATGCCACAATGAACAAAATACTCTCAACTTGGTAGTTATTTGATGCAGAGTTGTGATATTTTAGCCTACAATGCCGATAGGCTTTCATGTTGACGACTTTTGAACGGTTCCAAGGGGAAAAGCGGCGAGTATCAAATGGCATGGCACAAAAGTATCAAATTTGCGCGCGGCATCTTGTCAGTTGTGGAACAAAACGGCTAGTAAGTTCAGAACTACTCATCATTAAAATATATTGTGTACGTGTGTGTTAACACATGTTGAATAAGCTTTCATTTGATGTATAGTTCAAGTTTTGCCGTTTTGTAAAACTTGTTAAAATGTCCAAAATGTGCGAACCGTTGTTCGAAATAATATTACAAATAAACAGGAAATTGACTTCTCACAAGTGTTAATACAGAATTTTAGATATTTTTTTTTAATATTTAACGCGCAACACTGAGATATATACCAAAGAGAAGCTATTGAAAAATGCTATTTGGGGTAGAAATTTCAAGTTTTTAGCTAAACTAAAAAAAAAAAGCTAGTTAAAAATGGGAAAACGTCTGTCATTTTAATTAATTGCGTGAATGTGTCTGTAATAAATATTATATAAATCAGTAATATTGTTGACTTCTAAGGTATCTTTATAAACCCTCTGAACGCTAAAATCTCTTACTCTGTATTTTAGTATTTTATAATTACTCTGGCTATATAACGCCAGGCGATTCTACTCCTCACTGAGAGGTGGCTCGGGTTAAAGGATTTAAAACTGTTGCCTACTGTAAACGCTGAGGCTTTAGTATTTTATTACTCTGGCCAACGCTAGGCGATTCTACTCTTCACTGCCTGGGAGATCGCTAGGGTTAAAATAAAAGCTATAAATTCCAATGTGAAGTCCTTCAAATTCTCTTGCTTTGGTTTGCTTTGGCTAGAAAGCCGCAAACGTTTCAAAAGCTTCATTAGATGCATTCGAAGTCAACAATAATAATATTATTGATTTAATAATCAAATGACAGACGTTTCCCCATTTTTTAAATATTTTCCGTTTAGCTAAAAACTTGAAATTTCTACCCCAAATAGCATTTTTCAATAGCTTCTCTTTGGTATATATCTGTGTTGCGCGTTAAATATTAAAAAAAAATAATCTAAAATTCTGTATTAACACTTGTGAGAAGTCAATTTCCTGTTTATTTGTAATATTATTTCGAACAACGGTTCGCACATTTTTGGACATTTTAACAAGTTTTACAAAACGGAAAAACTTGAACTATACATCAAATGAAAGCTTATTCAACATGTGTTTAACATACGTACACAATATATTTTAATGATGAGTAATTCTGAACTTACTAGCCGTTTTGTTCCACAACTGACAAGATGCCGCGCGCAATGTGCCATGCCATTTGATACTCGCCGCTTTCCCCCTTGGAACCGTTCAAAAGTCGTCAACATGAAAGCCTATCGGCATTGTAGGCCAAAATATCACAACTCTGCATCAAATAACTACCAAGGTGAGAGTATTTTGTTCATTGTGGCATATTCCAACTTCGGCTGAAGTGATATTTATAAACCTGGGCAAGATCAGGCAACGATTTCTACTCAAGCATGCGCATTGGATTAGCCAATCAAAACGGGCCCTGAAATGGCTGTTACCAGAGCCTCGTGTGAGTATGGGAACGCGCGGGTCTGGGTACGAGATTGGGACAGCATCGGTGAAGTACATTCAGACAGCGTGAAGTGCGCATGGGCCCAGAGTGCTCAAACTTCCACAAGGGTAGTGAGCGTTGCATTATCGCTAATAGGTACCCACGGCAACTTCACAGAGTGCTCAACAACACCGAAGTGAAGGAGCGTATCCACACACACACACACACATATATATATATAAAATATATATCATATATATAATCTTTTTACAGTCGTATCGCGCATGGCAATGGTCAGCGGTATGTTGATATAAAAATGACGTGGCATTTTCAATCCCGTCATTGTTGCTCAGTTGCTCTTCGCAAGCGGTTGTGTTTTCGAGTCTTCCTACATATCATTTACTTGAAATGTATTGCTATTTCACGTTTCAATTCTGAATTATAGTTTTCAAAATTTCTTTTAGTTAAAAGGATAATGACTTACTTTACCGCGTTGACAATTACGTTTGTTTAGAAGCTTCTCATTTTACATACCATTTACGTTTGTTTAGAAGTTCACTCCATTTCATTAGAATATCGACAATTTATATTGATAATATTTCTTAGTAATAATAATACTACTTAGTTTTCATTTGTCAAGTTATTTATCTTTACAAATTTTGGTTCGTTAACTTGTCCTCTTCAATATTAGCGATTGCTTTTTGTTTTGATCAGTTGGTGACTAAGAACAATACACGTATCATATTTTAAACTTTTTGGGATTGTTTTCTTAGTGTTAACCTTCTTTTGTTAAGCTTGCTTTGAATTAAATCTTCTCAGCTATACTTCAATTCTTTACTTTTCGATTTCATATTGTGAAATTCGTTTTATTCTTGAACATTGTCCATTGATTCAACTTTTCAAACAGTGATTTGTAATTAACATCAACATTTAAACGTATTTTTTTCTTATTCCACATATTACTATGGTTATCTGCAAAATGCGGGTAGTCATTTATGAAGAGTGGTTTATGTCAAAAATGTCATTCGATCATTCATCGCTTTATCGGGCTATGTTCATTTCGTCGGGCTGTATACCTTCGTTTTATCGGGCTATTTTTCATAGCTATATATCTTCGTTTTATCGGGCTATGTAAGTATTAATCCCCCAAGAAGAAATCTATTTGTCATTAATGACATGATGGGTGAAAAAGATACGATTATAGCCAAACTGTTCACGAAGAAATCCCATCATGGTAATCTCAGCGTGATTTATATTGTGCAAAATTTTGTTTCATCAAAGCAAAGACCATCGTACCATCTCTCTCAACGCTAGTTACTTTGTCCTAACAAAAAATGTTCGTGATTATTTATGTTTAGATTTCGTCAAATGAAAGAAACCAGTATTACAAAAACTAGTGTACTCGTACAATCAATCTAAACACCATAGTATTGGAATGACACCAATTATAAGAATTAAAGTTACTGTTGAATCGTAGAAACATTATCTTCTGTACTATGCTGAAGTTCAATAAAATATTTACAAATAATGTATATGTCTTTCTGATATTCCTTTGGTACAGGTTAAATGTATAAGTTACCGCGGGTGGTGGGGATATCTTTGGGGCCACCCCAGGGGTATCTTTGGGGGTGCCCCAGGGTGATGGGGGTATCTATGAACGGGCCAAAAGGCCTAAACGGGACAAAAAAGGCCAAATAGGGCCTAAACATCTAACATGCAAAAAAAAAAAGTCAAATGCTTTCTGTCATTGCTCGAGTAACCAACTAAACATGGGTCACACACGTAGAAACTGTCCTGTCTTCGGTTGCGGAAGCACTAATCTTGCAAGACTAGCAAATCATCTTGATCAAGTACATCACATGGATAACAAAGAATGCGCTAAATGGCTAAAATGGAGTAAAATTGGAATATGTGTACCTTTACAGAGTAAAGAAACTATCGCAGACAGCACAGAACTAAATATGGAGAAAACTTTGAAAAGCATTATAAGGAGACAAGAGGAAATGGCAACAAACTTCAATAATTATCTAAGAGAGCAGCAGGGGGAGTCCGTAAATAATAAACAACGCCAAAAATGGAAAATATCAAAATTCCCTACAAAGAGCGAGCAGTGCTTTGACAACAGAGAAACAAACGATATCTATAAGAAGTGGGTGCGCTAGAAGAAACCGTAAACGCAGGACAGTTTATTTAAAAACATTTGTTTATGTAAATAATTAGCTGTCAATATGTACACTGTAATTTGTTATAATATAAAAATAAACTACAAAGAGCTATTATGATGTTGCTCGTATGTCTTTATTAATTTTTCTTCAGATAAAATTACACACATATAAAATTACACATCTTTCTTACATATTTAACTTAAAACATAATTTAACCTAGGATTAACTCGATAATGTTCTCATAACACATATAGATAGCATTAGTTCAGATTGCTTTTCGTCGTTAAGTTTCTAGACTTTTCAAGAAGATACTCCTCGTAAGCCTCCCGAGGATTCTTTATCGTACTCGTAAATTTTACACCAGTGTCTTTTACTTGGTACAGATACTTTAATGGACAGCTAAACAGAACAGATATAGAAAGAATATTTGGCGAGTCGTCAATTTCTACCGGCTCAACCATTGTCTCTGTAGCGTCTTGAGAGTATTTATTATTGTCTCTTTGGTTTCGTAATTTCAACGCCTGCATCGCTTCGTTGAACTCTATCCAGATACGTTCATCGACGTTTGTCCTGGTCTCTTCGTAGCACGATCTCCATTGCTCATCATCTGTTAGGCAACTGTGTTGTTTCTGACTAGGATGGTTAGTCCTACAACCGTAGCACTTTTCACGACAAACTTCGAATATTCTTCCCACAAAGTTTCATTGTAAATAGCTTCGAACATTGAAAACAATTTTTCATATAAACCCTCCATCTCTGCGGTCTTACTCCAACAGCAAATAGTAAGTAAATGATAGGCCGAGAAAACCGACGCCGTGAATAAGCATATTAATTAGGATTTCTTTGTCTAAGCTCTGAGGTCGCCCAAATTTGTTTAAATTGCTAATGAGTCATTAACACCAATAGTGTACATGGACTTAAACATTGCACTCAGCCATTCTATAGACAAATAATATTTCGTCTGTACCTTACGTTCTTACAGTAATAGTTCAAATACGAGACGGAGGACTTTACCGGGATTTCAAAGTCCGAGTGTTTTTTAATGCACGAGGGCTTTGGAATCCCGGTAAAGTCCGACGTCGAGTATTTGAACTGACTTCTCAAACTCACCACAGTGTATTTAATTTCCCTAGGGGCGTAAAAATTTGAGTATCGATACGCTAGAATACTTTTACATTTGCAAATGAGGTTTTGAATTTGCATGTTAAGGTTAGTCATAGAGTATAGCGTTGCAACGTGACAATGGAAGAGAACGATGAAGATGTTGTCTTTCAGCCAAATAAACGTTTTTGTCGAGCTCGAAGCCTTGAAGAAGAAAGTAAACTTTTAGCTGCAGCGGTTCCGAAATCGACGGAGTATAAGAATAAATGGGCGGTCAAGTTGTTTGAACACTGGAAAAGCCAACAAGATAACACACATTCTTCTCAGGAATATAGCTGTCTCCGATTAGCCAAACTTGACATTGTTGAAGATTTAGATGTACCGTCCAATGAAATGAAAGCAGAATCGATAAACTTTTGGTTGCGAAAGTTTGTGCAAGAAGTACGAGACCACAAAGGACAGAGATATCCAGGAAAGACGTTATATCAAATAATTGCAGCACTGAAGCGACATTTGGATAGGAAAGGGCGGACAGAAATAAATATGCTGAGCAAGATTGATAGCCGGTAGGCGTTGTTGAACATATTGCTTTCATCTAAGGTGCACGTTATAGTAATCACATTTGTTTTGATATAATTTGTCTACTTTTTTCTACAGGTTTGGTGGATTGCGTCAAATTTTAGATGCCGAAATGAAGGATGTTCATCGGGAAGGGATTAAGAACTTGAAACAGGAGAAGCAAGGTTTTACAGTGGAGGAAGAAGAAATGATGTGGCAGAAAGGAATTCTTGGGAACAGTACAGCTAAGATGTTAATGAATACCATATACTTCTATAATGGCAACATTTTCGGGTTACGAGCGGGGGAGCATAGGATTATAAGACCCCGAGATTTCGTAGTTGGCAATCATTTTATTCAGTATACAGAAAATTCGTCTAAAGCTCATAAGGGTGGATTGTGTGATTTAAAGAAAAATGCTAGAGTTATAAAGCATATTTGCGAGAAGTGTTTCAAGGGAGAAGAGCATACTCGTTGTCTTGTTGGACTTTATCAACAATATTTAGAGCTAGTCGAGTGCTTGCGAATCAAAGGTAGTGCCTTCTATTTCCAAGCTTATACTGACAAAATCGAATTGAAAACTATTCCACTTGGAATACATAGTTTGAACAACATTGTTCCTTTGTTGTGTGAGAAAGGTGGTTTGGAGAAACGGACAAGTCACTGTTTGCGTGTAACTTGTGCATGTCGGTTATTTAACGAGAAGGAGAAAGAGGAGCTAATTCGGAGTAGAACTGGCCATACGTCGGATGCTTTGTTCCACTATGAGAGACCGAGTTTGCAACAGGAATTAGGCGTTTCGAAAGTCTTAGGTCCTCCCGAAACTGAAGATTCTTTAATGAATGAAAACGAAGTGTGTTAAAATTCGAAGATAAAATCGATTGCAATGAGCGGAGCGAGTCGTCAGACTTCAATTGTGAGTTCGAAGCGTTGATGGAAGATTACTTGCGGAGTGATGAGTTGCTTAATGTGGATTGGGAAGGGCAAAGTTTTGACAAAGTTGAGAATGAGGCAAGTGGTAGAAAGACAAACAATCAGCCTGTTAACATGAATAATTGCGTTGTAACTATAAATTACCACAACTAGTGTGATTAGAAAGGTGTGTCATATTTTTGTTAAAGTGAGTATAATAATATTTGATTGCAAACGTGTTGTTCAATTTGTTTTACTGTGTATATTTTTGTTAGACTGGGTATATGTTTGAACGAAAAGGTACATTGAATTATTTGAAAGGTACTAGTACTTTTGAAATGAATATTTCAATCAGCCCCGCTGTCCCCTGGGAGATATTAAAATCCGCCACCTGCTTTCAAGACGGTTCTTCCTCCAGTTTCAAAACACTGATTAAACATTAATTTCTTTTGTATTCTCCTTATGAATTATTAATGAATTTGAGAAGTTAGTTTCTCGATTCGATTCCTCATACTCGCGACTTCTCGATTGACTTTACGAGTACGGCAAACCGTTCCGTGTTTACACAACGGTTTTGGACTCTGGAAGACATCTCCTCAATCTAAGTATTAGTAATCAATGGTTACTGCTTGTTGTCAACAAAGTTTTAGTTGTTGCGGTGTTTTTCTTCATGATCAGTGGAGAACAGTACGAAGAAGAAAATAAAGAATGGAGATGAGCGATAAACCTTCGACTTTACCTACGGGATCATCAACTTATAGAAAACCGCAGGGACGAAGATTTAAACACACAATTACTCCGAGCATATACAATCTTAAAACTAAAGAAAAGAAAGACACTACAGAGAATGATCATATTATGTCAAGACAAAGTGATAGAGCCTTGGTGTCTGAATGAAAAACAGACATTTGAAAAACGGTGCTCTTATCGTAACGATAAAATGTCATATTGGATAACAATTTATGCTAATATGCAACTGGAAAAAAGAAGAGGATCTACGCTAGTACGATTTCACGAGGCCTATATCGAGCGGATATTCGAACAGTCAAGGGATATGTTATACGAAGAGACTAAGCAGTTTTACATATGTTAATCGTTTAATCGAAACAGAAACATTAGTGCTTATACAAACTTTTAAAAAGTTGTGATTGAGTAAGTGTACTGCCCAGGGGGACTAAGAAGTTCATCTGCAAACATTGCAAATAATCGTTTACACGTAGAGACGCCGAACGCTAAAGACTTTCTCCATTCATTCTGCGATTAACAGCGAGTGATTGAAAATAATAGGAGCTTTGTGTGATGGTAAATAGGAAATTATATATTTTGGAAACTTTATTTCGTGATTTAGTCATATTATAAAAGCGTTTCTTTAAACAAATCACATTTTAAAAATTACAATCTTTTAAGAGTCACCAAATCATTGAAAGAATACAAACGAAATATTCTCATATATTGACAAGCAAAACGCCCAAGTCGAACAACTTTTACACATCTATGAAATGTTTTCAGGCATTTGGTTTAGTTATTAATTTTCTAGCTTGATGAGTTTTTTTCTTTTGTCTCCTGCACGTGCACTTGGGATAAATAAGCAAATATCAACCTTAGCAACATTAGTTAAGATGCTTGACGACGTTAATAAAATAGCCGAGTCAGCCATTTAACCCCTGACAGTTTATATTCTGGCAAACCCCTCTGAAGAAAGTGTTTCAATGTCTTTCGAACAGCTTACCGAACGGTTTATTCATTCAAGGCATCATTTACTCCATCCAGCTAAGGTTAGGGGGAAGCTAGAATCATTTACACACTCTTCGCTTGCCAAACTAACAACAGGACTGTCTCCAACAGGTTGATTAACTGCGTTTTCTTCAAATACGATAACACTTTCGACTATGCTTTGATTTTTCGGACCAAGAAATAAATATTTTAAACTGAATACTTTGAATTCTGCCTTATGCGACGACGCGACGCTGTACATTATCCATGGTTACACCAACACCCCGCCCAAACTTGCCCATGCATTAATATCTCTTCATGCCCCTTATTATCCCCAAAGCTCATGATCACCCCCTAAAATGAATTAAATATTCTACTTATATGCAAATCCGGTTATGTTTTAGCCATTAGTAACTTTAACGACTTTTCCCTTTTGTGTTCTGCACGTGCGAGAATCTTATAACATACTAAATCATAGCGACGAATTATTTAACCAAGCTCTGTAATTTTTCAAAGTGTTTGGTCAACGATGCTGTCGAATAATGTTCTTCTAAGTTTACAATAACGATTCGCTACCATTCAAGGCGACTCTTTATAACTTCATACGGTTCCTATACGTATAAAAATCACAAAAGCGAACCATCTAATATAATATTCAAAAGCGAACAAGATGTCTAATATAATATTCAAAAGCGAACCAAATATCTAATATAATACTCATATATAAGCTTTTTATTGCTATGTGCCAATACGTTTTTTCTGAACTCACGGCTTTTCGGATTGATTCGTACGTATCCTTAAGTTCAGCTTCTCAAAGTGATTCTTCATTCTATCTTCCTTCACTCATAAACAAGGGTTTAGTTAGCAATGATTCTAGGATGACTTACTGTGGTTGACCATTTAGGTTCTAACCCTAATATAATATTCATAGCTTATTCAGATAATATTCGAGTTAAGTTATCTCAGCAGATTCAGACATTTAGACTTTTTTTTAGACTTTTTATTTTTTTAAATTTTTTTAGACTTTCAGACTTTTATTAGAAATACACAAATAATATATATACAAGATAAGACTTGCCCACAGGTAGCTTTAGCTACAAACCACCCTGAACCACCATAAACCATTATAAACCACTACAAACCACCGCGAACCACCATGAACCACCATGAACCACCATAAACCAGCACGAACCACCATGAACCACCATAAACCAACGTGAACCACCATAAACTACCATGAACCACCGTAAACCACCATAAACTACCATGAACCACCGTAAACCACCATAAACCACCATGACCCATTATAAAGCACCATAAACCACTACAAACCACCGTGAACCACCATAAACCATTATAAACCACCATAAACCACTACAAACCACCGTGAACCACCATAAACCACCATGAACCACCATAAACCACTATCAACCTCCATGAACCACTTATGAACCACCATAAACCGCTCTAAACCACCATAAACCACCATGAACCACCATAAACCACTACAAACCACCGTGAACCACGACGAACCACGACGAACCACCATGAACCAGATTAAACCACCACGAACCACCATCAACCACCATCAACCACCGTAAACCACCATCAAGCACCACGAACCACCATAAACCACTATAAACCACCGTGAACCACCATAAATCACTATAAACCACCGTGAACCACCATAAACCACGACGAACCACCATAAACCACTATAAACCACCACGAACCACCATAAACTACCATGAACCACCACAAACCACCATAAACCACCATAAACCACCATGAACCACCGTGAACCACCATCAACCACCGTAAACCACCATCAACCACGACAAAACACCATAAACCACTATAAACCACCGTGAACCACCACAAACCACTATAAACTACCATGAACCACCACGAACCACCATGAACCACCATGAACCACCATAAACCACCGTGAACCACCATAAACCACCATGAACCACCATGAACCACCATAAACCACTACAAACCACCGTGAACCACCACGAACCACCATGAACCAGATTAAACCACCACGAACCACCATGAACCACCATCAACCACCGTAAACCACCATCAACCACCACGAACCACCATAAACCACTATAAACCACCGTGAACCACCATAAACCACTATAAACCACCGTGAACCACCATAAACCACGATGAACCACCATAAACCACTATAAACCACCACGAACCACTATAAACTACCATGAACCACCACGAACCACCATAAACCACCATGAACCACCGTGAACCACCATCAACCACCGTAAACCACCATCAACCACGACGAAACACCATAAACCACTATAAACCACCGTGAACCACCACGAACCACTATAAACTACCATGAACCACCACGAACCACCATGAACCACCATGAACCACCATAAACCACCGTGAACCACCATAAACCACCATGAACCACCATAAACCACTACAAACCACCGTGAACCACCACGAACCACCATGAACCAGATTAAACCACCACGAACCACCATGAACCACCATCAACCACCGTAAACCACCATCAACCACCACGAACCACCATAAACCACTATAAACCACCGTGAACCACCATAAACCACTATAAACCACCGTGAACCACCATAAACCACGACGAACAACCATAAACCACTATAAACCACCACGAACCACCATAAACTACCATGAACCACCATAAACCACCATAAACCACCATGAACCACCGTGAACCACCATCAACCACCGTAAACCACCATCAACCACGATGAAACACCATAAACCACTATAAACCACAGTGAACCACCATAAACCACTATAAACCACCGTGAACCTCCATAAACCACGACGAACCACCATAAAGCACTATAAACCACGACGAACCACCATAAACCACCATGAACCACCATAAACCACCATAAACTACCATGAACCACCACGAACCACCATAAACTAGCATGAACCACCACGAACCACCATGAACCACCATAAACCACCGTGAACCACCACAAACCACCATAAACTACCATGAACCACCATAAACCACCGTGAACCACCATAAACCACCATGAACCACCATGAACCACCATGAACCACCGTAAACCACCATAAACCACCATGAACCATTATAAACCACCATAAACCAGTACAAACCACCCTGAACCACCATAAACCATTATAAACCACCATAAACCACTACAAACCACCGTGAACCACTTATGAACCACCATAAACCACTCTAAACCACCATAAACTACCATGAACCACCATAAACCACTACAAACCACCGTGAACCACCACGAACCACTATAAGCTACCATGAACCACCACGAACCACCATGAACCACCATAAACCACCGTGAACCACCATAAACCACCATGAACCACCATAAACCACTACAAACCACCGTGAACCACCACGAACCACCATGAACCAGATTAAACCACCACGAACCACCATGAACCGCCATCAACCACCGTAAACCACCATCAACCACCACGAACCACCATAAACCACTATAAACCACCGTGAACCACCATAAACCACGACGAACCACCATAAACCACTATAAACCACCATGAACCACCGTGAACCACCATCAACCACCGTAAACCACCATCAACCACGACAAAACACCATAAACCACTATAAACCACAGTGAACCACCATAAACCACTAAAACCACCGTGAACCTCCATAAACCACGACGAACCACCATAAAGCACTATAAACCACGATGAACCACCATAAACCACCATGAACCACCACGAACCACCATAAACTACCATGAACCACCACGAACCACCATAAACTACCATGAACCACCACGAACCACCATGAACCACCATAAACCACCGTGAACCACCACAAACCACCATAAACTACCATGAACCACCACGAACCACCGCGAACCACCATGAACCACCATAAACCAGCACGAACCACCATGAACCACCATAAACCACCGTGAACCACCATAAACTACCATGAACCACCGTAAACCACCATAAACCACCATGAACCATTATAAAGCACCATAAACCACTACAAACCACTGTGAACCACAATAAACCATTATAAACCACTATAAACCACTACAAACCACCGTGAACCACCATAAACCACCATGAACCACCATAAACCACTATCAATCTCCATGAACCACTTATGAACCACCATAAACCACTCTAAACCACCATAAACCACCATGAACCACCATAAACCACTACAAACCACCCTGAACCACCCTGAACCACCACGAACCACCACGAACCACCACGAACCACCACGAACCACCACGAACCACCACGAACCACCACGAACCACCACGAACCACCACGAACCACCATGAACCAGACTAAACCACCACGAACCACCATGAACCACCATCAACCACCGTAAACCACCATCAACCACCACGAACCACCATAAACCACTATAAACCACCGTGAACCACCATAATCCACTATAAACCACCGTGAACCACCATAAACCACGACGAACCACCATAAACCAATATAAACCACCACGAACCACCATAAACTACCATGAACCACCACGAACCACCATGAACCACCATAAACCACTGTGAACCACCACAAACTACCATGAAGCACCGTAAACCACCATAAACCACCATGAACCATTATAAAGCACCATAAACCACTATAAACCACCGTGAACCACCATAAATCACTATAAACCACCGTGAACCACCATAAACCACGACGAACCACCATAAACCACTATAAACCACCACGACCCACCATAAACTACCATGAAACACCACAAACCACCATAAACCACCATAAACCACCATCAACCACCGTGAACCACCATCAACCACCGTAAACCACCATCAACCACGACAAAACACCATAAACCACTATAAACCACCGTGAACCACCACGAACCACCATAAACTACCATGAACCACCATAAACCACCATAAACCGCCATGAATCACCGTGAACCACCATCAACCACCGTAAACCACCATCAACCACGATGAAACACCATAAACCACTATAAACCACAGTGAACCACCATAAACCACTATAAACCAGCGTGAACCTCCATAAACCACGACGAACCACCATAAAGCACTATAAACCACGACGAACCACCATAAACCACCATGAACCACCATAAACTACCATGAACCACCACGAACCACCATAAACTAGCATGAACCACCACGAACCACCATGAACCACCATAAACCACCGTGAACCACCACAAACCACCATAAACTACCATGAACCACCATAAACCACCGTGAACCACCATAAACCACCATGAACCACCGTAAACCACCATAAACCACCATGAACCATTATAAACCACTATAAACCACCGTGAACCACCATAAACCACTATAAACCACCGTGAACCACCATAAACCACGACGAACCACCATAAACCACTATAAACCACCACGAACCACCATAAACTACCATGAACCACCACAAACCACCATGAACCACCATAAACCACTGTGAACCACCACAAACTACCATGAAGCACCGTAAACCACCATAAACCACCATGAACCATTATAAAGCACCATAAACCACTATAAACCACCGTGAACCACCATAAATCACTATAAACCACCGTGAACCACCATAAACCACGACGAACCACCATAAACCACTATAAACCACCACGAACCACCATAAACTACCATGAACCACCACAAACCACCATAAACCACCATAAACCACCATAAACCACCATGAACCACCGTGAACCACCATCAACCACCGTAATCCACCATCAACCACGACAAAACACCATAAACCACTATAAACCACCGTGAACCACCACGAACCACCATAAACTACCATGAACAACCATAAACCACCATAAACCACCATGAACCACCGTGAACCACCATCAACCACCGTAAACCACCATCAACCACGATGAAACACCATAAACCACTATAAACCACAGTGAACCACCATAAACCACTATAAACCACCGTGAACCTCCATAAACCACGACGAACCACCATCAAGCACTATAAACCACGACAAACCACCATAAACCACCATGAACCACCATAAACCACCATAAACTACCATGAACCACCACGAACCACCATAAACTAGCATGAACCACCACGAACCACCATGAACCACCATAAACCACCGTGAACCACCACAAACCACCATAAACTACCATGAACCACCATAAACCACCGTGAACCACCATAAACCACCATGAACCACCATGAACCACCGTAAACCACCATAAACCACCATGAACCATTATAAACCACCATAAACCAGTACAAACCACCCTGAACCACCATAAACCATTATAAACCACCATAAACCACTACAAACCACCGTGAACCACTTATGAACCACCATAAACCACTCTAAACCACCATAAACTACCATGAACCACCATAAACCACTACAAACCACCGTGAACCACCACGAACCACTATAAGCTACCATGAACCACCACGAACCACCATGAACCACCATGAACCACCATAAACCACCGTGAACCACCATAAACCACCATAAACCACTACAAACCACCGTGAACCACCACGAACCACCATGAACCAGATTAAACCACCACGAACCACCATGAACCACCATCAACCACCGTAAACCACCATCAACCACCACGAACCACCATAAACCACTATAAACCACCGTGAACCACCATAAACCACGACGAACCACCATAAACCACTATAAACCACCATGAACCACCGTGAACCACCATCAACCACCGTAAACCACCATCAACCACGACAAAACACCATAAACCACTATAAACCACAGTGAACCACCATAAACCACTAAAACCACCGTGAACCTCCATAAACCACGACGAACCACCATAAAGCACTATAAACCACGACGAACCACCATAAACCACCATGAACCACCATGAACCACCATAAACTACCATGAACCACCACGAACCACCATAAACTACCATGAACCACCACGAACCACCATAAACTACCATGAACCACCACGAACCACCATGAACCACCATAAACCACCGTGAACCACAACAAACCACCATAAACTACCATGAACCACCACGAACCACCGCGAACCACCATGAACCACCATAAACCAGCACGAACCACCATGAACCACCATAAACCACCGTGAACCACCATAAACTACCATGAACCACCGTAAACCACCATAAACCACCATGAACCATTATAAAGCACCATAAACCACTACAAACCACTGTGAACCACAATAAACCATTATAAACCACCATAAACCACTACAAACCACCGTGAACCACCATAAACCACCATGAAACACCATAAACCACTATCAATCTCCATGAACCACTTATGAACCACCATAAACCACTCTAAACCACAATAAACCACCATGAACCACCATAAACCACTACAAACCACCCTGAACCACCACGAACCACCGTGAACCACCATAAACCACCAGGAACCACCGCGAACCACCATGAACCACCATAAACCAGCACAAATCACCGTGAACCACCATAAACCACCGTGAACCACCATAAACTACCATGAAGCACCGTAAACCACCATAAACCACCATGAACCATTATAAAGCACCATAAACCACTACAAACCACCGTGACCACCATAAACCATTATAAACCACCATAAACGACTACAAACCACCGTGAACCACCATAAACCACCATGAACCACCATGAACCACCATGAACCGCCATAAACCACTATCAACCTCCATGAACCACTTATGAACCACCATAAACCACTCTAAACCACCATAAACCACCATGAACCACCATAAACCACTACAAACCACCGTGAACCACCACAAACCACCACGAACCACCATGAACCAGAATAAACCACCGTGAACCACCATAAACCACCATGAACCACCGTAAACCACCATAAACCACCATGAACCACCGTAAACCACCATAAACCACCATGAACCATTATAAACCACCATAAAGCACCATGAACCATTATAAACCACCATAAACCAATACAAACCACCCTGAACCACCATAAACCATTATAAACCACCATAAACCACTACAAACCACCGTGAACCACTTATGAACCACCATAAACCACTCTAAACCACCATAAACCACCATGAACCACTACAAACCACCGTGAACCACCACGAACTACCACGAACCACCACGAACCACCATAAACCACCATTAACCACCATCAACCACTATAAACCACCGTGAACCACCATAAACCACGACGAACCACCATAAACCACTATAAACCACCACGAACCACCATAAACCACCATGAACCACCACGAACCACCATCAACCACCGTAAACCACCATGAACCACCACGAACCACCATGAACCGCCATAAACCACCGTGAACCACCACAAACCACCATAAGCTACCATGAACCACCATAAACCACCGTGAACCACCATAAACCACCATGAACCACCGTAAACCACCATAAACCACCATGAACCATTATAAACCACCATGAACCATTATAAACCACCATAAACGACTACAAACCACCCTGAACCACCATAAACCATTATAAACCACCATAAACCACTACAAACCACCGTGAACCACTTATGAACCACCATAAACCACTACAAACCACCGTGAACCACCACGAACCACCGCGAACCATCATGAACCACCATAACCCAGCACGAACCACCATGAACCACCATAAACCACCGTGAACCACCATAAACCACCATGAACCACCGTAAACCACCATAAACCACCATGAACCATTATAAAGAACCACGAACCACCATGAACCACCATAAACCCCAGTGAACCACTATAAACCACCATGAACCACCGTAAACCACTATAAACCACCATGAACCATTATAAAGCACCATAAACCACTACAAACCACCGTGAAGCACCATAAACCATTATAAACCACCATAAACCACTACAAACCACCGTGAACCACCATAAACCACCAACAACCACCATAAACCACCATCAACCACCATCAACCACCATTAACCACCATCAACCACCACGAACCACCATAAACCACTATAAACCACTGTGAACCACCATCAACCACCATTAACCACCATCAACCACCACGAACCACCATAAACCACTATAAACCACCATAAACCACTATAAGCCACCGTGAACCACCATAAACCACGACGAACCACCATAAACCACTATAAACCACCACGAACCACCACAAACCACCATGAACCACCACGAACCACCATAAACCACCATGAGCCACCGTGAACCAACATCAACCACCGTAAACAACCATGAACCACCACGGACCACCACAAACCACCATAAACTACCATGAACCACCACGAGCCACCATGAACCACCATAAACCACCGTGAACCACCACAAACCACCATAAACTACCATGAACCACCACGAACCACCATAGACCACCATGAACCACCATAAACCACCATAAACCACCATAAACCACCGTGAAGCACCATAAGCCACCATAAACTACCACAAACCACCACAAACCACCATAAACCACCACGAACCACCATAAGAAACCACATGAAACACCGTGAACTACCATAAACTACCATAATACCACTAGAAACACACAACAACATATATGCATTAAAACCACTATATGTGCCCTAACATGACGTAGCTACCTCTCGCTTTAAAAGCTAATAACGCTTTAACCAGATCTGGGCCACTTCTAATTTTTCTTGGGCCAGCAAGAAGATAGAATTAGCTTCTATTTGATTTATAGGAAAGCCGGTTAAAATTTAAAGAAGCCATCGAAATTTTTCCCCCAAGACCATCCCGACGAATTTAATAATAAAGTGTTCTATTTTTAGCGAGCTGTGTAATTAACAGTATGGGCGTCTCGCTTTAAAAGCGAATAACTCTTGAACCAGATCTGGGCCACTTCTAATTTTTCTTGGGCCGGCAAGAGGATAGAATGAGCTTAATTTTCATTTTTAGGAAAGCCGGTTAAAATTAAAAGAAGGCACCGAACTTTTTCCCCCAAATGAATGTGATGATACCTTCCCAGTTTCGGCTTATACGAATAACTCTTAAACCAGATCTGGGCCACTTCTAATTTTTCTTGGGCCAGCAAGATGATATAATGAGCTTCAATTTGATATATAGGAAAGCTGGTTAAAATTAACAAAAGCCATCGAAATTTCCCCCCCAAAGTCTGAGTCGGCAACCACAATTAATAAAGATTTCTATTTCCGGCGCGCTGTAATTGACAGTTTGGGCGTCTCGTTTTAAAACGAATAACTCTTGAACCAATTCTGGGCCACTTCTAATTTTTCTTGGGCCAGCAAGAAGATAGATTTAGCTTCAATTTCGTATATAGGAAAGCCGGATAAAAATAACCGAAACCATCGAAATCTTTCCCCCAAAGGCTATGTCGTGGAATATAGTTATTAAAGTGTTCTATTTTTAGCGCGCTGTGTAATTGACAGTTTGGGCGTCTCGCTTTAAAAGCGAATAACTCATGAACCAATTCTGGGCCACTTCTAATTTTTCTTGGGCCAGCAAGAAGATAGATTTAGCTTGAATTTCGTATATAGGAAAGCCGGTTAAAAATAACCAAAGCCATCGACATCTTTCCCCCAAAGGCTATGTCGTGAAATATAGTTGATAAAGTGTTTTATTTTTAGCGCGCTGTGTAATTGACAGTTTGGGCGTCTCACTTTAAAAGCGAATAACTCTTGAACCAGATCTGGGCCACTTCTAATTTTTCTCGGGCCAGCAAGACGATACAATGAGCTTCAATTTGATATATAGGAAAGCTGGTTAAAATTAACAAAAGCCATCGAAATTTTCCCCCCAATGTCTAAGTCGGCAACCACAATTAATAAAGATTTCTATTTCGGGCGCGCTGTAATTGACAGTTTGGGCGTTTCGCTTTAAAAGCGAATAACTCTTGAACCAATTTTGGGCCACTTCTAATTTTTCTTGGGCTAGCAAGAAGATAGATTTAGCTTCAATTTCGTATATAGGAAAGCCGGTTAAAAAATAACCAAAGCCATCGAAATCTTTCCCCCAAAGGCTATGTCGTGAAATATAGTTAATAAAGTGTTCTGTTTTTAGCGTGCTGTGTAATTGACAGTTTGGGCCCTATTTGGCATTCATTTCGCGTTAAGAGGAGGCAGTGAACATAGAAGACTTCGAGCAGAAAACTCACAAATTGTTAAAGGCGTCGACAAACAAACTGGCATGCACTACTTAGAGTATCGTGAAGATGTTTCGAAAACAAACGCTGGGGGACTCAAAGATCGAAAACTGGAAAGAAAGGTGACGCGTGCATATGAGAATAAAGAGAACAAGAAACGCTGCATTGTTCGTTTGTACGAAAAATATATTAGTTTGTGGTGAGTATATGTATGATATATTTGCGCTTTTAATGAATATTGTGAAATTATAGCTCAATGGCTGTATGTGCTAATAAGTTACTGCATTATTAATAGTCAGAGATACGTTATGGTAAAGTTTTTTTGTTTGTTTTTTATATTTGTAGCCCTAGTGTTGGCGCTGGGAAGTCGACCGGTTTTTATCGAAGTGCTTTGAAATGTCCCAAGCCAAACTGTTGGTACAGCGATGTTCCTGTCGGCCATAATAAACTGGCTTCGACTGTTAAACGATTATGCGAGCAGGCCGGTATATCTGGATATAGAACAAATCATTCCTTGCGAGCAACAGCAGCAACAAGGATGTATGATAATGGAATTGATGAGCAGCTTATATGCGAAAAAACTGGTGAGGCATATATAAAGCGTTTAGTTTTATTTTTTGAATTATCTATGGACTTGCAAATTTTAGGTCACCGAAGCAATGCCGTGAGGGCGTATAAAAGAACTTCAAGGGAACAAGAAGTTGAAGTGTCTGACATTTTGTATGGTGTTAATATGACTAAGTTGAAGAAAGCAAGAGAAGAAGAACGATGTGAGACTAAAAGTAAAAGTTGTGTAGAAGGGAGTAAATGCGAAAATGAGAGTGCAAGCGAAAGGCCTAATCGTAATAAATATCCGATAAACATAAATTTTAATTTTGTTGTAAATTGAAGTGTGTGTAATGTTGTTGTTACTCTTGTTATTCTGTAGCTTGTTTTTTTGAGTAAATTTTTGTTGCGTGAAAATTTTGCTGGCACTAACGGATATTTAATTTCACGACCTGATATGCTCTTGAATTCAAAATTCAAAACCCGGTATTTTTTGCATATTCAGCCCCGCTCTCCCCTGTATATAATCAAAAGCCGCCACCAACTTTCAATGCGAGGTCTTGAGTCAAATACCAAAACCGATTGAGAACAATAGAAAATGGGTGTGGTGGGTATATAAATTGTGATGCGAATCACTTATGATACATTTAATAATATTGATAAATTTTCAAACAATAACCGTGTATAATTAGAGGGTGTTTATATGGAGGCGAGTCAGCCCGGGTACCGGGCTAGCCCGCTTTGCCGAGATGGTGCTTGTGCTATTATTTCTTGTTACTTTTCATCTTGTGTTTATATGAAAGCCGACCCAGTCCGCCCAGCTGAGATCTCGCTTTGTGAGACCGAGATCTCAGTTCACCGGGCTGGTTTTTTCCCATATAAACACGTTCTATTAACAATTCGCAAGTTCTGCTTGTTCATGTACATTTCATATTTAAAACAATGTCTTACCAGAACTGATAAATGTTTTATGCATACAATTAGATGCACAATTGCATGTATATATATATATATATATATATATATACGCTCACGCAACGCTCACGCACGTTGTATATTTGCGTTGAATTGAAGAACAAAAAAACTTTGATCTAATAATCACCGCGTGCATCCAATATTTCTTTGTCTTCAAAGGTTAAGTCACAATAAGGTTTGGAAAACTTGTCTATTTTCCTCCTCAAGGTTTCCAAAATTTCCTTTCCAATCTTCTTGTATTCCTTTCCATGATCCGTACCCCTGATCTAACTGCGTTGTTTTACAGCGTGTACTATTTCGTGCAACAAGGTCTTAAAAACATCCAATTCACTGTCGTGTTTGTCTCTGAATATCACAATAAATAGAAGACCATCTTCGGACAAAGTCGCACCTAACAGGGTGGAACATTTTTTCTCCGTGACTGCCTTATATTCATCGTCAGAAAGAAAACCACAGCAATCTTAGCCAGCAGGTAATTCTTGTCCAAAACAATCTCATTAATCTGATCGTACAGAAGTACCAAGGATTCTCCATCAGAATGTTTCGACGAAGCTCTTTGGGGATCTTTAAAAACTTTCGCCTTTTTTTCAAACTCTGCTTTCCTCCGTGCTTCTCTCTTACGTGCTTCTGCTTCTCTGCGCCGGCAATTAATGCATATCCATTTTGGGTCGGTAAACTCTCCATATTCACAGCCACCGTGAAACCATTTCTTGCATTTCTTGCAGCTGACCATTAGCTTCCCATCGTCTGGCATGTTGCAGTGGCAATGTACCCAACAAACCCACTGAAAAAGGTACTTCTGAAAAGGTGGAATCTTTGGCTTTGATACCAAGCTGACGAAGGAAGAAAAGTTCTGATTAGATAGACAATCCATCAAAACAGGAGCAAGGAGATATTGTTTGAGTTTCAACGTTGTTGGATCAATCCGAAAACAGAGAGCAAACACATTTGCGATAGCAAATAGCCCACAAGCGTTTCCACCTTTCTGCTGCTGAACGTTTGCCACGTATATATCGACAAATCCGACAGGCTTGGTGTACTGACAGGCGCATTCTTCCACATTTATTGGATAGCTTATGACATCCTTCTTTTTGCTGAGGTTTACATAACTATCGTAAATGCAAACTTCATCAGGGCGTGACTTGATATTGGACAATGTAATCCAATGGTTACCCCGAACATTCACGATCTGGACGAATCTTTCAAAATTTTCTTCATTGGTGAAGCCATATTTTGAAGCTGGAATTACATCTTTTAGCCCAGCAAGATTTCTGGTCCGGGTGTCTTTTCTGAGAACTTTAAATACTGCAAAAATTATGCGATCATTTAGTCAGTGTCCATTTTGTAAGATTTTCTTATCGCTCATCCGCAAACCGAGCTCAGAAATCCAGTAAGGACTAGGCGGAACACTAGAAAATGGACGTTTGGAACCAGTGTCTGTCATGCTTTCATTTGCAGTACTTGGATCTTGCGGAGTAGAATGGACTGTTTCAGACTGGTAAGCTGTGTTTGATGGAATACTTTGAAATTGACCATTTGAAGGAAAATCATTAGAGGAAAGTGGAGCACTAGAAAATGGACGTTTGGAACCATTGTCTGTCATGCTTTCACTTGTAGAACTGGGGTCTTGCGGAGTAGAATGGACTGTTTCAGACTGGCAAGCTGTGTCTGACGGAATACTTTGAAAAAGACCATTTGAAGGAAAATCATTAGAGAAAAGTGGAGCACTAGAAAATGGACGTTTGGAACCATTGTCTGTCATTATTTCACTTGTAGAACAGGGGTCTTGCGGAGTAGAATGGACTGTTTCAGACTGGCAAGCTGTGTCTGACGGAATACTTTGAAATAGACCATTTGAAGGAACATCATTAGAGGAAAGTGGAGCACTAGAAAATGGACGTTTGGAAGCATTGTCTGTCATGCTTTCACTTGTAGAACTGGGGTCTTGCGGAGTAGAATGGACTGTTCCGGACTGGCAAGCTGTGTCTGACGGACGACCTTGAAATTGACCATTTGATGATGACAAATCAGGAAGATTGTTTGTGTTAGGTGAATAGGTGCTACGATAAGGGCTACGATTATCATCGGACGGACAGACAACATGTGAAGGACGGCTAGGAAACGAACCAAAGGTCGGACTATATGGATCACAATCGGAAAGCGGAAAGCTTTGGGGGCTATCTGGCCAATCGACATAGTCGCTAGCGTTTGGACTTGGGGGATCACGGCGTCCCAAATCAGCCAAATTCCTCCCATCGGCCTTGAATGCGCGCCGACTTTTAGGGTACTTGGTGTCAGCGGCTTATCGCAAAAAATGTCGCCATGGAAGTCGCTCGTAAATGCTCTACCTTTAGCATGGAAGTATAAGTTATTTATGAAACTTTTGTAGCTGGAAATGCAACTTATAAATAAAATATTAAACGTTTTTTCCCTCTGAGCTGCAATTCAGTGTTTTCTCACCATAGTTCCCTTTGATATCGCACATTTTATGATGCGAGTATTACGTCAGTATTCGATTTTAACGGGCGAACTAAAAGACGGACGACAACATTAGTTGTCGATATTTTTAGCGAAATACTGTCGCATTTATCTCCCTTTTGTCGATTGCGAATATAGGAGCTGTGCCAAGAGAAATAGCCAATGTTGTGATTTTTTTACAGTTTTCTCGCCAATGAACGTGCAAAAGATGAAGGCTTTAGGGCAAACACAAATTTTGGCTAAGCCAAAATGAGCGCAAAATTTTAAACTACTGAATTATTCATGTTGAATGAGACGTTGTCAAGGTTAACGTCGCTTTTAAATACGTATTTTTGTTGTACATGTTGGTGTCCGCCATCTTGAAAATTGCCTTGTACTTCCGTGGCGGTAGTCTTCGTCAAGTGAGCATTAAATGTTCGAAAAACGATTATCATCGTGGAAAATGTGATATAAAATCTCCCAAAGACAGAGTTTTGAAAGTATTGACGAAAATGAGTGGTTTGCCTGAAGAAGAAAGAGCTAAAGACGTGTCATAGAAATGAATTTGTGAATATTTTTTTAATAGCTTGACCAACGTAATAGCGGGAAGAAACCTTTAGCTTTGCCAAATCGATCTATCCCGCGAAGTAGAAAAATATTCCATTTCGATAACTGCCGAAGCTCAAAGGCAAGCGCGTACAAATATATAATTATATAGTGTTGTTTGAACTTTGGTATATAGTATATATTCTAAGGAAAATTGACTGAAATTCTCCAGTTTTAAAATATGTTGCTAATAATTTGTTACCAGTGAGTTACATATGTCTTAACTTATGTGACGAAAACGAAACGTTTGCAGTAAGTCAAAATATATCCAGTTGCACATGTGTATCTTTAAAGATTAAATTAAATAAATGCTTAACATATTTGAATTGAATTTTGAAACATGTACCCTGTAAACTTTGGAATTTATTTCACAAATTTTACAATTATGTACATACATTTTACAATAGAATTTACCCTCCCTCCCTGTAATAAAAAAAAGATTCTCAATATAAAAAGACATGGTATAGACATACCATCCAATGTGTGCTGGGGGTGTAAGTGGGTCTGTTTCAGCTGCCAATGATGTCAAGCAACAGTGACCCTGGACTCAAGGAAAGTGGATGTTGGAATTCATTTGGGCTCATTGTGATTAGTTCTTTCATTTACTATTTCTGTTGGACAAATTTTTCTTTCCTCCCCCCCTCTCCATGCACACACACACACACATGGATGTACATCCTGGTATAAACAAATTGTACCTGTATATACAAGCACAATGCTATTAATAGCAACTACTAGAATTTGTATTTTGCCCAGAATAAACTCACCATGTAATTATAGGAATTATACAGAAAAAATTAGGGTACAATACTACAATTATAACACTTGTGTTTTGCTTCCAATTTCAAACATGTACAGGTTAATACCCAAAAATATTATAGTTAAAGACCTGTACAGTTGCCTATAAAGTATTATAATTCATTATAGTGTATGAATACCCCAAATCAAAACAACCAATAATTTTTGAATGATTATTTTGAGTACTGAGCTATTATTGTCTTGCTCAAAGTGGACTGTTCTTTAGAGATTCAATATATAGTGACATTTTACAGTAAAGGAGGTTATTAAAGCATGGTTTTGGATATAGCCTTAAGAGCAGACAGCATAGTTGCTCAGCTGAAAGGCACAATCATGGACAACGCATTGGATCCACAAGCAATACATCTGCAAGAGCATATGATCACACCGATATTCCTCTGGGTCTTACATCTATATGGAAACAATGTTTTAATACTGTTGTATTAAAAGTACAATACATTATTGCACTATTTGGAGCAGGCTGGGCCCTGGGGTTGTTTACCACAAAGACCCGAATATGGATAATTTAATGAGTCTATTTCAATATATGCATGGGAACCTGGCCTTTTTGCACTGAAACCATAAAGCATTGCCATGGAAAGTCATTTCACTAGCTAACAGCTGATTTTGGTCAACTGATAAGAATATTTTTCTGGATAGCTACTGCAGTCCAGGCAAGGTTTTAACAGTTATGACACTTATAATTATTAAAACACCTGGCCATAAAAGTTTAATACAACAAAATTCACTGTAGTACTGTAGATGTTTCTACATGTATGGTGTCAAAGAGAATACAAATTAACAGTTAATCAATCCCTGCAACGTTAAAATCTGCAATGTCATTATTATGATAGTTCTGTTTGTAAATTAAAACTTATCTCGACTGTCTCTGGCTCAATTTCTGGCTCAATTTAAACAAAATAGTAAAAGAGCTCTACTCCGGCTCCTACACCAACTGCCCAGCAACATCACCAAACGAGTGTTCCTCGAATTAACAAATTTCGGTTTAATTTTACAATTGGCTTATCAACTTTTGAGTTATTGTGAACCAAAATTTTAAATAGCCTTGTTCTAAATTTAATTTTGACATATAAATCCTGAGTGAATATTTTGATATGTGTTGTATAAAAATATTCTTCATATTTAATTTTAAACTATTTAAAACTTAATCTATTCAACTTATTTTCTTTTAGTCAAGCCTTTCCCAGTTTTGGTGGTGGAGGTAGAAGGTTACCTCTACACAACCCTCGACCAGCCAAGAAGCAAAAAGTGGTTTTTATTCAGCCAAGGCAGTCATGGACGCATGACTTTTGCCTTTTAGCTGGAAGTAGGCAAGCTATAACACCATCATTAAATCAGCTGTCAAAGCTCAGAGAAGCTGGCCTGGGAAAGAAGCGGATAGTTTTTCCTGACAAAAATGCTAAATTTGTCAAGTTTAAATCAGTTTTGGAAACTGAATATCCAAAACTTAAAACACAAGATGGTGCTTTTGAGCTGATGCGTGCCGAAGGTGGTGGGTATTCGAGGCCCTTGTGTCTAATTCCAATTCCATCAGATGGATACAGTGTACCATATCTGAAGGAGATGGTGGGTACCAGCACTATGATTTATATTCGACCAATTAAAGAATCACTGTCCATAGAGAAGGCCATTGTGTCAGTCAGCTCTACTAGTCCACTTACGGAATGCACTAGATGCCATAAACAGGTGCCAATATTTGCTCTACGTCAGCATTCCGAAGACTGTCAAGTCATAAGCATTGAAGACGAGATTAAAGAAATTGAAGAAATTCAACAAGATGATGATCCTGAATTTAAGCAAGAACATGGCCTTGATGTTGCTAATAACCCCACTACAAGTTCTGCCTGCACTTCAAGTCAGAGCTGGTTGTCTGAGCTTAAGTTGGTATTTCCTGATGCTGAAGATAATGATCTGGAAGAGATTGCATCTGTTGCAACTACAATTGATGGAGCAGCGTGCCTTCTACTTGACAAGCAAGATAATGACCTTGAAGAAGATCCATGGAAGATCTAATTTAATCATTTGTGAAGAAAAACGAATTGCCTGGTGAAGAAAGCATTAAAGTAGACAGAGAGACATTATGGATGGACATCATTAAATTCTATAAGAAATCCCTTGGGAAACCTGATATTCTTCGAAGAGAACTTTTGGTATCATTT
Source organism: Paragorgia papillata (assembly GCA_035771165.1). Taxonomy (NCBI): domain Eukaryota; kingdom Metazoa; phylum Cnidaria; class Anthozoa; order Scleralcyonacea; family Coralliidae; genus Paragorgia; species Paragorgia papillata. The sequence continues at coordinate 185,896 of JAWNZC010000063.1, read as the reverse complement.
GACAATGAAGATGGTCTTGATGGCGGTGCTATGAAGATAGAGTTTTTTTCAATGGCCTTAAACGAGATCAAGGTTCGGTTATTCGAGGGTACTGAACCGAATATGGTACCAATAAAAGATGCAACCAAAGGAATGTTGTTGCAGCTAGCTGGCACAATTGTAAGCCATGCTTTATTCCAAAAAAGCTCAATTGGCTTTCCATTACTGGCACCACATATTTACTCGCACATAGTTGGAGAGCCAGACGATCATACCACATCCCTTATGAAGAAGCAGTATGTTCCACTTGATGCTTCTACAGCTTTGTTACATGAATTCATAAACAACCTTGAATCCTGTAACGATAATGCTGATATCGAGTTGCTATTAGAAGGAAATCCGAAGAGCGAAGCATTTTGGCAGATAATCAATTCCTCACGCTGGCCGAAAGAGAAGCTTATTGATATTACCAGTAGAGATTTCCTCCTACAGCATCTGGTGTCTCATGAATTGCTTGCATCAAGAAAGAATGAGATTGAATAATTTTCCGAAGGATTGAAATCTCTTGGCCTCCTTGATCTTTTACGAAAGAATAAAGAAAAGTGCAAAATTTTACTCACTGTTGCAGAGTCCCAACCAGCACTCACTGCCAATGCCCTGAAAGATATGATCATTGGTGTGGAGCATCGCAATTTTTCAGAGCGCCAGGCATATGAATGGTTTATAAATTACATGGATGAGGAGGAGAATGAAGAGTTTCCAGGTGACAGCCGACTACGATCACTCCTTCAGTTCTGGACTGGATGGACGGTTGTTCCCTTTGGTGGCTTGACAAAGAGGCAAAAGTGGCATTTCTGCCTGATGATGATGTCAAGAGTCTTCCAACAGCATCAGCGTGTACAGCTGTGTTGCGTATTCCCACTGTTCACAGCTCAAAAAATAGATTTTTTCAAGCCATGAACATTGCACTTAAGTTTGGCAGGGTTGGATTTCCTAATCCCCGATTGATAAGAAATTGTGCATACTGTGCCCTGCACTAAACAGTTACTGTAAATGACAGAAAGGGTGCCATACCCGTACAGTACATTTTTCTAAGCACAGTAATTGTCATGATTAGTTACTGTTTGAAGTTTAAGCTCTTCTTGAATTTATGTTTTATTATGGAATTAATTTTGTTCAGCAATTTGCCTCTTCAAAAATAGGTGACGGACACTTTGATAGGCTAGCAAACTCTAAATGTTTACTAGCAGATAAGAAATGTATTGTTATGTTATGTTGTTATTTTTTATATAGGCAGTGGTACGGTGTTTGACACAAACACCCACTGTATGTCCTATTTACCATATTGTGATAATAATGTTGAAGAATTTATTACCCTATTGTCCTTGTATTGTTTTCCGTATTACTCTAATCTGCATAATCTAATACAGTACTAGTAGTAGGGATGTGGGGATTCTGGCGATTTTTTTATTTCCCACCTTTCTCGCTGACGCTCGGCCTTCCCACCCATATTCCCGCTTTCATTCTCGCGCATCCGTTAATTTAAATCCATATCCCATTAAGATATGGATTTTCCCCGGGGTGCTTGTCCCCTCCCTTTGTTTCCGCTTTTGCCGTTTCCGCTTTTGCCGTTTCCGCTTTGAGTTTTCGCTTTTGCCGTTTCCGCTTTTACCGTTTCCGCTTTGAGTTTCCACCCCACCCAGCCCTTTGCCCTTCCTTTCCTCACCGGCCCGTCCTGGTCTTGCTAACGCTTACCCCGCTCTGTTAATTTTGTAGTGTCCGATGGCTAATGTGCTAATCCCATCTTTGCCAATAACCCTTTTGTCATCATTTGCCGAAAGTGCAATCTTATTAATGTGCTCCGTGTAAATCTCATGCTGCCTACTCCTGAACGTATTCATTCCTTTCATTACGTTTTTCTTTGTAAACAAGCAATCCTTATAATCCTGGAAGGTGATCTCGTTCTTAACAACTCCCTTCTTAACCCCCTTACACTTCTTCTCCTCTTTTTGTCCTTCGCTCCTTTCACTCATCTTGTAAGCATATAGCTTACTCCTTAGTCCTACAAATTCTGAAATTTGCTTTTCTGCCGTTTCGCTCTTCATCATACCAATAACCTTTTTGTTTACTCCGGTAGGTATTCCACTGGGGTGTGGTCCGGAAAAGTTGCTGGTATCAAACCTACTACTTACGTCCTTAGAAATGTCCTTAAAGAAATCTTGGGTCTTAATTTCGTAACACAGAGAGTCGGTATCTGTAAACAACAGGCTTGCCTTCTTGCCGTACTTAGGCTTAATATAGTTGTAGTGAAAGTCGTACATAAGGGTCTTACTAACGTCTAAAATACTCATTCCCAAGTAGATGGGTTTGTTAAGCTTAACCGTTGTTTTCTGCATGTGGACAGCAACTAGGTTTTCCGAAAAGATGTTAACCCCATTAAAGTTAGGTTTGTTAGCCAGTTTTTCTAGCTGGTCTTCATTTGTAACTAATCTTACATCCACCCGGTTCCTAACATTTTCCATGGTTTTACCGAAAACAGAGTTGTTCATTAATTTAAAAAAGTCCTTTTCAAAGTCTGAGGTGGCTGCGGTTCTCAGATCTGTGTTTAACTTGATATACTCTTTTAACCAAGGCTCCTCCACAAATGTAACCCCCCGATGAATATTGGTTAGCTTTAATCCTAGCTCTAAACATTGCTTTAAAGCTTTGTGGTGGATAACATACTTTTCCTTGTTATACAAATTGGGAATAAGTTTTTCTACTTTGTTTACTGTTACTCGTTCTGCAGCTAGTGGATACTCATTATGTAATTCGTGTAGACTTTCTGGGTATTTTAAATCTACCTCCAAAATGCATGGATATTCCTCCCAAATTTCTAGTTTGTCTTCAGTCATCCACTCAAAGTTACTAACTGGAAGTGGTTCAGACATAGCCCAACCGTATAAGTTGTTAGCATCTAAATAAGGTATAAATACATTTTCCTGATCCTGTTTAAAATCTGGCATGTACTTATTGTTGGCTTTTGCATACCTCTTCGTTATAGTACTAATTCCTCCTCGAATCCCCTTTTCTACCATCAGATACATGTCGGGATCTGTTAGCAAATCCAGTTCCACCCCAGTTAGTTTAAGAGCCGCATCCCAAGCTAGTCCTGGACTCGTATAATACCATAAGGGATCTAATCCGTAGTTTTGCTTACATACATTTCTAAAGCTTTCCATTACATCGGCTAGTAACAAAACATCGGTTTTTAGGTACAAGTTATGGTAATCCCTCATAGTCTTGCACCCAAAGACATTCCAAACATTTTGGGCATGCTTGTAATCCTCATCCGAAATATTAGTATTATTTAACTTAGAGTAAAACTGGTCTTGGGTTGGTAAACTAGGATGACTTAACTTATCAAATCCGGTCATGAATTCATAGGGGAATACTCCCTTTTTTTTAAGTAAGCTAACTTGGTCATTGGTATATTTACTAAAACCATATTCTACAGATTTAAACTGGTTAGGTCCTAAATTCTTAACTAGATTGTCTAAAGAGCTTAGTGTAAACTTTAGGGAATCTAAAAACCTTAACTCGCACTTAATTTCCCAGGGTTTTCCTTTTTTGTTAGTCCCGGTTTCCATAACTACTTCCTTAGAAAAACTAATGTACTTTTCATCAGTTTTTGGTATGCAGTTAATTTTCCCTTCAGAAAGCCCCAAACTTTTAACAAACAGATGGGAGTCGTACCCCTCTAAATTATGGAATAGAACGGGAATAAATGTTGGTTTCTTCATTCTTAAATTACATAAGTTATGGGCGGCACCTCGGTATTTTCCCGTCAAGTGGCAGTGGTCTCTTACCCGATCCTCTCCCAACTCTTTTTTACATGTGTAACAATGCTTAGCTGCTTGGAAATTGTCCTCCTCTTCCATACACATTTTAATGGGCTTGTTTACCTTAGTTATTTCGTATATTGTCTTCATCTCCTTCTCTACGCTTTCTACAAACATCTTACCTATGTTTTCCCCTTCCGTCTTTGCTGTGTATAACACAGTTTTTGGTTTGTAAACCTTCTCATCTATACATTTAACTGTATAACAAAATCCGCTAGGTTGATGTTTTTGATAAGCGGTGGTATGACTTTTGTTGTCATCCTTTTGCACTGTGTCAATAGGTAGAATGAATGACTCAAAATCTGCGTAGATGACAAACGGAATGTCAGTAGTCTTTTGGTGTTGTTTGAAAAACACTTTTGATCCTTCTTGGGGGTATATATGGTTTTGAGCTGCGTGTGTAATGCAAACTTCTGTATGTTTGATTAAAAGATCGTTACTACCAAAGCTGTTAAAACATCGTACACAAATATGTTTTACCTCTTTGTGTTTGCTAATTTGCTGTCCAATAAGTCTACTTATATTTTTTACAACACTGTAGTGTTGGTTGTAAATGAACAGTGTAACAACAGTTTTATAATTTTCTTTACTAATTTTTAAGGGAAACACTTTTTTGGTTTCATCATCAAAACTAAGAACATTTATACTAAGTTCATTTTGTTTTTCAAACTTAGAAATGTTTTTAATCTCTGTTGGAAACTTTACTCCCTCCCAGTTGTGCTCCTTGGCTTGTTGTTTTAAAATTTTGGTTATATTTTCACCATCCTTTTCAACAGGGTTTAAAGCTCTTGTTACCGCCCACATGAAGCACTTGTCATCATTGTTTTTTAAGTTAATGATAGCTTTTTTCTTTTCTATGAATGGTGGTAATGGTTTATAGCTGTTCCCCCTCATTGGCTTGTATTTTACAATGAAAATTTCAAGAAGATCCACCGAGTGGAGTCTTAACCCACTCCCATTTTTTTGATGAGTAGCGAGAGACTCTAACATTTTTGCTTTCATCCGTTCATACTCGGTTCTTGCATCCTCTTTAGAGATTATGGAGTGGGTATAGCTTCTAAAATAGGCTGTTGTAATATCAACCGCACCTGTTATTGGATCTTGTTTTACTAATTTGCAAGTAAGCACTGAGATTACTTTTTTCCCAACACTTTTTGTTTCATTAATTATTTTTAACACAGATTGGGTGGTGTTATCTAGAAAGACAGTAGGATCTCTAACACCAGCTCCTGGAATAGCCCATCTGGCAGCCTTTCCTCTTAGGGCGTCCAAAACGAGGATAGCGTGACTATCGTTATTCATGTTCTGAATTGATTTCTTACTGTTGTGTACGCTCCACAACTTTTTACTAAGCTTTTCTCGGATGTTTCCAAGTTTTTTTGAACCTTTCCATTTAAATCCTTCTTTAAGTGTGAACTGACGCTTTGTTTCTTGTTTAATTTCCTTTTCCCACTTTAATGTTTCTTTGTATTGCTTCTTTTTAAATTCCTTGAGTTCTTGTTTTTTCCAGTCTTTAATAGATTTTTCCAATGCTTTGTTTAATTTTTCCTGTTGCTTTTGCTTGAGTTTTTTTTCTTGTTGTTGAAGTTTTTCTTGTTGAATTTGGTGTTTCTTTTCTTGTTGACGAAGTTTCTTTTCTTGCTGTTGAAGTTTTTCTTGTTGTTGACGGAGTTGTTTTTCTTGACGCTTTAGCTGTTTTTCTTTTTTCAACTGAAGTTGTTTTACATAAGTTTTAATACTTTGATTCCACATATCTCTCTTTTATTATAGTAAATAAAAAAATCGATTCAATTTCTTATAAGGTAAAATCTTATAAGAAATCGTAGCAAATCTGAAGTTATTCTTTGCGTTTAACCATATATTTCTTTCCCTTAAACATAATTTTTGTATCTCTTTTTATGTAAAAAGGAATACAACTTGGATTAATGTTAAGATGTTTTGCTGCGTTGTAGATACTTGGAAATTCTATGTTTTCATTTTGGTCTTTATGTTCAAATATAATACGAACAGGAGTTCTGATTTTGACTCTGTTATTTACATCAAAAGTTATGTTGCGAACAAATGGAATATTTAATTTTTTACACAAAGTTTCTGTGTTCATTTTTGATGTGTATTTAATTCCTTGATCTTTTCCAGTTCTACGTAATTGTTTAAGTGTATATGTTATCATCCTTTTATTATAGTGTGTGTTTTTTTCTTTAAATACTAATTTATTTTTTTTACTAATTTTTTTTTTTACTAATTTTCTTTTTTTTACTAATTTTTTTTTTTACTAATTTTTTTTTTTACTATTTTTTTTTTTACTAATTTTTTTTTTTTACTAATTTTTTTTTTTACTAATTTTTTTTTTTACTAATTTTTTTTTACTAATTTTTTTTTTTTACTAATTTTTTTTTTTACTAATTTTTTTTTTTACTAATTTTTTTTTTAATATTTTTTTTTTTTATTATTTTTTTTTTTTATTATTTTTTTTTTTTTACTAATTTTTTTTTAAAGAAGTTCTCTCTCTTTATTATATAGTTTTTTTAATTTTTTTATTTTTAGAAATAAAAACCAATGCGTGAAATATTTGATTTTAATCATGTTTCGAAAGAACTGAGTGAAATACAAATGGAAAGATTTAAAAAAACATACAAATATTATCATAGACTGTTTAAATGTTATGGAAAGATGTATAGGAAAAGTAGAAGGAAAGATATTGGTCTTATGTTTTTTAAAGTGGGTTTGATATCTGGTAGTACTGGTGGAACTGTATTAGGGTGTATTACTCTTAATCCGTTAATTTTGGGTGCGATGTCAGGTTTGGGGCTTTTAATAGCTGGTTACATGAGAAAGGTTAACCTATCAAAACAAAAGGAAAGACATAAGTTTGCACAGAAAAACTATAAGAAAGTTTTAAATAAAATTAGAGAGTTTATGAGAGGTGTTCACTTTGATCAGGCTCAGTTTGATGGAGAGCTGATGGTGATTGATGATTTGGTTCGAGGGATGTGTTCTGAGATTCCGGATTGTGTTGACAAGTGGTATACCCAGGAATACGAGAGTAATTCTTAACTATTTTGTGTGTCCATCCCATTTGTACGTTGCCCTCCATTGTTAAGGAGTCTTTTCCGAAACTGATGCCAAACTGAAAACCTTTTTTAAGATTATGGTTTTTGTTAAGTTTTTCTTTGCGAAGCGGAGTCGAAGACGACTCTTTAGATTTACTTTTTGAGTTTCCCATTTTATTTAAAAATGGGAAATTAATAGCTTTTTAAGAAGTATTAGCTCCACCGTTATTGGGATCAGAAGTATCGACACTATCGTTACTTGTACTAGTGCTTTGATCGCTTTGTACCTTAGGTTCATCTTGTTCACCTTTATTTGTGTTGTCCCACATATGTTTTGCAACTATTAGTCCGCCGGATAGTAATCCGATCATAGGAATGAATGGCGATACTTTCATCACCATTGTTTTTACATCGTCGTAAAGAAGTTTGTTTGATGATAGTTCTTTATCAAGTGTTCCATCATTCTCAACCATATTTAACTGTTCCATTAAACCAGAGAACTTTGTAATAAGACTTTCTGTTAGTTGTGAGTTAACCATATCCATTTGTTCGCGTTGGTGATCTTGTTTAATTTTTTCTAATGCGGATTGACTTGCCTTTTTAATATACTTTTCTGAATACTTAATTTTTTTAGCGGCTGACAAGCGGATTAGCTCATCCCTAAGGTTATCACATGACGGATTAGGTATAAAGTCGTCTGCGACTCCGCTTCGCTCAAAATTTTGAGGTTCTTCTACATTCATTTATTAGTGTAAAAAATAATAGTTTTTCCAACTCATCAGAATAACCATAATTTAATGCCATTATTTTATTTTATCATTATTTCTAATAATATATCACCAATCTCATGACCTGTTGAAAACTTTAGTTCGTTGTAAATACCGTCGTTTAATTCGGTCTCACTATTAATGTTATCATAGTGTGTTACGGTTCCCTTTAAGGATTGTGTTGTTGTAATTGGCAAAATTGCGATGGATCCATCCCGTTGACCTTGAAATGATGTTCTGTTTTTGTTGACAGCGTTACACTTAATGTTGATATGTTTTAAACCAAGGTTAACATTAACAGATGTGTTGGAAACCCAACTGCTTCCTTTTGGAATAATCATTCGTGTTTTAGAGAATCCAAGTATTGGAGCCAGTTTTTCTAGGGAGAGAATTTCTGTTGGTGTAATTTTAATTTTTTGCGAATAACGCACTAGCTCTGCTTTTGCGTTTACTTCCTTTAGTTTTTCGACAATCATGTTGGCAGTCCAATAACCAGTTTTGAACCATAATTTTTTGGAACCATTTACAATGAAAATGGGATCTGTAACATTGTTGAAATCCCAAAACACACTTGCACACTTTACAGTCATTGTATTGTTTTCAATAACTAAGGGTTCATCAAATTTAACAATGGTTTCTTTTTCATTGTTTTTTTCCATGAAAATTCTTATAAGTCTCATTTATTTGAATAAAAATTCATATGATTATTTACATATGAATTTACATGAATTTATGTTATTAGTTTATAACTGTATGGTTTTATTAGATTAATTTCAAGACGGCTATAATCTACATTTTTTAATGTGTTTTTAATGTTGTTTTCCTCTTCCTTACTAACGTCTAAGTAATCATCAAAAATAGCTTGCATAGTTTTTTTACTTGAGTTGTAAAATAACACCAGTTTTGAAATGTTTTCACGATATGGTTTTGCTATTGAAGTAAGTTGTTGGGTAATTACTACTGTGCTGATTAACAGATGTCTTGCACTAAAACCAAGTTTAACTAACTCGCTAGTACGACTTTTTACTGACTGACTGTCTGCACAATCATCTAAAATAATTAGTGATGGTGTTCCCTTACAGTAGTCAACTATATATTTTAGGTAATTTTCTACATGATCTTGATCACAAGGAATAACAAAGAAATTAGGTTCATGTAAATGTTTCCACTTCAAATAGGTTGTGTTGTTTTCAAATGTTGGACAAATTAAAAATATGTTTTCAAACTGTTGAACACACTCCTTTTCCAACATTTCTAGTAAATAATAAGTTTTTCCACAACATGTCATTCCTGTTATAAGCATATTAAAAGGTTTCATTTATTAATAAAAATTAATATGTTGCTATAACATATTAATTTACACATAATTTACACATAATTTACACATAATTTTTAGTAATTTTTAGTAGCTCACTCCTCGGAATTCACCGGCTTGTACCTTTAGGAGTCCATCTGAAAGAATGAAAATATGGCAGTTAAGGTCTACTGTTGTTGCTTTCTTTGTAATTTCAAGCATGATTCCGGATTGTGTTGATAAAAGTTTGTACCATGACCGTATAATTCATTGTCATCGATGGCTCTAAGATCGACCACCAAGGCGAACTTGTCATTTGTGAAAAAGCTGTTTGCGGTTACAGCGCTGGTATTGGTATCTTGTTTGAAAAGTCTTTCTGCCTCTTCAAATAATCTTCTTTTAACTATCCCCTGTGAGTAAACACTATTGGGAATGCCTTCGATGGTTACCTTCACATTTTCAATGTTTGGGAAAACGTACTCTTCACTTCCTCCGCGAGTTTTCTTTGTGAAGAACATTACGACAGCTTTCATACTTTTTCGTGGAAGATTAATGGTTTCGTTAACGAGTGTGGTTGACTTGTTCCAATTAGCTGTTTTAAAAAGGGTAGCGTGTTCGTAGCTAAGGGATCTTCCAGCGTTGTAGCCGCTTTCTACTTCCTGCATAAGACTGGGATTGGTAATGGTTTCAAACTCCAGTTCCATGTTTTCTAGGCTGTATCCTTCCACTGCTTGGTTGTTTTGAGCTTGCATAATTTCGCTAGCTTGTGGAAGTGTGATAATATACTGTAAGTCGTTTGACATGTTGTAAGGAGCGTATAAACCATGATTCATAAGGATTTTTCCTAGTTGGATTCTCTGCTTGGGACCATAGACTGATGCGTACGCATCGGATGAGGCATCGTCGGACTTTGAGATTACCTTGCGCTGGTTTGCAGTTGCAATACCATCTTCCAGCATATTTGCACGGACATTGCTGTTTAGCCACAAATCTTCATAAGTTCTGAGAATGCTTTCTCCTGTGTTATCATATATGATTTCACCTGCAAATTTTACTTTTAGTTGTTTCTGAAGTTGCTTTGCGAGGTTGTTGTTAAACCATGATTTGGTATTTGCATTTTTAAAGTCAAATACTAAAAACATTTTGTCGGGAACGAGTGTTGTTCCAGGTTTAAGTTTTGGGATTTGAATGTAAATTTCTTCACCAGGGTTGGCTTTGTTTGGATTGAATGTTGTTACGTGTCTTGTTCGTTCACCGGTTATTTCACTTTTTTGGAGTCGTTTATAACCAGGTTTTAACTTAGTTTGTCTTTCCTTGTTCATTTGTTAGTGTAAAAAAAAAGTTTTTTTTGCAAATAAAAATAGGTTAGTTTTTGTGAGCCAAACAAAGTAAGTCAAGTCAAAGACAATCTAAATATCATCATCATCAAGGTTATTATATTCTACCTTTGTTGGATTTGATGCTGGTTTTGGTAAAGGTTTAGGTTTTGGAGATGATGGTGTTGTTAAATTAACTTCTTCCTGTTTAAAATTTTTCCAGGCAATGTATGTTCCTATTACTCCTGTTACAACACCAACTAGCGAAATGGAAGTTGTTAAGCTAGGGAGTTGTAGAAAACCGTTTTCACCCCCGTTGGTCTGTTCGTCTTCATTTTGTTGTTCAGCTCGTTTGCGCGCTTTAGCTGCTTTACTTATTTCAGCAAGCTTTTTTCCTTGCGCTACTCTTTTTGGGTTTTTAACTTTTTCTTCTGTATTAGTTTTTATAACAGTTTGTTTTTCTGTGCTCATTTATTAGTGTACAAAATAAGTTGTGTTTTGCTGGGATTCAAGTTTCCCTTGTTTCGCGCTTTAGCTGCTAAACTTATTTCAGCAAGCTTTTTTCCTTGTGCTACTTTTTTTGGGTTTTTAACTTTTTCTTCTGTATTAGTTTTTGTAATAGTTTGTTCTTCTGTGTTCATTTATTAGTGTACAGAATAAGTTGTGTTTTGCTGTACTTTGCTTAAACTAGCTTACATTTTGTTCAAATTTGCTTAACAACTAGCTGAATAGCTAGCTTAAACTAGCTTACATTTTGTTCAAATTTGCTCAACAGCTAGCTGTAATTTGCTGTATAGCTAGCTGTAATTTGCTGTATAGCTAGCTGTAATTTGCTGTATAGCTAACTGTAATTTGCTTGTGAGCTAGCTGTAATTTGCTGTATAGCTAGCTGTAATTTGCTGTATAGCTAGCTGTAATTTGCTTGTGAGCTAGCTGTAATTTGCTGTATAGCTAGCTGTAATTTGCTGTATAGCTAGCTGTAATTTGCTTGTGAGCTAGCTGTAATTTGCTGTATAGCTAGCTGTAATTTGCTGTATAGCTAGCTGTAATTTGCTGTATAGCTAGCTGTAATTTGCTTAAAAAACACTATAATAAAAGGATGAATAACAAAGTTATTACCAAGTTTTCTGTCTTAATGAAACAGATTAATATGGTAGAAAAAGATGAGTTTGAAAATTACGAATCCGAATTCGACTTCGATCATTGCAATCATAAAAAAAATGAAATTGATAGTTTTCCAACTTGTGTAAAATGCGGCTTAGTTTTCGATCCGATCTTTTCGTATTGTCATCGCGAAGTTAAGAAAAGTTTAAAAAAGGAAAAAATCTCAAAAAGAATGTTGCTTTACAACAAAAAAATAAGTGAAATGTTTCCAAATATTTTATTACCAAATGGAAACATAATAATGGATGACATAGAAAAAAGATTTAACCAGCTAAAAGAAAAAGTTGGATCATTTCCAAACATGAAGGTTGTTATTCATTTCATACTCATTGAGTGTGAGATGATAGATCTTGCTAATACAATCACTCTTCCAAAAAGTGAAAGATCACAAAATGTTTTAAAAAAACTTTTTGAAGACCAAAAAGACACCAGCAAGTGAAACTCCAAAAACTAATGGTAAAACCACTTCTGACTTTGGTTGACTGTGATCTTCCATATTGGTTATTCTGCTTTTGACCTGCGGATCAACTGAAATATTTTGCGACTCTAGCGGATATTCTAATTGTGGTTCACTACGCTCAACTACGTTTCGCTGTGGCTTACTTTTGACCTTGTTAATATTTACATTATTACCAAATGTCATTTTCTTTGTTGCAAGAGTAAGAATGTTGTTAAAGCCGCTTACTGGATTAATAAGAATCCTCATATCTGATGGTATTAAAATTAAACCCGGTGAAATGGCAAAATTTAAAATAACGTTAGTATTGCTAATAGCCGTTCGCATATTTGAAATGGCTACAGTTGTGTCATCTTGTGCTATTGTATCTTTCACAAGTTTTAAAAAAACATCTTGTGTTTGTGTGCTTTTTGCTCCTTGATCTATGATACTCCATCTGGTTCTCGCTTGAGCACCTAAAATACAGTAAACATAGCTTTCTATGGATTGTTGAAATAGTTTTTGACCTAAAGGAGTTATTCCTTTTGAAGTTTTTGGAACAAAAAGTAAAAAGTCATTATCTTTTTTTGGTTTTCCCCCCATATATTTTTCATATTTTATGTTTGCTCCGTAATTAATATAATTGGCATGATCTTTTACATACCTCATATTTTTTATAATGTAACCTTGGTTTTCTTGTTGTTCTAAAATTTTTTCTAGTTTCATTGTTGTGTCACTGTATTGTGTTCTCCACATTTTTCTAACTGGCGTATGTTCTTGTAGAAAATTTAGTTGTTTTCCAACCATATATTTTTTAAGTTTTGTTGGTTCCCTTAAAAACCTTCTTAAATGATATGCAAGGTGATACTGGACAATACTTGTAATAATGTTTGAGCTTGCTCTTGGAATTTTGTTTAAAAGATGTTCTGCTGAAATTCCACACAAATTAGTAATTACATAGGTCGCTGCTATTGCAGTAAAATATGGGTTGTTTATATAGTCAAATTCCTCTTTTGCGTATGGTTTCTTTTCCGCTTCGCCTTCCTCATCAACAACTGGCTTTACGTAAGCTGTGTCTAGTTCTTCAAAATGTGCGGTAAACTTTTTCTTTTCGGTTACGAAAATAGGAATAACATTTAAATTTATTGAAAAATCTTTATTAAGTTTGGGATTTGGTAAATCTTGGGTAACGGACCATCCTCTTGGCCAGTATAAATACTGTGTCCAATCAGGGTTGTTTTTAAAGGCGTCCGATGTAATGTTAAGAGTTGAGGAAAAGTCATTTGGTTCATTAAAAAGCACCTCCCTAGTGTCAACTTTTCCTTTGTTATTAAGCCAAATAGAGAAAATAAACCTGCTTACATCAGCATTTGGATATTTTTCTAAAAACTCTTTACGAAGTTTGGCTTTTTCTAACGGTCCTCCTTTAACCGCACCTTTGTAATCTTTTTCATATAATGCCTTAAGACGTTGTAGTTCTTTTGGCGAGTAAACGTTTGTCATCATTTTATTTCATACTAAAATAAAATAAAATGGCAACTTTAACATTACTTGACCTTGAATTAAGAAATATTTATTATAATCCTGTATCTGGATATCAAAGTGCGGAAAAGCTATACAAAAAGGCGGTTGAAGAAAATGTGGAAGGAGTTACAAGAAAGTTAGTTAAGGAGTGGTTATCTTCACAAAGTACATACACATTGCATAAACCGCTAAGAAAACCACGTAAAACGCAAAAAACCTTTGTTAAAAACCTAGCTGATCAGCTTCAGATGGACTTAGTGGATATGGCTAAGTTTAGTTCTGTAAATAAGAAGTTTTAACTGGATTTTAACAGGAGTTGAGGTTTTAAGTAGATTTGCTTTTACCGTTCCTGTACACAGAAAAAATACAGAAAGTATGGTAGTTGGTGTTGGTGAAATGCTTAAGGAATTTAAACATCACTTTCAAAAATATCCTGAGGTTGTTCAGTTTGATAATGGTAATGAATTTTACAATGTTGGAGTAAGATCCCTTTTAAAATCTCATAACATAGAGTACTTTTCAACACTCTCAGTACGAAAAGCTGCTATTGTAGAAAGATTTAACAGAACACTTAAAACTAGAATGTGGAAATATTTTACATTTAAACAAACTAAAACTTGGATAGATGTTTTAGATAAATTTACCAAAAGTTATAACAACACATTCCACTCAACCATTAAAAGAAAACCTGCTGATGTTAATACAGATAATCAGGATGAGGTATTCAAAACTTTATATGGTTTACCACCAACAGAATTTCCAAAACCAAAATTTAAGGTTGGCAATTATGTAAGAATATACAAATACAAAAAAAACTTTGCAAAGGGGTATGATCCCAACTTTACAAGTGAAGTTTTTAAGATATCAGCTGTGTTTCGTGGTAATCCAGTAATGTACAACATTGAAGACAAAGATGGAGAAAATGTTATTGGAAAGTTCTACAATGAAGAGTTAGTCCAAGCCAAAGACGAGGTAAGCGAAGTGAACAAAGTTATACAATAGGAAAAATTTTATTTCGCTCACAAATAAAATGGAAGGATTTGAATTTGACACTTTTGGTGAAAACAATGAAATGGAAAGAATAATAGAAGAAGAAACAAGCTTTATAGACAACGATTATGATGACTTTGATGATTATGATGACTTCGATGATTATGATGACAACATCGATCTGGATGGTAGAACAGACCTAAGACCATTCAACCCTGATGAGTGGTTGCAAGAAGGCGACACAAACGCAGCAGCGGAAGAAAACGAGGAAGAAAACACATTTCAAAACAGGCGTAAGCGATGGGAGACTGCTGAAAGGCGAAGAATTACAAGAACACGAAAAACATTTTTTCGTAATGAGTTTAACCTTGAGGTGGTAATGAAAGATGGACCCGCTTCAAAAAAGTTAATAGACAAAAGTTTAATTTCTGTTAGTGAAAAAACCGGAAAGGTAAACGGAATACTTTACAATGATGTTAAAGTTGTTGTTAAAAAAGGAAATAACTTTGTGCTAAGTAGTAATGAAAAAATTAGAAACACCGTTCAAGAGTATAGTAGCATCATGGAAAAAGCACGACAAGAGCATAGCAAAACAGCAAACGGCGCTATTGAGGAAACTGTTGGTATTTTACCTGGAACATCTAATGTTAACGGAATTAGAGCAAACATCATCGACAGAATCCAAGACGAGATAACAAACAACGATAACACAGTTGACAGAACACAGCTTAATGATGAAGAGTTAAGAGAACTTGGTGGAATACTAGCGACAAACAATATAGAAAATTTAGACGCTGTTGACATAGCTGTTGAGTACTGGAGGGACAAATCAGAAGCTGAGGTTGATGTAAGAAAAAAGGCTATATACAAAGACATTTCAGATGTTGCAAAACTAAAAGCTGACGAAATTAGGTTAAAAAATAATCAAAGACCAATTAGCGAAAAAACTTCAGAAATGATTAAAAATGATGACATAACAAAATACGAAAAGTTTAAAAAATTTGCACGTAACAATTTAGGATCTCTAGCTGTGGTAGCTGTCACCATTGCCGGGATTGTCACGGCGGTAGTTTTGGCTGGAAGAAAAGGTGTAGTTTCAGCTGCGAAAGCAACAGGGGCTATCGCAAAAGCAGTAGCTAAACTAGCAAAAGCCGCTTTGCCAGTATTAGTTCCGCTTATAAATATGCTTGCAACAGCGTTAACGTGGGGTGCTAAGGGAATAGCTTGGTTGGCAAAAAATTTGTGGATGTTATCAGTTGCATTTGCCTATATTCTCTATAAAAACCGAAAAAAATTTTACAAAAATTTCTGATTTTTTACCCTAATAAATGAGTGTTAGTAAAACTGAAGTATTTCAAGATTTATACAATGCTGCACTAGTTACAGCAGGAGCTGTAGCTGTGAGTATGGCATCTAAACGTTTAACAGGACAACCTCTGGCTGCGCCAGCCAGTCTAAAAGAAACTGCAAAACTGGCTGTGGCTGTTGCAGTAGGTAGCTTTCTAATTAAAAAAGGACAAACAGCCGGATACATTCCAAAAGAATTAAAAGTATAAATAAACAATGGCTTCAATGATTGCAGGAGGATTATTCAATGCAGTTGCTTTTGCAGGTGCGGGATACTTATTCTCAACATTTAACAAAAAAGGTTATCAAGAAGAAACCAAAAGACACAACCTCGCAATGGAAGAACTCTCAAAATCAAAAGAAGAATATCTAGAAAAAGAAACAGCAAGAAAAGACAAAGAAAGACAATTAAGAACAGAAATTTACGACGCAAAAAGCGATATGAAGGAAACCAACAAAGCATTCAGTGAACTCAAAAAGATACAACAACAACGCGAAATACCTCCTCCAAGGTTAGAAAATTTCTATCAACCGTCAGATGAAATGAAAAAATATCAAATTATGGCGGTTGGATTAATGGGAGGACTTTGGTTACTACAAATTAATATAAACTGTCGTCAGTCGTTGCAGGCAACTTCGCTACGCTCACACTTTGTAATAAAAATTTCTAAGAAAAAAATCTTAGAAATTTAAACCAGCTATCACTTGTCACACTACCACCATTCTGGAATATCATCCGGTTCACACCATTTTTTTCTTTTAGTAATTCATTCCAAACATTTTTGCAATACTCCTCATTAAAACGGTTGATATCCATTTGACTATACATTTTCCAACTCTATATCCTTTTTCATCACCATTAAAAAGCTTGTATATCTGTTTACCAATACTAATCCATGTGTTGCTACCAAAACAGCAATCAGCAACATTTTTAAGATTGTCTTTAACCATCATCTCTCTTTTATAATGTATTCTTTAAAATAAGAAAACTCAATTTCTAAGAAAAACGAAACAAAGTTTCGTGCGGAAACCATATGGTTTCCTTCTTAGAAATTTAAATTAATTGTTTTGTTACCAATCATCGCTCTCTTTAATCTCGGATCCGCTATAAGCATAAGAAACTAAATAATCCCAGTATTCTCTGCAATAAAATTCATCAAAATTTCTTTGATCATTTTGCTATACATTCTTCTATAACCTTCAATACTTCCTTTTGAAAGCTTGAAAATAAGTTTCCCAATATCAAACCAGGTTTTTTCTAATTCACATTCTGTCGCAAACTCACTCAAAATTGTCATTTAACTAACATATCTCTCTTTTATTATATACATTTTTTTTAAAACAAAGAAGCGAGCAATTTTGCATGATTTTTTGCTATGATTAATTTAAATTCTCACGCTTTCTGCACTTCTTTAAAATAATTACATATTATATGAAATTTTTAGTAGTCTTCTAACATTTGGATTGCTTTTTTTTATATGGTTTTTGTTTTGCTCTTGGATTTTTTTTTTTTTTCACGCTCTTCTGCAGCTAATACTTAATTGATGTCACCGCTAAACCTAAAGTTTTGTGTTTTCTTCTAACCATTTAAGGTGAATGGTGTTTTTTTTTTTTTCTCTTTAATCCGCTTACAAATTTTTGTTAGTGCTTTTTCATCTTTTCCTTCCGACATTGTGTATATTGCAGAACAAAGATTGTTAAGTGCTACTTTGTTCCTCATTCTTCGTACTGAAAGTTTTGGAACAATAATGTCATACACAAAATTCCTCACGTTTTCATCTTCTACTATTTGACTTTTACAAGGGTTGTATGTTGTTCCTCCATCTTCGTAGATAAGTGGGACAAGCGATCTTATTGTGTAAAATTTAACACGTTTTTTAAATAATTCCCATTTCTTATCACAAAATTTTGTTATATTTTTTACTATCTTGTTGAGAAAACTCATGCCATATTTCATAACCTTCTTTACTTCCATTGGTGCAGTTGTAAATTGCACAACCCACTGTGAACCAAGATTCTGAGTAAATTTCAGCTCGTTTGGGTAAAAGTTGACTAATGTAAAATTTTAATGTTTCAATCATGTCTCTTTATTATATCTCTTTTACCACTATAATAAAAGGAGGAAATGGACAAATTAAAAAAGAACGAATTAACATTAAAGTTTCAAGATTTAATTATTCAAAACAAAATGCCTACATTGAAAATATTCAAAAACGAAATTTGTACAAATTTTATAATATTTCCGGTTGGTCAACTTGAAAAAATTTATGCCTTTATTAAAACAATACAAAAAAATTCAAAACGGGGTCATCTTGCACATGCATTAAAAAACATGTTTAAAATGCTTATTGATTATATGATTGGTTGTGAGCTTGTTAAAGTTTTAAACAAAAGAGAAAACACCTATCATTTTATATTTTATAAAAATATCTTTAAAAAGTTTAAAAGAAAAAAAATAGTACAAAAAAATTATAAATCCTATATTATTCCGTATAAACCAAAACCAACAACATTGGTGCTAGTAAAAAAAACTAGGTGTTTTTTAAGTTTTTTTCCTGAAACATATGGCCTTGTTTCTTTTAATTTATTTGAACTAGAAAATTATAGCTCAGATGATGATACCAGTTTTCTGATTAATTCGGATGAGTCAGATGAGGATTGGTAAAAAGGTAAAAATTCCTAAGGCTTTGTCTTAGGAATTCTTTTTCCATTTTAAGCTAATTTCCCTCCCGTTTGTGAAATCTTATGATCTTTCATAATATTTCCGCTTATCTCCATTATATCCTTCTGGTTTAAAAATCCACTAATTACTTTAATATCATAAATTTCACCCGTAAAGGGTTTTGATAATGGTCCTGTGGTTCCTGTAAATCTGTCGTTTACAAAAATAGTACTACAGGTTTCTCCAATGGTTTTAGGATTTGCGAAAAAATCTGAATCTGCTGACTTTACACCATTAATGTAAATACAGCTTCCGGCTAGCAACCAATGACATGAAATTAAATGCTTATTAAAAATACTAACATCACTTTGAATTGTACAACTGTACTCCTTTGTAGGAAAACCTCCTCCATACACTAGTTGGTTTGTAGATCCAGATTTATAGCCTATAAATTTATCGTAACCCCCATTATCATTTCCAATGATGTACGCCCACCTTCCAGAGTTAGTTGTACTGCCAAGAACCTTTAGCACAATAAATACAGAAATGTTTTATGTTAACCATTTCCGGACATTTAAATATCATAAAACACTTTCTGGTATTTTGTATAAAATCTAATCCAGGTATCGGTCCCCTTTTATATTCGCTTTGAAAAAGAGAATACTCATTGTCTTGCACCCTTCCAACTCTAACTCCTTTAGAAGAGTCTCCAGTTTTTACCGCTCTTAACAAGTTAACATCAAAAACAGTTTTATATTGTTTTCGATCTGGTAAAGTGACGGCCATTAGCCTGTCATAACCATAGTGTATGCTCATCTTTTATTTAAGCTATTGGACATCGGAGAATTAAGGAGGCAAGCGAAGCAACCCGGAAAATTAACAGAGCGGGGTAAGCATCAACTAAACAAGCGTTAGCAAGACCAGGACAAACCGGTGAGGAAAGGAAGGGCAAAGGGCTGGGTGGGGTGGAAACGGTAAAAGCGGAAACGGCAAAAGCGGAAACGGCAAAAGCGGAAACAAAGGGAGGGATCAAGCACCCCGGGGGAAATCCATATCTTAATGGGATATGAATTTAAATTAACGGGTGCGTCAAAATGAAAGCGGGAATATGGGTGGGAAGGCCGAGCGTTAGCGAGGAAGGTGGGAAATAAAAAAATCGCCAGAATCCCCACATCCCTACTACTAGTACTGATATATTCCTGTACTGATGCTTTGACATTAATTTTTATCTCACTCTACTGATGGCTCTAAACTCCAAGCATGTCCTGGAGTGGGAAGTTCACGAATTTGACTTTAATGACTTCATAGTCAAGCCTGGGTAACACTATAAAAATGAGTTCTTAGCCAAGCAGAAAAGCATATTTACTAATTATCAATTCAAAGGGTTGGCAGATTTGTAGAAATCAACTGCACCTTTGACTGCAGTATTTGGATACCTGCAGTTACATTTTTACAATCTTAGTACATTTGCAATATGGAAATGCAACAATTATCATCTATCCTAGATATCTGCAGACACAAGAAAAAATAACATATAACATGAATTATTCATGAGAAAGATATATGTTAACTAATTGCCATTAATGGACATTAACAATGGGAACTGTTTCCAGAATAGTTAAAGTAATTACAAAATATTGCTAAAATAAACCATCGTATCCATCGGAAAAGAAAAGTCTTGAAATGTTGACCATGTTGACCTTGCTAATAGTTACTATAAGAGAAAAACAGCTGACCTCTTGAGCAAATATCCTTTGTCAGAGAGTTAGTAGGATGGTTATGTTCTGGTTCCATTGTTTTTGTATATTTAGTACTCTGACGAAGGGTCTTTGCTTAAAATGTCAGCTGTTTTTTTCTTTTTAGTAACTACCCTTCAGTTCTGGACTGAACAACACCCTAAACTTGATTTTAGCTCTAAATTCTTACATATATGAAACTTCAGCCAAAGTAATTAGTTACACAACAGGTTGAAGAAGATCATAAACAGTCTGTACTGTGTTTAAATATATGTCAAGTCCATACACTGATGATATTGCCAATGGATCAACAGCTGAACTGATAAAGTTGAGCTGGTTTTCATTTAAAGGGCACAAAATAGGAGGAACCTCAATAGAAATATCACTCCATGTTTCACCATTGTACATTTGGGAAGGTAATGGTCCTTCAAAATCAATACCATATGTGTTAGGGTCTACTTCTAAAGCAGATGTATAGTTATTAACACTGTTTAAACCATACAACCATAACTGAATGGGTGTCATGTTTGATTCCGTTCTTAATGGGTGATTATCGTAGCCCTCTTTGAATAGCTCCAGATGTCGATTGATTCTTGGGAGAAAGACGTAATGCAAGCAGAACATGTGTAGCTCATTGTCAATCTCCAGATAACCATTTTCTTCAAGATACCAAAACACATAATAGAAAATGAATGTGCAGCCATGAAAGATATCCCTCCAGGGGTGACCTCTAGCAGTTAAAAATCCTTTCATTCTCCGAATTCCACAATTAGGAAATTCTCGATATATTTCGGATACTTTTACATCAAGATCATCATTTGAAATATTTGTATATTTGGGAATTTCTTCTTTTAAGGTGGCTCCATACAGTTTCTTGAAAAAAGGAAAATACAAGTTTGAGAGTCCAAAACACGTGATTAAACAATTCGGAAAAAGAATAAAACTAAATGTTATGCATAGTTAAACAGTCTGACAATCAAAAACTGTTACCAAATAAATACCAACAGTTGTTGCTATGGCAACAATGACATTTCAAAATGGCTGCCAATTACCCTTTAAACTAATTTAATTCGAAAAAAACTTGGTGACCCCCAATTTTTTTGCATTTAAACTTTTCTTGAAGTATGAGTAATCAATAGGCCGATTTAAAAAAAATTCTGTAGAACGAATACTTTTTTTTTCCGGAAAAATCATGTTTGTTAATTTTTTAAAAATTTCGTTCTACAGAATTTTTTTTAAATCGGCGTATTGATTACTCATACTTCAAGGAAAGTTTTAATGAATAAAAAGTTGGGGGTCACCAAAGTTTTTTCCGAATTAAATTAGTTTGAAGGGTAATTGGCAGCCATTTTGAAACGTCATTGTTGCCATAGCAACAACTGTTGGTATTTATTTGGTAACAGTTTTTGATTGTCAGACTGTTTAATTATGGATAACATTTAGTTTTATTATTTTTCCGAATTGTTTATGCACGTGTTTTTGACTCTCAAACTTGTATTTTCCATTTTTCAAGAAACTGTATGGAACCACCTTAAACCAAAATCTTTGATTCTCCGGCTTATTGTCTTGGCGCTGACACCCAACATTTCAGATATTTTAACCAATGAAAACCCGTAGCTGAGAAAAAGTTTTAAAGTTTCTCTTGGTATTTCAAATGCTGGACGACCAGCGGATTCTTTCACCACAGTAGCTGGTCTCCTTGTTACTGACCTCGTTACACCACTTGGCAGAACATCCAGAGTTTCCTCAACTAATTTATTGAAGGCATCAATGAGTGTGTCTAGGAGATTTTCGGGAAATACTTGATGCCATAAACCTTGTTCATCACTACTGATTCCAATTTGAATGACCTGTTCGAGCTTGTATAAAGCATATTCAAATTGATTCGAAAAGCCTGATGATTTCAAACAAGCTATTGCAAACGAACAGCTTCAAATTATTCCCAGGAGACACCAACGAACTTGCAGTTGTTGACATATTAACAGTAATTATACGGCGGTTTTGATCCTTCTCAAATCGCAATAGAATTGAATAGTTAAGGCACATCCCATGGGAAATTGCACATCCCACATGAAACGTTCGCCATTATGAGTTGGAGTCACATTCGTGCAAGATGAAGTACTCACCCCAACTGTCGGCGAAAGCCGCTGACCACTACATACCGTAAGGTTCGACACGACAACATGAAGTCATGAACCGCCCCGACAACATGAACTGCCCCGACAATACGAACCGCCCCGACAACATGAACTGCCCCGACAACACGGACCGCCCCGACAACCTGAAACGCGCGTCGACAACATGAAATGCGAATCGACAACCTGAAACGCGCATTGACAAAATAAAACGCGTTTCGACAACACGAGATCGACTATATGAAACGCGTTTCCACATCACGAATCGGCCCTACGATACCAGTTGTGAATTATGTCCCCTTCCTAACTCCATAGCTTTCGGACGTCCGAATGTGTTGAAACCACGATTCTTCGGCCACGGATATCATTTCTACCGTCACGTCACTGAATTCAAATTTCCAAATTAAAAACCACATCATGTCTGTGTTTCTAGCTTCTTTCAGCTATGTTTAGTTTATTGAATAAGTCAGCTTCGCGCAGAGCGTTCGTCCACGCGATGCCTGGAACTGAGCGATTCCAAGTGTGAGAAAATTAAGGAATTTGTGACGCCGTGGATCCATGCAAGGTTCTGTGCCAGCTGGCAGAGTCGTGTGAACACCAGTTGATTCCGTTCCTATACCACTTTCTTGTGTCTCATCAGATTCAAATGGAATGAGTTCAGTTTCACATGGAGTTTTGCGGCTCATGGATTTCTTTGTTTTTGCAATCATTACACGACCATATATATCTCGCGAGAGAGAGCAGGATGTGGAAGACTGGATATCGTGTAAGTTGTGTTGGTTTATTCTCTCGTTACGGACATCGATATTTGACCGAAATAAGAAGATGTGGTTAACTGGCTTCATCGGATTGAGAAAGCGGCTATCTCTATTGTAAATGCTGTTTAGCTGTTCTTGTCCCTGAGTATTTAATATTCCGTTGAGTTGACGGACATGCGTTGCTCTGCGTAGCACTTCCTCTTCGTTCTTCGCGTTTTTCTCGTGCAACCTATCGAACAGGCAAAGGTGATAGTTGCTTCCTGTTATCGGATGACCCATTGTAACATAAGGACTTGAGACCTTTTTGGAATTGTCAAGCCAATCCAGTGAGATGTCTAGATCACCGTTCATACCTTTGATCACATTCTCTGCTGTAGGCTCAATTACCTTACCATTGTGCGGATGGAACATGTTTTCTTTGCGTTTGTTTCCATGGGCGGCTACCAAGTTAGCAACGTCCACGATGGTGATATTTGGTTGATGTTTCATGGACATTAGGAGGTCGACATAATCACGAGGACTTTCCGAGCGCAGCACGGATTTCACGGCATATACTACTCCATGAGGGCATGTTCCAGATGCCCATCCACCTGAGCAACCCCAGAGCTTACCGAATGCCTTCTTAAACTTCTCGTCGTTGTTACTTACTGCCTTCTTGACGTTCATGATTATGTCCAGTTTGCTCCCGGTTCCATTCAGCCGAAGTTGTCTTGCAAACGACCGGATTTCTTTCAGGGATGATTGATGCAACATTTCAAGCAAACGTTCTTCTGTAATTTTTCTACAATCCTGCTCTAGTTTACCGTCTTCTTGTCTGACTTTCTTGTGTTCAGTGTTCAGTGTTCAGCAGTAGACTGCCCGCCCTCGTCTTGCTACCTATGAAAGGCGCCCAATTTAACAGGTCTGGTTGGATGGTAAACTCGCGCAGTTCTTTCGTAGAAAAACCTCGTGCCACCATTGTCAATTCGACATTCGACCAGAATTTTTCGCTGTCAACATCATATTCTGGCCTGTCACGTTCATACTCCTCTGGAAGGAGAAGTGTTTCCGCGGAGCATTGGAAAGCCACCTTGCGATTCAAATCCATTACGAGGGTGTGCGGATGGAAGCCACAAATGGAGCAATTGAAATTGTAGTCATGAGCACTTAGTGCATCATAATGAAGATAGGCATTGACAATCGTCTGGTGGTGTAGTTTTGTCTTCAAACTACTTTCTAGAACTTGCACCATGCTTCCGAGAGGGATATGGTTTTGAAGACTTTCTCTAAGGAAAGTGCAAACATCTAAACCTAGGATAAATATGTCGTTAAAATTATGCAGGCCGTCTGAAAATTCTTGGTAACGGTAACATGCCTTACATTTTGCATAGTAGGTTTCTACGCCCGTAGTTATGGAGTCCATTATTAGTATGGTCACGTTACTTGTTATCAGGACTGGTTTGTTGAGGGAGAGATGGCAAAATGTGCACTCTTTTTCAACAGGCTCCAACCGATTCGGAGAATGTTTGGACTGTCGGCCAGGAGGGGAACACGTTTGTGATTTTGTAGATATTTGCACATTTTGGCAACGACTTGTTCTTCGGCAGGCGGGTAAAGACGATTTTCTGTCTGCTCATCCATTGATATTGGTGCTTCTGGAGGTGGGACGTTGTTGATAACCACATTATCATCTTCTGCGATGTCGGCCATGTCAAGAAAGTTGTCAAGGTTGTCCACAGTGCGCAAGTACCATAAACAAATGGATTTATGGACACATCCCTGCTTACGGCGACAACATGTGCAATCGAGTTCACCACGACTCATGTTGCATGTGACGATCACCCTGCTCAATTTCGAATAATAATGGACGTAGCCATCGTAAACAGAAAAATGAATAAATCGTTCGCCATCAGGAAAACTTACAATAAGTTCTGCATTGTTCGTTAACGCTGACTGTGAAAGAGATAAACACTGTTGTATTGTATACGTTCGTTTTTTAAGAGCTTAAAGGTACCCTGGTCAGAAATATCCAAAAGACATGTCTCAGGAAGCTGAACATTGTCTCGGTATTCAGAATCAACACCCACTTGCTGGATATGGCGGTATTCGACAGCATTCATTCCACTCCTCCACGCGACGTCCATGTAGACCCTGCACCGATCTTCTTTGCAAAATGGGATGGTCTTCTTTGTGGTTTCTGACGAGGAAACAGACTTTTGGACATGGATTGGATACACTACTCCTCCATTACTACTCTTTCGCACCATGAAGATTCCTCTAGCTTCGTCGACACAAATACTCTGTGGAATCTTTTCGCCGTGAATATCTCGAAGATGTCCAGGTAGACTTCCAGGATCCATTTCCTTCCCACACTGTTGACACGCTCTTTTTCCGAATTTCTTTATTTTTCTCCGCGGCCCGCCAACATGCTCCTCGCCGCTCAATCCAATCTCACTGGTAGTTGCTGTGGGCTGCGGAGCCGGCTTTGATACTGGCGCTGGTGCTTCGCTAAGCACCTGCTGCTTTGCATGTGATACCACGTGCGTAACGAATCTGTTCCGATTAAGTACTGTTTTATTGCACAGTGGACAATGATAATGCGCCCTCTGACAACCTGTCGCGCTATCATGTTTTAACTTACAAGGAAAGCACTACCATTCTACTCGCATGTGCCTCGTTAAAGTGCCTCCTGCATTTGTAACCGGTAGCGAATACTTTCCCACAAAGAGTACAGTGACGGTGCTGGTCGGTTGCTGATGCCGCATTACACCTAAAGTTATCTTCTGCACATTCGACAAAATAATCGCTATAGTAAATGCCCCTCGAATCTTCGCTATGTAAATGCGCACTTTTTTGGCGGCACTTTTTAGCTCTGTAATTTGTTTTCTATTTCCGAACGTTTTAAAAGCCCTAATGGCCTTTAATCGACTTCCAAACATTTGTAATGGGTTTTTTGAGACCTTTTGGCCACGTTATCGAGGAAGAAGAGCCGGCCGTCTTGTTCAAGAACGAAATTTGCTTCGCCGTAATTTGATTAGTACAATTCAACCATATCGCGATAGCCATAAGACAGCTTCAATTTGGAAGGGTCAACGATCACACAATCCGTCTAATTGCGTGCGAATTACTCCAAATTCTACTACTAGAAGGGATGGATCACTATCTGCCTATGTTCCATCGCTGTATTTACCCAAAGTCATGTCCTTGGCTCCCAAGATTGACGAAATCCGCCACGTTGTTTCTTATGCAAATCTAGACTGTGTTTGTATAACTGAGTCTTGGCTCCAAAGTCATGTACACGACAATGTGGTCGCTTTAGATGGTTTTAACCTGGTACGAAGGGACAGAGTGGATACCATACATGGTGGAGTCTGTACGTTTATTAAAAACAATATAAACTTTACTATTTTGGAGGATTTGGAAGACCCGTTGTTCGAAGCTATTTGGATTAAACTTCGACCTAGCCTAGTCTCCCAAGGGGGAAATATTTACCATCCGCCAAGCGCTGATGACTCTGCAGTTTTACAATATCTATCCAAATGTTTGTCGTTTATCGAATCTCGTTATACCAACTGCGGTCTCTTGATCGTTGGCGACTTTAACCAACTTAATATGACACGTCTACAAAATAGTTATGATCTGAAGCAGATTGTAAAGTTTCCTACCCGCGGTAATAGAACTCTTGATTTAATTTTGACAAATTTTTAACCACTTCTATAAAGATCCTGTTCAGCGCCCTCCACACGGTTTATCAGACCACATGTCAGTGGAGCTACAACCAAAAGAACGATGCCAGCTCCCGAGTCAACGGCTTACCGTTGTATCAAGAGACTTGAAACCAAGCAATCGGCTTGCTATGCGCACGTATCTACAGGAAGTTGACGTACCTGCACTTATTAGCACTGTAAACACCTGCGCAGAGAAAACGTCCCTCCTCGAAATGATCGTCCAAACGGGATTGGACTTTGTGCTTCCTTTTCGATCAAAAACAATCCATTCCAACGATCCACCATGGATTAATTCAACCCTGAAGGACCTAATTAGACGATGTCAATGTGCATTCGCACAAGGAAATCTACTGATGTTCCGTTACCTAAGCAATCGCGTCAACCGGGAGCGTACGACCTGCAGAGGGAAGTATTATGAGTCGAAAGTCAATCATCTGAAGGATTGTAAACCATCTTTATGGTGGAAGGAAGTAAAGAGACTCAGCGGTATGTCATCTGTTTTGGGAGATCGGGATGATCTCGTGAAATCCTTACAACATATAGATGGGGCCACCAGTGCATTGGATTTAGCCAACACGATTAATCAAGCATTCCTGTTGCCAATGAATGACTTCACACCTCTCCCCA
Source organism: Paragorgia papillata (assembly GCA_035771165.1). NCBI lineage: Eukaryota > Metazoa > Cnidaria > Anthozoa > Scleralcyonacea > Coralliidae > Paragorgia > Paragorgia papillata. Next base: position 158,523 of record JAWNZC010000063.1, on the reverse strand, counting down.
ACGATTTCCAGCCTGAGCAAGAGGGTCCTTTGTCTCCGCCTTTTGCAGTTACGGCGAACTCAGTCTTCCTGAAACTATCATCTCTGAACTCCAAAAAGGCGTCTGGTCCAGATGGAATCCCAGCGTGGCTGTTAAAGGAGAATCCAGATTTGCTGATGGATCCTATACGGGACATCCTTAATTGTTCCTATAGTGAGGGCCGACTAGCTCCAACTTGGAAAATGGCAGATATAGTACCCATCCCCAAGCAGAAGCCGGTGAAAGAAGTTAACAAGCACTTACGTCCTATTTCTCTAACACCGATTCTATCAAAGATCGCGGAAGAGTTTGTTGTTGAGGAGCATGTAAGGCCAGCTATACTGAAAAGGATCGGCGACAATCAATTTGGGTCTATCCCGAAGTCCTCAACAACGTATGCGCTGATTAGTATGATCCACTCCTGGATTAAACACACGGACGGGACTGGCTCTACTGCGAGAGTCGTTTTACTTGATTATAAGAAAGCTTTTGACTTAATCGATCATACAATCCTGGCCGGGAAATTAGTATATTTGGACATCCCTCATGGTATTATCTGCTGGATTATGGATTTTTTAAAGAACCGCAAACAGAGAGTTAAAATGGATCGTGACTGCAGATCAGAAGGGAGAGATATCCCTGCAGGAGTCCTACAGGGCACTAAGCTTGGTCCTTGGATGTTCATACTTATGATTGATGATATCGACACTAGCAACACGGAGCTTTGGAAATACGTGGATGACACAACAATTGCTGAGCCTGTAGCGAAGAATAAAGCAAGCATAATCCAAAACGATGTAAATGAGCTGGTTACGAGGTCTGAGGGAAATAAGTTCCAACTAAACCAGGAAAAATGCAAGGAGCTCAGAATTTCTTTCGCTCAGAACAAACCCGACTTTGCTCCCATTTTGGTTAACGGTAAAGCAATTGAGGTCGTGTCGAATGTCAAGCTACTAGGTTTGAATATCTCTAGCGATCTGAGATGGAACTGTCATGTTACTGAAATCTCTAAGAAGCTGTCAGTTCGTTTGTATTTTCTGAGGCAATTAAAAAGAGCGAATATTGCAGCAAAAGAACTCCTAACCTTTTACACCACCTGCATGCGAACGATTATGGAATATACTTGTTCAGTTTTCCATAACGCTCTGCCGTTGTATCTTTCCGATGAGCTGGAATGTTTACAGAAGCGCGCCATGAGGATTATCTTTCCTTTTGTCGCGTATAACGATGCTCTGATAGCTTGTAATTTAGATAGCCTATCTGATCGCAGGAGAATCATAACTACCAAACTATTTGAGAGAATAAGTAACAATAATGAACATAAGCTGCACAAACTTTTACCCAAGGAAAACCATTGTAGCAAGAACTTGCGAAGCGCTCGGAAATTCCATGTTCCAGTCTGTAAGACTAATCGACTAAAGAACAGTTTTATCTATAATAATTGCATATAGTACTTATATTTATATATCTTTAAGTAATTCATAGATCTAATTCATAAGTTTTTATCTAATTCAACCTTAGCAGGCTGCAAATTTTGAAACTTAATAAACTATCTATCCATCTATCCATCTGTCCATCTGTCCATCTGTTCATCTGTCCATCTGTCCATCTGTCCATCTGTCCTTCTGTCCTTCTGTCCTTCTCCCGTTCTCCCCTTCTCCCCTTCCCCCCTTCCCCCTTCTCCCCTTCTCCCCTTCTCCCCTTCTCCCCTTCTCCCCTTCTCCCCTTCTCCCCTTCTCCCCTTCTCCCCTTCTCCCCTTCTCCCCTTCTCCCCTTCTCCCCTTCTCCCCTTCTCCCCTTCTCCCCTTCTCCCCTTCTCCCCTTCTCCCCTTCTCCCCTTCTCCCCTTCTCCCCTTCTCCCCTTCTCCCCTTCTCCCCTTCTCCCCTTCTCCCCTTCTCCCCTTCTCCCCTTCTCCCCTTCTCCCCTTCTCCCCTTCTCCCCTTCTCGCCTTCTCCCCTTCTCCCCTTCTCCCCTTCTCCCCTTCTCCCCTTCTCCCCGTCTCCCCGTCTCCCCGTCTCCCCGTCTCCCCGTCTCCCCGTCTCCCCGTCTCCCCGTCTCCCCGTCTCCCCGTCTCCCCGTCTCCCCGTCTCCCCGTCTCCCCGTCTCCCCGTCTCCCCGTCTCCCCGTCTCCCCGTCTCCCCGTCTCCCCGTCTCCCCGTCTCCCCGTCTCCCCGTCTCCCCGTCTCCCCGTCTCCCCGTCTCCCCGTCTCCCCGTCTCCCCGTCTCCCCGTCTCCCGTCTCCCCGTCTCCCCGTCTCCCCGTCTCCCCGTCTCCCCGTCTCCCCGTCTCCCCGTCTCCCCGTCTCCCCGTCTCCCCGTCTCCCCGTCTCCCCGTCTCCCCGTCTCCCCGTCTCCCCGTCTCCCCGTCTCCCCGTCTCGCCGTCTCGCCGTCTCTCCGTCTCTCCGTCTCTCCGTCTCTCCGTCTCTCCTTCTCTCCTTCTCTCCTTCTCTCCTTCTCTCCTTCTCTCCTTCTCTCCTTCTCTCCTTCTCTCCTTCTCTCCTTCTCTCCTTCTCTCCTTCTCTCCTTCTCTCCTTCTCTCCTTCTCTCCTTCTCTCCTTCTCTCCTTCTCTCCTTCTCTCCTTCTCTCCTTCTCTCCTTCTCTCCTTCTCTCCTTCTCTCCTTCTCTCCTTCTCTCCTTCTCTCCTTCTCTCCTTCTCTCCTTCTATCCTTCTATCCTTCTATCCTTCTATCCTTCTATCCTTCTATCCTTCTATCCTTCTATCCATCTATCCATCTATCCATCTATCCATCTATCCATCTATCCATCTATCCATCTATCCATCTATCCATCTATCCATCTATCCATCTATCCATCTATCCATCTATCCATCTATCCATCTATCATCCATCTATCCCTCTATCATCCATCTATCCATCTATCATCCATCTATCCATCTATCATCCATCTATCCATCTATCCATCTATCCATCTATTCATCTATCCATCTATCCATCTATCCATCTATCCATCCATGCGATGCGATGCGATGCGATGCCATGCGATGCCATGCCATGCCATGCCAATCCCATCCAATCCCATCCAATGCCATGCCAATCCAATCCCATGCCAATCCAATCCCATCCAATCCCATCCAATCCCATCCAATCCCATCCAATCCCCTCCAATCCCATCCCATGCCAATCCCATGCCCATGCCCATGCCCATGCCCATGCCCATGCCCATGCCCATGCCCATGCCCATGCCCATGCCCATGCCCATGCCCATGCCCAAGCCCACGCCCACGCCCACGCCCACGCCCACGCCCACGCCCACGCCCACGCCCACGCCCACGCCCACGCCGACGTCCATGCCCACGTCTACGCCCACGCCCATCCCCACGTCCACCCCCACGTCCACCCCCACGTCCACCCCCACGTCCACCCCCACGTCCACCCCCACGTCCACCCCCACCCCCACCCCACCCCCACCCCCCACCCCCCACCCCCACCCCCACCCCCACGCAGATGTTAGTTTATCTTGTACTGATGACGTTCTGGAACAACCATTTATGTTTGATGAAGTGCAGGAGATATGTCTTCTGCTTCCTAATAACAAAACCGGAGGATTAGATTGTTTAGTGTATGAACACGTGAAATATGGTGGAGAAGAACTTTTAACCTTATTGACTAGTGTATTGAATATTATACGAGAATTGGAAGACGTTCCTAACTCCATGGCAATGGGTCTTATCATATCACTCTATAAAGGAAAGAAAAAAAATAAGCTACTGAAAGATAGTTACCGTGGGATTACCCTGTTAAATGTAACTGGAAAAATCCTTGAACATCTTATGCTGTCTCGGATGATTAGGGCGTTTGAGAATTCAGGCGTGCCAAATTGTTTACAGTTTTCTTATCAGGCTGGTAAAAGTTGTATTCACGCAAGCTTTGTTCTACAAGAGGTAATAAATGAAGCTGTGGAAAATGGCAGCAAGCTCTACTCGTGTTTTCTTGACAGTGCAAAGGCATTTGATACTGTTTGGTTTGATGGGCTATTCTATAAGCTTTTTAACCTAGGAATCTGTGGGAAAACATGGCGTCTGCTTCGAAAATGGTACAGTAAACGTCTGTGCTGTGTTTCGGTAAATGGTCAAATATCTGACACTTTTCCGGTGAGACAAGGTATAAGACAGGGTGGAGTCCTATCACCGTGGCTCTATCTGTGTTTCAATAATGACATCTATAAAATATTGTCTGAGTGTGATGGTGGACTGACGGTGAAATCTACCTACTGTGGAAATGTGACTGTTGCAGATGACATTGTCTTATTGTCTCCAATGGTGAAAGGATTGCAAAAACTGATTTCGGAAATGGAGAACTATAGCAAGAAATGGAGGTTTGAGTTTTACCTGACATCATTAAAATATTAAAGAAATATAATTTACAGCAATATTTGGATGGATACATTAATGACGGGGTATTCCCTAGTAAACCTTCTTGGAAGCGGATAATTTGTGAATCTATAGCGCAACAACAGTGGTCAACTTGGCGAGATAAATTACGAGAAAGGAGTGAATTGGATCTGTTTCGACGAGCACACACGGAATTACAGCCACTTGATTTGTGGAGAACTGCATGGGCGTAATCCAGTATATATGAAACCGATTGCAAGCTTGGTTAATATTTTCTGTGGAAATATACCGAGTGAATTTTTAGAAGCGACCAATGAAATTGATTCCAGGATTACTTGTTCTCTGTGTGACAAAGACGTTAAGAATAATGTGGTAAAGTATTTTTTCATGCATTGTGTTTGTACAGCTGATAAGAGAAACGACATGTGGGATACATTTCACGACAAATTACCAATTGGTATTTGTGCCAGATTATTTAGTCTAGATGATGAGAGCATGTATGAAACCCTTGTTAGTGGAATATTACCATATCATGATGTTAGTGATGAAATGAGAGATGAGTTTGCAATTATTGTTGCTTTAGGGGTAGTGCATATTTCAAAGAACATTATTCGACTATTAAATCTAAGGCCGTGACATTTTTTTTTACTGTAGTTCACGAACATTTTTAAATTCTATCTTTTTAAATAGTATATAATAATTTTGCAATTAGTGATATTTTAATAGTTTAATATGGATATTAGAATATAAATTTAGTAACTTTATAATATTTCATAAATTTTTATATATTCTGGCCCTTGTTACAGGGAATCTTCAATGTTGGAGGAAATAAAGAGTTATCTATCTATCCGTCTATCCGTCCGTCCGTCCGTCCGTCCGTCCGTCCGTCCGTCCGTCCGTCCGTCCGTCCATCCGTCCATCCGTCCATCCGTCCATCCGTCCATCCGTCCATCCGTCCATCCGTCCATCCGTCCATCCCGTCCATCCGTCCATCCGTCCATCCGTCCATCCGTCCATCCGTCCATCCGTCCATCCGTCCATCCGTCCATCCGTCCATCCGTCCATCCGTCCATCCGTCCATCCGTCCATCCGTCCATCCGTCCATCCGTCCATCCGTCCATCCGTCCATCCGTCCATCTATCCATCTATCCATCTATCCATCTATCCATCTATCCATCTATCCATCTATCTATTTATCTATCTATCCATCTATCTATCTATCTATCTATAGTCCATAGGCATGCTATAACAAGAAAAATATTTTGGCTTTAGTGTACTGTAATAAGCAGATGCAATGCGTGTACTTTTTTGAAATTCTGTTTCGTTATTTATCTTTTTTTTTATCTGTTTCTATTATTATCTTTTGAAATTCGGTTTTTATTGACGATTTACGTTGTATTCACAATATATTTCACAACTTGTTAATTGAAAACGTGATAAAATCAAAATTATACAACTAATAAAAAATCGCCGACATATTTTTGTAAAAGAGTATGTACTTAGTAAGTGCCAAAAGTTTCAGCGAAAAATATTGAGACGCTGCGAAGTTCTAACTGTTGAAAAACAGAAATTTTGGCGAAATATTGAGCGGAGAAAAAGCGTTTGGAAGGTTTCCGTGTTGAGTAATTAGTACGGTGGCCCACATCTGCAAACACAACAATAAATTCGTTAAACACAACACAATATTTGGTAATCACAACAATAAAACAATAATTTCGTTAAACACGGCAATAAATTTGTTAAACACAACACAATATTTGCTAAACACAACGATAAGTTCGTTAAACACAACACAATATTTGATAAAGACCACAATAAATTCGTTAAACACAACACAATATTTGATAAACACAACAATAAAATCGTTAAACAGAATACAATATTTGATATTAAAACACAGCAATAAATTGGTTAAACACAACACAATATTTATGCCTTTCGATCGTGTCTCTGACTATTAATATGTGCACTGTATTACCTGAGCTATGTTTACTGGGAATAGTAAAAGACGTTTACACACAATATGGAATAAATATGGCTATGGTCCCCCTGGACCAAAGCCGCGTTTATTACAAATTCGTAATTAAATTATCTAATTAATTTCCATAGTGCAAACTGATGATTGAGCCCAGTAAAGGCGAGGGCAATAAAACGCCAAATCATCATTATGCAAATGATGATGCAGCCCCACCCAAGGAAATGCAGTGCAGCATAATAAGAGTGATGATCATTAGAACATTTCGGAATACTGAAACACACCTTGATGCAAACTGCCCAAATGCAAGTATTTCTCTGGCTAAGTGCGACCACTGGAAAGCAATGCAGCCTAGTAAAATCTTTCAAAATGTGGATGTACAATTTTTCCAAATGCAATACACGGTGCACGGATCTGATAAGTACTTCCATTTTACGATAAATTTTGGAATGTCAAATATGTATCAATACTAAGGCTCAGTGTAAATTAACGATTGTAAAAGATTATAGTCCTTGTCATTGGACAATTGCCTGCTAAATTATGTGTAAATTTCACCTCAATAAATCTGACACATCTGATTGACAGATCAATTTGGGTCGAAGAGTTCGTAAGATTGCTGCCGTTGCTAGACAATCATATTTTGAGATAAAGAACATAAACCGATCTGAATTTTTATTTATAGCATTGGACAATTTGTTTCAAGTGTAATGAAAGACTGCCGCAGTCACAGTGAAATGTGTTACCCCGTGAAATCTGTTACCCGGACATGCTCCCTGGGTGTAATTTCCTATAGACTCCAGTCTTTCAATCATTCCATTATTTCCTTTTGCTGATATATATGCAATGAAAAAACCCCAACTATCATGATCTATTAAAATTAATTTTAGTGGCTTTATAACATGTTTTATTTAAAAAGTTCTGAGCTTTTGGTCAATGGCCTCGGACCGTCTTCAGAGATAGTTACATTACAGTCAAACCCATAGGAGGCGGAAGATAGGTTTGGTAGGGGGGACTGAACTTCGGGCGCCAAAGGTGCGAGAAACCTCTGGGGGGGTCCGGGGGCAAGCCCCCCGGAAAATGTTGAAATCTAGAGTCTCTGAAATGGCATTTCCTGCGTTTTGGGGGAAGAGTTTACAGAATCCTAAACGTTATAAAACCTTTACTGCCCACAACAATTTTTTCATCATTATTCATTTTTTTCGGCCTTTCTTAATTCTTGGCATTTCGATATGGCTCATTCATAATACTTCTGGTCAGCAGTCATCAAATGCTAATACGTGGAGTACTTCATCAAATGAGTTTTGAGCTATCACACGGCACGATTTTTCTTACGATTTTCACCAGGATTGTCACCCTGCGGTGATATGGAATTTTCAAAATGCTGTATATCGAAGATGTATAGATATTCAACGTATAATCACCCTTAGGGAGGGGGGCTCAGCCCCCCTTTTTTCCACTTTTACAAAGTTGGGGGGCTTTAGCCCACCAGCCCCCCCGGTTCCGCCGCCTATGGTCAAACCACGGTCAAACCGGATGTTCTTTTCCGCGCGACCTTGCAATATTGATAGCAACATTGCAATATTGATAGCAACATTGCAATATTGATAGGAACATTGCACTTGGTAAAAAATCGCTTCTATTGAAAGTCAGAACAACTAACTTTAAGTAAACTTCGTGTTATGTGAAGTTCGATATTTAAAATGCGAATTTTTAGCAACTTGCCAAGGAGTCGCCGTGTATCTTTTGCTTGTCAACATTGACTTTTTTAAAAGAACACATTTATCGTGATCTTAACAACTCGTTGTATTTTAAGCCCACCCGAAATTTATTTAAATTTCTGGCAAAAGCGCGCGTTGCTACAGAGAAAATTACACATTAATTCCGGTATTGAGACATTTCTAGTCTCCTCCGCAGACGTTCTTTTAAAGTTGTATGGTTAAACTACCAGGTAGCCGGTAGGAACTTTGTTCCGTGGGTAACAGATTTCACGGGGTAACACATTTCACTGTGACACCGCCCCTGCAAACAGTCTCATTACTCACAGTGGATGGTATATATGTATATATATACATATATATATATACATGCATTCCTGTGCTAAAAGCTGGTATATCAGAGTAGTCAGGAGAAAAAACCTGTTACTGGTAAAAACCCTTTGGGAAAAGCCAGAAACAGGAAAACCTGAGTGGGGACAAGATAAAACCAGCAAGCCTCCCCACGAAGCATCAAAATTAGACAGGTGCTATATTTCGGAAGAACTACAATGTCTTTCCTAAGTAAAGTTGTTATAGAGTTCTAAGATATAGATATGACTGGGAGGCCATACAAGGCTCACTACAATATATCCATATTATTCTAACTATTCGACTCTGCATTCTTTACACCATACTGCACATATATATATGCATGCATGTGAAGACAGTGTACGTCAAATTGATTGCTCCAAGTGACAAAACATGCAGTGGCACATTATGCTGGTAGTAATTTTCCTTGTCGTTTGACAATTCCTCAGCTTTCCTCATCCTGATGCAGATAATGTTGCCATCGTAGAAAACTTTTCTTCTACCTGGGATCAACCATTATGGAAATTGGGAAAATAGAGTTGACAATCTCTTGATCGGGTTGAAGGTAACTGGCATGTTGAAGATAATCAGTACTGAATGCTGTAAAATAAGAGAGAAAGACGGCAGAATCTATTCCCGGCTGAATCAATTGAAGTTGTTGGGGAAAACCGTTGCGCCTGAATATTTTCGGATATTTTACAGTTGAAAAATTAACTATGTTGTAATAACTGTAACAGAGAAAACAAAATAGAGAACTTCAGATTCGACTACGAGTGCGACTTCGAGTACGAGTTTGGCCGTGCGATGCCTGGCACTAGTCGAACTTGTCGTCGTAGTTGATGTTTTTTTATAGAACTTCAGATAAATACACAAAGACAACAACACGAGTTGACGATAAAACATGGCGAGTAAGGTCAGGAGAATTCGTAAAACGCTGCCGTTCATGTATGAACTTGATTTAATCGACGAGTTGGAGTTTTGTATGCTGTATGATGCCGCTGGGAAAAGAAATCCTCTATTTCCATACAAAAATTATGAAAGATTGAATCCCGAAAACATCACTAACGACGAAAGTAGAGCAGAGTTTAGGTTTAATTTAGAGCACTTGCCAATCCTTGCCGAAGCAATGAGGGTACCAGAAAAATTTATCTGTGAAAATGGAACAGTTGCAACAGGAATGGAGGGACTGTGCATCTTGCTAAGAAGATTTGCATACCCATGTCGTTATTCCGACATGATTTCAAGGTTTGGACGATCTGTAACCAGAACTGTCCGAAATTTCGAGCACAGTGGCTGAGTTTGTGTACTCAACTCATGGTCATTTGCTTCAAACGATGAATCAACGATGGTTACAACCGCAGTGTCTTCAAGAATACGCGAATGCCGTTCATGCTTGTGGGGCTGCACTAGAAAATTGCTGGGGTTTTTTTTATGGGACTGTGCGTCCAATATGCAGACCTGGTCAAAACCAACGGATATTGTACAACGGGCATAAGCGCGTACACGCAATAAAATTTCAGTCTGTTGTAGCACCAAACGGGCTTATAGCTCAACTATTTGGACCTGTTGGTGAGTCACTTTATTAAGTTTACATTCTTCGATTTCCTCTGTATAAACCCTCACACTTTGGTAATGTATGCAATTTGATTAAATTGATTTATGACAAAATTTACAAGAATATGTATTTAATTTATTATAGAGGGAAAACGACACGATGCAGCCATGCTAAGGATGTCTGGTCTCCTAGATGAGCTTGAATCTACTCAATATCACCTAATGGAAATCCTCTTTGCATTTATGGAGATCCAGCTTACCCTGGGTTTTTCGTGATATAGTGGGGTATTTTGCATTCTTAGATTATAAAAAAGATTTAAAGATAGGCATGAGCCCAATAGGGAAAATGTACACTGTTTGTGCACTTTTAAGAAATGCATTGGCATGCCTGTATGGTTCTTCCACAAGTTCTTATTTCAACTTAAACCCACCAACACTGGAAGAATATTTTACGTAGTGTAGGCAATTGTAATGAATGGCTAGCTATTAATATGTTATTGCCTTTCATTAGTTTGTAAATTCATGCACGCTAATTAAAGAACTGTGCTAGCGTAATGTGAAGCCAAATAAATTCATACTAATTAGTTTTTCGAACGTTCGCTGGAGTTGTTTACGACAAAAAGAACGTGCCCTGTTGATTCAGTTCAGTGATTTTGTAATGTTTTGTGTAACTATAGTTTTAATTTTTTTGATAAGATATTTTTGTTAAGAATTTTTGGAAGACATTTCTTGTTTAGAACTGCTTGAGTCGAGAAACAAACTATAAACGATGTTTGCTGTATAAAAGAAACAGCGTCAGCGAGTCTGGTTGAATAATTATTTCTTTTTAACAGGCAGCCAAAACTATAATTGTTTTCCAAACAAAATACAATTATTTCTTAAAATGAAATCAGTGGTTAAAAAAAATATCGGTTAAGGTAAGAGGTGTTCATTTTAAAAAAAATTGCCCGAGGAAGCCATGAAGTCATGAACGTATATTTTTATAATTTAATATTCAACACAAAAGCTAACGAATAATATTGTTTGGATTGGAGCTTTAACCTTTAACTGTAACAAAATTAAATCGGCAAAATAAATGTTACGAGATGCATGTCAATACTGAGACTGAGTGTTAGTATTTACTCGATCACTTATTTATGGCTTTTACTAGTTCTCCAATGGCATTCAACATTGCGATGTTTACTGCTTGTTGCTGTTGCTGAAGCTGGTTATGGTTTTCAAGTAGCTGTTGCTGGAACTGTTCTTGTTGTAATACCATTTGTTGTTGCGTTTGGATTTCTTTCGCTCTGATTTCTCTTTCTTTATCTTGATCTGTCTTCTTTTTGTCTAGCATATCCTTCATTAAATTAACTATATCATTTTTTTTGGCCCTTTTGTTTTGTGATCCTTCGCCGTCGTCATTTTCTTGATTTTCTTTCCGTTTTTTGGTTTCTTTCAACCGCTCAGTCGCTCTCTTTCGCCTTTCTTCTGCTGCTGAACGTTCTTTCTCCTCTTTCTCCTTTCTGCAGTTCAAGGTTTGTTCAGCGTCTTCCATCCTCTCTCTTATATCCAAAAGTGCTTGGTCTATTTCGTCATATTCGGCTTCAATTCCCGACGCTCTTTTTTCGTTTTGCTTCTTTGCTTATAAACTCTCGCATGAGCTTATCAAAACGCTCTCTCACAGCCCGTTGAGATACTTTAAAACCAACGTCAGGAATACCATTTAGCCGTTCAGCAATTTGATTCCAAGCGGTCCCTCTTGCTGTCGTACAGGCTTTGTGCTTATAAGGTTCTGCCACAAGTACCTCCCGAAGTAAATACTTATCGTGGGCTTTGTTCCAAACAAAAATTGCACGTTTGGCAGCTTTTTTCTATACACACAGAATAAAATATGAATATATAGCAGAAATTTTGAACTAAAGTGAAATGATGTGTGCTTGTATTCTTGACAACGAGATTCTGCTAAAAACTCGTTGTGAACGAGGCAGAGACAACGAGTATTTTCCCGGGAAAAATTTCCAAGCATGCGCACAACGTGCCCGCGAACCAACTCGTACTCGTAGTCGCACTCGTAGTCGAATCTGAAGTTCTCGATTATATAATGTATAGCATGGACAAACTTTAAATGCTATAGCATTAATGGAGAGAAATGGAAGGTATAGTTTGATTACCAAAAGGTGCAGCAATAGCAAACCCGTTGTTCCATATCATGTAAAGAATCACCAAACATGTTGTTGGCAGACAAAAACAATGTAAACATATTTTGTAATAATACAAGAGGACAAAGCCTCGAAACAGATATCAACTGATTGAGAATGACATCTGATTAACTTAAAACAAATATCATGGCGAGAACTGGCATTGCCTACCCGAAGGGCGCTGCTGTACCAAATTCTTAAAATTAAAAAGCACCAATAAAACTGGCACCCGTATCTAAATGAGCTGAAGCCATATTAAATTAAGATGCGAATTACAACAGCGAATTACAATTAGCAGGTATATAACTTGGCTAACAAAAAGCGGGTTAAATTTCGTCTCCGAAAAGAATAACAATGTCGCCGCCTCCGAAGAAAGTAACAGTCTTGCTTCCAAAGAGAACTAACAATTTTGCTTCCAAAGAGAACTAACAATTTTGCCTGAGTAGAGACTAACATTAACAACAGCGCCTCCGAAGAGACTAACAATTTCGCCTCCAAGAGACTAACAATCACGCTTCTGAAGACCGTACTGCAACCCATAATTTTGCCCCGCCACATATTCCCGCCAATATGATTCACATGCCTTCCGCCACGGCAAATGGCGGTTGCTTTCAATGTTAGATGATAAATAATCTTTCGGAAGAAAAAATACCTCAAAAGGTTTAGTTCCCTTTACATATGGCTGTGATGATGTTGAAGTTACGGTAATATCACTTTCGTTTTCAACGGATAAATATCCCAGTGTACAACTGTATTTCTGCCTGTTTGACTTCAATTACGCTTCTATAAGTCCGATAACAATTCATCGAAAGAATAATATGAAGTAACTTGAAATTTAACACTAAGCTACCGATTTCGACGATTTACAAGCAACCAAGTCGAGTATCAGTTCAAATCATATCGCCTTGTATAATGTACTGTACGACTATTCAGTATATGTTCGTAATGTATTGATAAGGTTGTTACACAGAAGTGTCGTTTTGGACTTTTGTCGTTTTTGAAAGTAAAATAACTACTTATATAAGTATACCACTATTTACTTATGATTACTTATTTGTAGATTTGCGTAGAAGATTTTGAGTGCAACGGAAAGTTAAAAAATTTACCGAAAAATTCTTCTTCATCCTGGTGAATTTGTAATTCCGCGCAGGATTTACAGAGATTGTAAAGCAGTAGATGCGAAAACCATGATGATCCGAATGAATGAATTGGTAGACGAGCATTTGGGATGCCTTGTTCAAAGGACTCAACAACAAACCATCTTCTATAAAACAATTCCGTCTGCGGACATAGAAGAATCGTTAAAAAATCACGCAGTTAGCTTGCGAGATTACCGTGTCAAATTCAACCAAGTAGACTACAAATGTGGTGAACGACAACGAGAGGCAATACACCGTGCAAATCCAGAACGGATCGTTATCGATGCAATGCGTACAGTAATGCAAGCCGAAAACGACAACGAATAAATATATCGAATGGAACTGAGTTTTTTTTAAATAAAACTCACAAACACTTCAAATTAGTATAATGTGCATCGAACATGCAATTGACAGGGATATATGCTTTCACAATTCGTGCTAAAGCATACGTAACTATTTTAATAGCTGTGCTTGGCAAATATACTGTTAGACACCTTTAGTTTAATTTTTTATTGCGCCAAAAACAATAACTGTTTTCATTGTTTCACCATATGTTTTTCTTAATTGTTCTGGTTCTGTATATTACTATTGTTAACTGGAGGTCAGGAATGTATCTGAGCATGTGTTTTCCGCCTCGACCTTAATTAAGTCTAAATTAAAGATGCTATATATTCATATATTTCGTTTAATTGCATTCCGTCGTCATATTATTGAGATAGTTTATAATCAGCCTGCAATAAGACCTATTACTTGCTGAATTCTGCGTACACAATGTTCAAAATACTTGATTTATTTTTTGAGGCGTGTCACGTCAACATAATTTCATACATTCATAGATTTGGGTTCCCATTTCACCTCCACTTCGGCGACTATAATTGTTATATAGAAAACTCGGGCGCGTTGTCTATTTGTTAAAAATAATGTCACTCAATAATACACCTTTCCGATAATTACGTCACGCTGTATGAAAACGAGGCTGCATAGCCAAGTTTCACAATTTTCGCCTGTACCGATTTTGCCCCTTATAAAACAAGGACCATAATTTCTAAAAACATTTTCCAACCGACAACTTTACAAAATTTAAAACAAAACAAAATCCGAAAAGCAGCATCTTGTAAAAACTAAAGAATTGAGAAAATAAACAAGACGAGACAGCAATCGAGGTGATATTTCGAATCTATTTCAGAATCATTGTCCAACCTGGTTTGTCGTCTTGTTTATTTTCTCAAATCTTGAGTTTTTACAAGATGCTGCTTTTCGGCGTTTGTTTTGTTTTATATTTCATAATTTCTAACCTACAATTTGTTTAAATATACAATGTATATGTATGCATGTTATTTCATAAACTTTCATTCGTTGTACATAATTGAAGTTTCTGCGTTATGTGAATTTTATTAAAATTTGCAAAATGATCGCACAATTTTTAACGCACTTCTCACAAGTGTTATAAATTTCAAATATTTATAATTATAAATATGTACAACTTTGAGCTATATCAAACAGAGGTTATTGAAAAATGCAATTTGGGTTGGAAATGTAACGTTTCTAGCTAATCGGGAAGTTTATCATTATTATTAGTATTATTTTTATTATTTTTATTATTATAGAAAAATTATAATAGTGCGAACATTTAAAACATTCAAAAGTAACGCAAAAGCGTGTGCAACGTGTGCATGGGGTTGACATTCTCCAATAGTAAAACCATGTCTTGCCTGCATGTTACTAATGGATGTCGTTACACTTGCGTTGCAGCTCAATTCAGATTACAAGAGAATGCTACTTCCCCTCTTGCGTTGCAGCTCAATTCAGATTACAAGAGAATGCTACTTCCCCTCATTGTTTTCGATGGCAATGGCGAAGCCATTCCTCTTTCTGAAAAATGCAGAGCACATGTTAAAAGGCTTATTGAAGTCTGGATGCAGAATCCAGTTTTGTTTCCAAATCGAGTAAGCGGTTCAATGATTTATAACACATGTGACCAAAACGATCCAACACATGTTCCAGATATTATTCTTTGGATCCGATGACACAGTACAAACTCGAATTGACTTGTCCGCATTGCTCAAAATTCGATATCGGTAACTCGCTTTATGCTACACGATGGAAGGACGGAAAAGCCTCACACGATCAACCACGTAGACTTTTCTGTATTCAAAGACCAGTTGTTTTAGTGAGTAGAGTTTATCGTTGCATAGCTGGTCACCAGGTATTAGCGCATGATCGTTGGCTTCTCCAAATTATATCATCCTCCACGGAAGTCCCTTTTGTCCTCTTCCATAGGAGTGGAGTAACTCGTGAGTTGCGAGTTCTTTTGCCCAGAAGAAGATTGCTACATGTTTGGAAAAGCCGTAGCCTCCTTCCATGAAAGTGGATGTATACATCCAAGGTGCTATGGCCATGGACGACTAGCACAAATGCGAATGGTTATATAAAGATAAGATGAAGGAAAGTTACGGGAGACCATACTTTGTTTGCTCCGAACGAGGAAATCCCTGTTCGTTTTGGCAATGGGCTGATGTCTTCGAGGGTATCAAGCCAATGTGTCGACATGGTCTGATTTGTCGTACTAGCAAAGTCAAGAAAGAGGGTGACAACCAAGGTCGTCTGTTTTACTCGTTTCCCAACGAGAGAGAAAACTGCTGTGACTTTTTCGAATGGAAACCGGAAGAAGATCCCCTTGAACCATTCTCCACTGTTCTGTTTAGTATGCCACCATCTTACAGATATACTGTCAAAAAGACTGGAGAGACATTCACGAGCCATGAAACTGATCATAAGAAAGCCTACGAGAAGTACCTTTTTCAAAAGTCGGTAAATGACGTGACTATAGACTTGGAAAAACTGAACATTTGCTGAACATGTATAATTTTGTATTCTAATTATCTATCTAATTAATATATTTTTATACCTGACTCTTTTGTGATTCATTTATCTCCAACTTTGGTCGTGTTAACACGAATTGTTATAGACCAATACGCATACGCTATGGATACAATTTTTGATGAGTTGAAACAACATAACATTGATATTGATAAAGATACGTTATCATTTTATATTCAGACATGTCTTGACGATCATCGACACCTGTTTGATAGTTTTAGCGAGCAATTAGATCGGGTGAACCTTCATCACATCTATGAAGAAATGGATCTCAATAATTTTGGAAGAATTGTCGCTTATCTCGCTTTCGTGTACAGAGTTAGCGATGCGTACGATAACCAAACGGTTCGAGAGGCCGTTCGACGAACGGTGAACGATTTCCACAACGTAGATTTATCACAATACAAGAGGCGTAAGAATTCTTCGTTCCTAATGCTTGGTCAACTGTTCCTGCAATTAATAAATGCATATATCGCCTGAGTGTATATATGTTGCGTGAACTTGCGTCGTTGCCCGTTTTCATTCATTTATCTCCGACCTTAATCGTGTGAACATGACTTGTTGTGGCGGTTTACCACAAATAGCCCTTCGTAATATTTTTCGAAAGATTCGATGCATCTCGCCGTGCTGTGGGGGGGGGGGAAGATTGTGATACAGGCATCCGAATTAGATGGCGGAGCTATACCTTCACGACCTGTATTACAACCCAAAAAGTCCGGCAAGTTTTGGCGGCGTAGATGCCTTATACCGTGTCGTAAAAAGTGACGGAAAATTCCAGATATCCCGAAACAAGAGAAAAACATGGCTTAGACAACAAGATACCTATACTTTGCATAAACCCGTACGACATATTTTCAAGCGAAATCGTGTTATTGTTGGAGCGATGGATGAACAATGGGAGGCGGATCTAGTAATTATGGACTCGCTTAGTAAAACAAGTAATGGTTATAAATACGTTTTAACTGTTATTGATGTACTGTCCAAATTTGCTTGGGTGGAACCATTAAAAACAAAGAATGGAGAGAGTTTGGTTGAAGCCTTTGAGAAGATACTAAAGAAAGGAAGGAAGCCGGAAAAACTTCATACCGATAAAGGAACAGAATTTTCCAATAAACGTTTTCAAAAGTTACTGAAGGACAAACATATTCGATTTTTTACAACACACAACGATACCAAGGCATCCATCGTTGAACGATTTAACCGAACGTTAAAGGGGAAAATGTGGAAATATTTTACAGCAAAGAATACGTTGAAATATACCGATGTACTACAAAAATTAGTATATTCCTACAACCATTCGAGACACCGTAGTATTGGGATGAGACCAGCTGATGTCAATCGAGAAAACGAAAGTATTGTATGGCAAAAACTGTATGGCGATGAGTCCAGCAAACCCATCAAATATAAATTTAACATTGATGACCAAGTTCGGATTAGCAAAGCAAGACGTACATTCAAGAAAGGCTACTTACCTAACTGGACCGAAGAGGTGTTCACCATTACGAAGCGAGTACCCAGACGACCGCCAGTGTACACGATTGCTGATTATCACGAAGAAAAGTTACAAGGAACATTTTACGAACAGGAATTGCAAAGGGTTACAAAGACAGATAGTGACTTTTATAGAATAGAAAGAGTAATTAAGTCACGCATGCATGGTAAACGTAAAGAGTATCTTGTAAAATGGTTAGGCTATCCTGAAGATTTTAATTCTTGGGTACCAGCTGATAATGTAAAAGATTTAACGAAATAAAAATGTGTGTACCTTACAATTTGTGTTCATTTGTGTATTATTCTTCGACATGGCAACACAGTTTTATTTAACGCTTCCAAGCAATAGCTCTATGGAATATTTTCCCGATAACACTGTAGCTAATTTTAAAGTGAAGCTTGCTGAAACTATACAACTGACAGGTGACTGGGAAGTAGCTTTGTCAGAGTTATATTATCCCCATACATGGAGCACGATTCGAAAAGGTAATCAACAAACGTTTCTCTATAACGCTGGAACAAAATATGACGATACGGGTCTTATCCCAAATGGCTACTATAACACCATTGCCGATCTCGTGGGGGCTTTAAACCGTAGCATGAACAAAGAGGCACGAACGAAGATAAAATTTTCTTCAATTGCAAGTAAACACAAAGTCATGACTGATGTGCCAAAAGGTGGACTCGTGTGGATATCTGGTGATATTGCTACAACATTAGGGTTTCAACAAGACACCGTCATTAAGAAGAAAACCCTAAGCCCTTACGTAGCAGATGTTAACGGTGGATTTTCAGCCATGTATGTATACACCGATATCGTGGATGCACAGTTTGGTGATGTCAAAGTGCCCCTACTCAGAATTGTCAATACTCAAGGAGTTTATGGAGAAAACGTGAACGTCAGTCTCCGTAACCTACAATATATTCCTGTCAAGGTGAAGTCCTTCGAATCGATTGAAGTGAATATAAAGGACGACAAAAACGAAAACGTTCCATTTGGCTTCGGGAAGTCGATCGTGACACTTCACTTTAGACAGCGGAGATCTTCGTATTTCATTTAAAAATACGACATACAATTATTCCAGACGTAAAGCAATTTCAACAGCATTATTTAAGAAGACAACAAGGTGGAAGTCTACCTGGTTTCCGAGGTGCACGTATTCAGAAAGGTTACGGCATTGGAAGTTTTTTAAAAGTATTGCACGCTTTGCAATACCTCTGGTAAAACGAGGAGCTCAAGCTATTGGAGGAAGAGCTCTGCAAGCTGTAAAAGACGTTGGTCAAGATGTTCTGGCAGGGGAGAATGTAAAACAAGCGATAAAAGGGCGTGGTTCTGAAGCTGTGAAAGATCTTGCTCAAAAAGGGGTCCGTCGGATTACGAACCAATCAGGAGCTGATCGTAAACGCAAACGGGTGAATTCTCCTATAAAAGTCAACACAAAGCATAAAACCGTCAGTCGTTCACAAACTGTGAAGAAGAAAACATCTGAGCCTACGGAAGAACAGATTGGACCGTTTATAAAATATAAATCATGAGTCAAGCTTTTAGTGCCCTACATAAAGATTCGTGTGAGTGTGGAAAATCAGAATTAGATTTATTTGTAATGCCTGGTACACAAGTAGAAATGAATAAAGGATTTTGGGAAGATATAGATCCAGTATCGAGTATTGGAGCTTCAGATACTATTGGGTTTCTGTGTGCTGCAAATTCTGATGTGTATACCGATTTAGCAAACAGTTACCTACACGTGAAAGCAAAAATAACCAACAATGATGGATCTAATCTCGATGAAAATGTTCAAGTCGGACCTGTAAATCTGTGGATGCATGCTTTATTTTCTCAAGTAGAAGTTTACCTGAACAACAAACTTGTCACACCGTCGAGCACTGCTTATCCCTACCGATCATATATGGAAACTGTACTGAACTTTAGCAAAGACGCAAAATCATCTCATCTAACCTCAGCGCTGTTCTATAAAGATCAAGCTGGTAGAATGGATGTCGTGAACCCTGTAGCAGTAGATGCCGATGCAAACAAGGGGTTGAAACTACGGTATGTTCATGCAAGTCAAAGTAAGTCTGTGGCTATGGAAGGAAGAATCCATTCAGACCTGTTTGCACAAGACCGTTATATACTTGGTTCTGTACCAATCAAACTCAAATTAGTGCGTTCGAGAAACCCATTTTCCCTGGTATCGTCAGCAGATCATCCTGACTTTAAAGTGGTTTTGGAAGAATGTGTATTTCGCGTTCGACGTGTCAACGTCTCTTCTACCGTTATGATGGCTCATACCCATGCCCTTCAACGTGTGACGGCCAAGACCCTATTAATCGTGTCAGTTGTAAAGTGGTTTCTGTACCGAGAGGAAATATGTCAGGCAATCAACCAAATATATTTCAAGGCCCTCTACCTAATCGAGTGGTTATCGGAATGGTGGATGCAGATGCTTATAATGGTACCTATACCAAAAATCCTTTCAATTTCAAAAAACTACGACATCACTTCTCTTGGTCTAACGGTAAATGGCGAACATTTGCCTGGAAAACCCCTACAACTGAAATTTGCTGCTGCGAGAGGAAGTAACTACGTGTCCGCTTTCCAAACCTTGTATGCTGGTACTAACAAATTATTTCAAAATTATGGCAATGGTATTACACGAGACGAGTACGCCAATGGGTACACTCTATTCGTGTTTGATCTGACAGCTGATCTGTGTCTGAGCGATCATATTCAACCGATTAAAAATGGAAACGTATCGATAGAATGTCAATTTGGAACGGCTCTGACAGCAGCTATAAATATCGTGGTGCTTGGAGAATTTCAAAGTCTTATCGAAATTGACGCCAACCGAAACGTTATATGCGACTTTAGCAGTTAAGATGAACACTCTACAAATCCTAAACGTTCTGAAAAGTGATCCATTTACCAATACCGTATTTAAAGACGTGTTACCATCGGATCGTCTACCAAGTCAGATACCGAAAAAACCTAGAAGTTTTATTCTGAATGTGGATCCTAGTAATGGACCTGGTACGCATTGGCTAGCAATTTATCTCACTTCAGATGGACAAGGGGAGTTCATGGACTCGTACGGACAAGGACCGGGCTTTTATAGCAAAACTTTTGAAACGTTTTTACGAGATCATGCTAGCAGTTTTACTTGGAATGAACAAACTTTACAGTCGTTAGGGTCTCGCGTGTGTGGACAATATTGTTTGTTTTATGCTTTACATAGATGTAGAAATATACCCATGTCAACAATTGTTGGCATGTTTAATGATAATAAAGAATGGAATGATATGCTAGTTCGTGACTTTATGCGTAAATATTATTGTGTGTAATAAATACAAGACAATTAATGTTGTAAACAATTCTTTATTGTAATATCAAAGCTTTACAAGAAATAAATTTATTTAACCCATTTATATGGATGTAAGTTTTTGTCTCTTCGTTTTTGTTTTTGTTTTGTTCTTTTTTATGTTGCTGGGGCTACCTGTGTTGGTCATATTTATATTCTCTTAACATACTCAAACGATTTTCATTTCTGATAACGCCTTCAGGAACATTCATGTTTCCTAATGCTTTTGCGAAAAGCTGCCATCCACCAGGGTTGAAATTCTTTCGTTGATGTAGAGAATCGTTGACCAAGTCAACAACATTTGTACCCGGAATGGGTCGTCCTTTGAATACCATCTGTCCTTGGTCAGTCCATCATATGAGGTCTTTATTCGCTTTAAGTTTCTTAACCAACTGTCGAGCTCTTGATTTCATTGTTACGGGTACACTTTCTAAAATGTCAGTTTCTATCTCTCCAGGCAACTCAGAGGGTTCTGTTTCAGCAGTCTTTTCTGTATTCGCTGGTTCTTCAGGTTTGTCATCAGCTGCGGGTGTCGATACGACGTTTACACGTACTGGTGTACTCATTCTTTTATCGTAATAAATCAGATAACGTTGAAGCGACTGATCGTACATTTTCACTTTCTCGTCTTGTGTTATATCTTGACGTTTAAGAAGATTTTGCATTTCTGAATCTAGTTCATTCACCTGTGCTGTTAAAGGAGTGACCAAGGGTTTCCTTCGATCTGTCATATGTTCTGGAACTAGTACCAATCTCCTGACGTGTTCCATTATTTGGTTAAAAAACTCGCCAGTTGTTCAAGTACAGGAGCTAGGAGAAACGGTAGAAAACCTTCGCCTTCTTGTAGAATAACTTTCTTTCTTTTTGTTACTGGATTACGTTTATCAGCAAACAAACTTGATAGTTTCCTTGCTGTTTTCGGAGTAATCTTAATTGTTTCACACCACACGTTCAAAAGACACTGTCTAATGGCTTCTAATATATCGTCGTCGGCAGCTTTTATAATTGCGTTTCGCAGTTGAGGATTACACTTTGCCAATACTTTTAAAACATCGCATTGTCACTGAACAGCCCCTTTTATACTCTGGGCTGGTACACGTAGTGGGTGTCAGTCGGAAAGATCCCGGATCTTACTCGGATTTCATCGGGACAGGTCGGAGTCAGATCGACAAACAAGTAGGAATATGGCTCTTTAGTCGCCATCTGATAGGCTTGCTGGAAAAACTTTGTGTTGCTGGGATACAACTGTTTAGCCAGATGAATTACTTGACTAGCATCGCGGACATTTTTCGTGAGGAGATGGTACGGTGATCTTTGCTTTGATGAAATAAGTTTTGCACGATATAAATTACACTGAGATTCCCATGGTGCGATTTTTTCGTAAAAAGTTTTATATTCGCCCCGTTTGAATAATACATCATGTACCCTTTCTGATCCCCAGGAGCCTATTTTACCTCATGATCCAATTTTTTATAAAGAGAAAATATAGAACCATGAATGTAAGCGCGAGGGTGGCCGAATGGTTAAGGCGCTGGGTTTAAAGTCCCAGAAGACGTGGGTTCGAATCCCACACCTGGCAATCATTTTTCTTCAAAATAAGACAACAGATAGTGTTAATAAAATATATATTATTAAATTTCCTATTTACAAGTACCAGGGGCGGCGCGCTAAGGTATTAAAGGTATTAATCTAACACCTTTTTTTCTCCAGATTGAAATGAATTGTAAAATAATATAATTATTCCAAGAACAGAGACGGATAGAAGAAAACAACATCTTGGTTTTTGATTGTTTGATTTTAATTCCGCAGTACCGTACCGTCCTCGCTGATGTGCGCAACAACCTTAGCGACTTTAGCGACAAGTGTTTGAAAGGCTTAGACCTCAAGGTATTAGAATCTCAAAACTAATACCTTGGCTTGACAAGAAACGCGGATTTTCGGTGTTAAATTTCACCACAGGTGGTACAATATTTATATTTTAAAGTCAGACGCTTTACTATTTCGATTTAAAACTGCTTTTATTTCGCAGCGAGAAGTCTGCAATTCTTTTCACTTCATTACATAACAATATATAACATCTCAATATATAAATCATCCATGTAGTATCGGCTGTATCGCCTATTTCACAAGGAAAAGCTCCCAACACTGGAGTTCAACATTTCAATAATATGGAAACAAAGAGCAATTATGTATAAACAATTTTGAAACTTTGATATGGTGACTAGAATTTATCTGACGAAAGGAAAACCTTCTTGAATCCATATTTAACAAAAAAAAGGCATGAGTTCTCCCTCAAAGGTAAGAACAATGCGAATATTTGTATATCTAACAACGCAATCCTACAAGGTATTAGTTTTGCGATTCTAATACCTTGGCCGGCTGCGTTCGCAAAACCAGGCAGACGTTGCGCTGATCATATGTATTGTCGGCGCATCACGCAAGCTACTGTATTCACACGTGCAGCGCATCAGTATCGCTAAGATGGCGTTGCGGTGGCGAGGCGTGTGGCCATCGCTGGGATGTTTCAAAACTTTTTTCTTTACTATCGAGTCACAACTGTAAAGTGTAAACTTAAAAACTAAATAAGAGAACAGTGAACAAGTTTGTTATACATTGCCATTATGTTTCTGAGTTGTGCCTGGTTTGTATTTCCAACAATCCCACAATTTTAAAAACGAAATATCTTTAAAGTAGATTTACCATTTGCCATTTAGCCTGCGTGCAGACTTCCCCCGAACGGAAACGGGTGAAGTCTCCACGCAGGCTATTTGCCGTTTGAATATAAGGAAATGTACCGCTACAATATTATTAGTCACATCATAGTCTCTGACAGACATATTTCAATGGATGTTTCCGTTAATTTGGTCGTGAAGTCATCGAACTGCGTAAAATGCTTAGCATTTAGATCTTCATCTCGCTTGATTTTTTCAAAGAATATCTTCTGTAGAATGCTGGAAATAGCATCTCAGAGCCTCTATTTCAAAATTTTCTGCCCACCCCCAGACCCCCCTTCTTTATATACCACAACTAATACCAAAAAATTTACGCTCCGCGCCGCCCCTGACAAGTACACAAAGTTAAAATTATTAATTAATAAGTTAAAATATCTAAACTATTTACAGTTCATGAGGAACCGCACGATGTGTGAAAGGATTAAGAGTTAGGTGATGGGTTACCATAGCATTACGGTGTGAGGTAATCACCACTATTCCCAGTGGTGACAGGATATAATAGGTTTATGACGAGGTCGGTCAAGCTTGCGGGTAATTGTACTCCTATTAAAACGTATTCTTTACATATTAAAATGGTAATTGTACCTATGTTTAACCGAACGATATATTAACTAACCAGTTAGTTAACACATTTTGGCGCGCGAAGTATGATTTGCGCGAAGAAAGAATGGTCACCGTCCGACGATCAATGTGAGGTTTAGTTCATCATATTTCCGTATTTCTTCGCTAAGTTTCGATGCACATATACTTGAATTCAATTTAACGAACGCATTAAATCGTTATTCAAAGAGAACGATCTTCCGCGAGACAGTGACGAGAATCACATTTCTTACCAAATGACATATTGAGTCAAGCTGCATGGCAGTATTAAGAAACGAGGATGGAAGACTGAAGTATACGCATCATTATTTTGGGAATTCTGATGCTGCATGTGCATGTGACCTCAACTCAAGGCTCAACAGAGAATTGCTGAACGCCAACGGTGAAGTATTCAAGAAAATAAAGTATGTAGTAGATAAAATATGTAATGAGCGCGGTTTGGTGGGAAATATTCTGAAATTAAATTATAGCCACGATCAATGTATTCAGTGTAGAGAGACTATAGGCATTGGGAAGATATAAGCTTGTGATATTATTTAGAATACTTTCAATGCATGGAAGCTCTTGTGCCAGAAGGATGTAGTCATCTTTCGCCGACAGACCAAATGCGCGCCTACCGCGCTACTCTGGTATAAGGATAATATAAGCGCTGTGATATTATTAAGAAGCTCTTGTGTCAGAAAAATGTTGGCAGATTATGAAGATGTTGTAATCTTTTCTAGTTTTCTTAATCAGTTGAGGCTGAACGAAAGCTAAATAATCTATCATTTTATTTTATTTATCTTAAGCCACTGCTGTATAGAGTATACTATAAATTTACTTCAGTTTATATAGGCTGATTATTTAGACTGATTTTAGTGGAAGCTCTTGTGTCAGAAAGATGCGTCATCTTTTGCTGGCAGATTTTGTAAATAATCGATCATTTTATTTTATTTATCTTAAGGTGCTATATAGAGTATACTATAAATTTACTTCAGTTTATATAGGATGATTATTTAGACTGATTTTAGTGGAAGCTCTTGTGTCAGAAAGATGCGTCATCTTTTGCTGGCAGATTTTGAAGATGTGTCATCTTTTCTTAATCAGTTGAAGCTGAACGAAAGCTAAATAATCGATCATTTTATTTTATTTATTTTAAGCTGCTATATAGAGTATACTATAAATTTACTTCAGTTTATATAGGCTGATTATTTAGACTGATTTTAGTGGAAGCTCTTGTGTCAGAAAGATGCGTCATCTTTTGCTGGCGGATTTTGAAGATGTGTCATCTTTTCTTAATCAGTTGAAGCTAAAAGAAAGCTAAATAATCGATTATTTTATTTTCTTTATCTTAAGCTGCCATATGGAGTGTACTATAAATTTACTTCAGTTTATATAGGCTGATTATTTAGACTGATTTTAGTGGAAGCTCTTGTGTCAGAAAGATGCGTCATCTTTTGCTGGCAGATTTTGAAGATGTGTCATCTTTTCTTAATCAGTTGAACCTGAACGAAAGCTAAATAATCGATCATTATATTTTCTTTATCTTAAGCTGCTATATAGAGTATACTATAAATTTACTTCAGTTTATATAGGCTGATTATTTAGACTGATTTTAGTGGAAGCTCTTGTGTCAGAAAGATGCGTCATCTTTTGCTGGCAGATTTTGAAGATGTGTCATCTTTTCTTAATCAGTTGAAGCTGAACGAAAGCTAAATAATCGATGATTTTATTTTCTTTATCTTAAGCTGCTATATAGAGTATACTATAAATTTACTTCAGTTTATATAGGCTGATTATTTAGACTGATTTTAGTAGAAGCTCTTGTGTCAGAAAGATGCGTCATCTTTTGCTGCCAGATTTTGAAGATGTGTCATCTTTTCTTAATCAGTTGAAGCTGAACGAAAGCTAAATAATCGATCATTTTCTTTTCTTTATCTTAAGCTGCTATATAGAGTATACTATAAATTTACTTCAGTTTATATAGGCTGATTATTTAGACTGATTTTAGTGGAAGCTCTTGTGTCAGAAAGATGCGTCATCTTTTGCTGGCAGATTTTGAAGATGTGTCATCTTTTCTTAATCAGTTGAAGCTAAAAGAAAGCTAAATAATCGATCATTTTATTTTACTTAAGCCGCTTTATATATATACCCTGTGTATATTACAACTGAAGTAAACCCAAGCTTTATTTCTGGAACTTTAATTATTCAATAAATCATCACCTGCGATTCTCCGGGCCTTACAGAAGAGACCAATGTATATATATTTTGGCGTAACTCTTGCGTCAGAATGATGTTTATATATATTTTCTGCTTCCAGACTTTGAAGATGCCAATGCCATCTTTCGACTTTCCGTGTGCAACCATATATTGTTATTATTCAAGACGGATTTTTACGAGATGGGTTTGTTTCAAGACGGGGTTTGCCGAGTTTGTGTTTAAAAGCAGTAAAAGCCGCATATAATCCAAGTTCTGTAGTTTGAGAAGAGAAAACATAGGCTCTCATTAGCTCGCGCACTGTATGAGGCCAAAACCAAATATGCTGTCGGCGCATCAGGTTGCCCTGTATTTAATTCAGTATTTATTAAACTAGTAAAATACAATCTAGCATCAAATTACTTCATTTTTAATACATAACGACTTATAACTAGCTATTTTGTTCATCGGTCCTGCTGCGTAGAAGCGCGAAGTAATTATATTCATGAAATGATGACAGCATTACGCGTTAATTGGTAAAGGGATTAGGGTGTGTTGTTTCCGGAGAAACGTGAGTTCAACTCACAGAAAGTGGAATTATGTGACCGTGCGGTTTGTCATGTTACAGAACCCATGTGCAAAAATTAGTAACCGTACGGAACAGTGTTGAAATTATCTATAATTACCCGTTTATTATACACTATTCTATAATCCTTGTGTTGTTGTTTTGTGATAACCTGCTTCGTGCGAGTGTCCCTAGTAATTTTGAACGGTATATCTACTGCAACTTTCGGTGGACCTGTGCTTTCCATATCACACAGTATATTAAGATAGACGAGATCACACATAACATTAAAATTAATTTTCTCCAATGTTTGGAAATTTAAAGTTATACCTCGTATCTTACAACACGTTTTACCATTGTTCATTTCATACGCGTAATTCTTAGGACCCCCAGAAACGAAAGTCGTGATATGACCACCATCTAGCTCGTCCGTCAATTCGCCCAAATAAACGCCGGTCTCCGGTTCTGGCTCTCCTGGTTTACTCACGTAAATCACTGAGTCCGTGTCGTAATATAGCACTCTTTCTCCCAGTTGTTCCAACGTATTGTAAAGCTTTAGCCGAGCGTGAGCAGTTGTGAACGCAGCAATCACCACATTGGTCTTGGCATTCGGCTGGATGAAGTTGCCTTTGTACTCATATCGTAGCTCTACGACGTCGTCACTCACAAACGAGGCGTCCGTCACCTCAATCTCATCGGATGTCAACATGTCGAAATACACTTGCGGATCTGTAATAAGTTTTACTTGGGTCATGTTGGTTCTCTGCGCCAATTTTCCTGCAAAAACAAACAACAAAAAAGACAACCGTATCAACATTGTGTTAAATTTAACTTACTTCCCCTTTTTTTTACCACTAAGTTTTTTAAGTATTAGACTTACCCCAGAACGAGTTTAACATCAACTTCGCCAGTGCACGTAGGCCAGGGTTTTTCTCGATCTTGTTCCGATCCATCAGGATGCCTTCGCGTTGATAGTACTCGTCGATATACTGCTGCTTCTTGTCCTCGGTGTCGCAACCCTCGGGGAAACCACTGGATTCTTGCTTAATCTTCAGGAATGTATCGATGTACTCGCTGAAGAGCTCGTTGCTCTGTCTAGGGAAATGCCGTACTTCGTGAACGTTAACCAAACGATAACCCTTCTCCAACGCTTTCTCTAATTCATTGGTGACCCAAGTACCCTGAATTGCACGCTCCTGGTCTGTATGATTGCATGGCTCTTGGTTCAATCCGTCAACACAAGTTTGGCACAGCGGGAACATAAGCTTTCCGTGAGCACGATACGGTAGAACCGGATGGTAAAGACCACGTGGAGGGAGAACGGTACATTTAACCAAACCGAAATACTCTGTGATATCGCCAAAGTTCTCGGTGATAATCTCAGGATGGCCCACTGGATATGAACAGTACTTATTCGTCCAGGATACAAACTTGTAAAGTCCACATAATGAATTTGCTCGTCTTGTTGGCATTGATGAAACAACTTCGCCGCGTTCGTCCGCCCCCCGTACAGTCCGTGTCTGGGTTCGAGAGGCTCAGAAATTTCAAAATTATCGAAATACGTTTTCATGTCCGAGTTTGCTTCGAGTTGACGTTTCAAGTCGCACTCCCACATCTCAATCACGTTGTAACCTTGACGTTTTAGAAAACGCGTTTTCTCGAGCGTGCGCTGATGTAAATCTTGCATGGTTTGCTGACTGACGGGGTTAACGGTGTCTCTGGTGTAACAAGAGACGCAACCGTGCCAGAAACACCCATGGAGCTCGTAGACAGTGTTTGACTCTGCATGATACCCATCAACACGGTACTGTCCAATACGTTGCTCGCCGAAATTGCGAGAGTGCCGAATGGAAATATTATCGTTGCATTGCGCGGTATACGCTAACCATTTTAGGGCAATAACCGATTGCTTATCATGAGGTCTATAACCATGCGGTGGAATAACGGCAATTGTTTTTTCACGAAGAAAGTTCTTTCGAAAGACTAAGTTGCATGCCGAGGCAATTGTTAGGCAGTCTTTAAACGGGTCGATATCAGTAACAGAACGAAACAGTTCGCGAAATTCTAGGCAACAACGTCGAAGGATGTCGACGTCCGATCGGCAATACTTCAGAATTTCCTCTTGAAAGTCGAAAACGTAGTTATTGGCTCTCTGATTATTATACCACTGGTAAAACTTGTCACGATCATCGGCAGGCATTCCGTCTGGATCATAGAAGCTTGCGTCGGGTATAGGACCTTGGTAGTTTTGGTTGGTTTTGGTATTGAAGTGATGTGGGAAATAGCCCTTGGCAAGTTCGTTCAGACCAAACGTTTTCGGAAAGCTCGCGAGCTTCATTGGGATAAAGCATAGCGAATCGATAAACTTAATGTCTAATTCTGGAACCTTTAGTGTTAATATCTTTGCACCGTTCATAATAACTTCCGGTACCAAACCATTCTTATGGAGATATTGTAGGATGAAATACCCGTCATATCCCTGGAAATTATGAGCCATCACTAGACTGTTCGAATTGTGGTCTTGAAATAACGATTCACAAAATTCGTCCCGTGTATTTGCGCCGCTAAACACCCACTCTTGCCTGCTTTCGTCGTGAAAATTCGTGTCCGATTGCGCTTCGCGAGTGGTTTTTCTTTTCTTCGCCTGTTGAATATAGCACTGGTGGTCTTCAGGGACCACGTGCTCTTGACAAACTGTACACCGAACAAGACCGCAGTGATGTCTCTGAGGGTGTTGATTAGCTCGTTTCACCACCTGCTTGCAGTGTTGACACTTTATGACAGATGCACAAATTGAACGCTTTTCGCCCACGGCTTCTTTGTGCCTGTCGAAACACTCTTGGCTCATGAAAAATCGAGCGCAATCGTTGCAAAATACCCAGCTTGTAATCGGACAGTTTTGCGTGGAGCATAACTTGCACGTATCGCCGCAGAGGTGGTCTTCCACTTTATCATAACCTTTCTTACAGACGTGGCAGTACTTCTTACGAGCAAGAAAAGCTGGCATGCTTGTAATTACGTCATAATGGTTATCGTGGGCATGAAGATAAATACGCTTCGGTGCCTCAGGGCCAGAGTAAATAAGAGCATTCAGATGTACTTTCGAGACAATGTTTATTTGATAATCGGTCAAATAGACTTGAAACTTTTTCACTTCTTCGATACCGCACTGTCCGAGTGGTACGCCGGTATTTTGATGTAACTCACGAGCAAGGTTGCCTTGCAATGGCCTTCGATAATCTTTAATGTAAGAGTACCGTTCATCGTTGTCGACTTTGGCTTTGGCTAGAACGAGGGCCCGACTAAGACAGAGACCGTCTTTGTTTTGGATACGAACGATACAGTGTTTCCGTGTAAGGTATTTATCTAGGTTAGCAATCTTTCGCTTTCTTCCAGTTCCACCGTGCGGCATTTCGACATGGATGATATTGATGGTAGTCGAATCATCTAACTTGAACGAATCGTTCGACTGAATTACTCTTTCGATTTCGGCCAAGATTCGTTCTACGGTTAATCTCTCACGAGACATAAATGCTAATGAAATGGGATATTCAAGCTGGGGAGAATGCATAATAAATCTGAAAGTAGGCTTTCAAATACATGATGTAATTGCCTCAGGACATCAGGTGAACCTTGGACTTGTAAATCGCCAAACTGAACACGATAATCAAGGCCTGTGGTCTTAAACTTTTTCACGCGTACTTGCTTAACAGATTTTATCGTAAATAATGGAACAGTTTTAGATCTCTTACTTGGTATTGATTCAGTGCTTGGTTTAGCGGCCCGTTTTCGGCTTCCTTCTCCGTTCTGGATAGATACCTCGGGTATCGACGGTTCACCAGACATCAGAAATATCCTCTAGTTCGGCCATAAATGAATCGTCGTTCCAATCCAGTCTGAAGGATTCGTGTTGCTCGTTCGACCAACCATCCATTAACACCGTAGAAATCCCACAACGTTCGTTCTCCAAATCACGCTCCAAGGCATTCGACAATATAGTAATACGTTGAAACAAGGCTGCTTCCTTATGCCTCTCCTCGAAATCAAAGAGCCATTCCAGCGCCTCAATTTCTTCGACGGTTGTACAACCTTTAATTACATCGATAAGATCCATTGCTGTCAATGAAACAAAACGTATATTAAACT
Source organism: Paragorgia papillata (assembly GCA_035771165.1). Lineage (NCBI taxonomy): Eukaryota > Metazoa > Cnidaria > Anthozoa > Scleralcyonacea > Coralliidae > Paragorgia > Paragorgia papillata. The sequence continues at coordinate 127,296 of JAWNZC010000063.1, read as the reverse complement.
CTGATAAAATACGCAAATAGTGAACGTCGTCAGGCAATATAAAACGAATAAGTGCAAAACATCTTACCTTAAAATCAGACAAAAACATCTTCGAAAATATCTCCCAAGAAACGCTATATCGCAGTAAACTCCACAAGTAAAATACTTTAGGAAAAGTAGCAACTATACGAAATCACCGAGCTTATATAGCTTCATTGGCTTCATGTATACTATAATTATCCCAATCTTGCCCAATCATGTCACAGGCGTGAGTCATGCGTGAGTCACGATGCGCGAGCCACGCTGAATATTAATGAGGCGGCATCCCTTTGGACACTGGATGGGAGGGGGGGGGGTTATCTACTCACGGTTTGTGATACATTCTTGACAACAGCATCTGCTATTTTAAAAACGGTTTTGTTAAAACTGCACCTTGTTATTGATATTTCTTCCAAGATAAATGGGAAACCAAAAGCTTTCGCCAAGGATATTCACTTCATGAAAAGTGCCCTGTTACTCCTAAGCAACTCAAAGTTTACATCAAATGAAGCAGCCAGCAACAGAGTTGACTCCATTATGAAAGGATATTGTTTAGAACGTCTTCAAACACCTAAGGACGGTAATTGCTTATTTTCGTCAATTTCGTTTTTTATTAAGCAGATGTTAGCAATAAATATAGACAGGAATGAAAATTGTGACGTAGTGTCAAGAGAACATTTCCAATCCATGGGTTTATCGACTGACCAAGACTTACAAGAAATTGCCGCACATTTGCGAAAACTAGTAGTGAACGAATTTCTTGGCTGCAATATGCAGGAATACTCTTCATTTTTAATATCAGCCGAGCATATGTCGTATGAAGAAACAGCAAAAAATTTCGAAAGCAATGGATTTTTCGATTGCGAGCTTGGCAATGCAGTTATTCTGGCTCTTGCAAATATTCTGCGCGTTAGTATTGTCGTCTTCACTTCACTAGATAACTATCCAGTTATTACAATTGTTCCAAACAATGAACCCATAACAAATACTCCAGCATATTTGGCATTCGAACAAATCGGTGCGGGACATTACGATGCAGTCATTGAAAGTACAAGACAAACAATTCCTCAGGACGAGGAGAGCGAGGAGCTCAGCGGTGATAATCGGTACGAGACACTTCATCATAGAACATGTTTAAATACTGCAGCATCCAATCCCGGATGTCGATGTGGTCAAGGAGGAGCAAAAAATAAACAGCACATACTTTTTCGTGCTGAATACAAGTCCGGTTGTAAGTGCTTCCGGAGTCTTAAAGGATGTACAGCAATGTGTGGTTGTTACAATTGTGCCAACACATATGGAATACGATCGCCATCCATGCAAGGTTTACCTGGAGCCGAAGTACAACCACGAAAACGTCGCAAGCACGGAATAAACATTGAAACTGGAAGAAACTTCATGATAGGTAAGGGAGAGAATGTGGTGGAAGCTCCTTGGTCGCTATTTGAAGAGCTTCTTTGTATCGAATGTGCTCTGCACATGGGTGAAAAGGAGGACATTAATACAATAAACCTTGCGAACTTTTACAATAAAATAGTATTGTCAATTAAAGACAATTCTATCAAATTGCCTAAAGACGAATCAATTGTTGTTGAATTACAGAAGCTCGACCAGAAAGAACAAAATGCTGTAGACTATCTCGTGAACAAATTATTTAGAGATGATGTGCTGTTTAAAGAACAAATGAAACATCAAATAGAATTAAATGTCAAATAGACAAGTTAAATATCTAAAGATATGTTTTCCGACATATTAGTAATTGCAGTTTAATACAGTGATGTTTTCCAAATTTTAGAAGTGGGGGGAACGCTCACTAAAGTCAAATGGGCGTGGCCACCTTAATTTTTATTCCAATTAAACAAACTAAATTAATAAATGTTATATTAAAATGTGTATTATGAACAAATTTGTTGTAGCAGTTGGACTTGTATCCTATCTATGTATTAAAGTATTAGCGCTGTTCCCCCAACGGACCCAATGCCCCCCAAACAACTCGTTGGCTATTTGATTGTCAAACGTAATCGATAATATTAAATGCTGTTATAGTTCAATGCTTGCATATAAGCCGATTATACAAATTTAAAGTTAATCACAATCGCTACTGCGTATTTACAGAGATACTCATGTTCGGGTGAGTGAAATTTGAAATCCGCGTTTCCATGGTATACGCCTGAGTGAGCTGCTTGACTGTAAAACTTGTCGAAAGCTGAAATTTCGAAGTGTTTCGCTTAGAACTTCACAAACTTTACGAAGAATAGTATTTTGACTGTGTTCTTAATTCTTCCCATGCAAACGAATGTGCGTGAAAATTATTGTAAAGCGTATGACTGAACGTCAGAGAAATATATTATTGTAAACACTAAAACACACGGCGTTTCCGTGGACTTTATATTAAACCAGTGATGTTTTGCAGGGGGAACGCGGGGGAACGGCGTTCCCCCACTATTTTTGTCGGGGGAACGCCGTTCCCCCTGACATAAATTACGGTGGGGTAACGCCGTTCCCCCTAACAAAAATTAAACGTAATTAAACGTATTGGAACACCGTTCAATACCGTCAATACCGCACTATTTTTGCTTTGAGTCAATGAGTGTACTCGTTTTTTTTAACCAAGATAGCCAACCAGCTAGGCTGAGCCAGGCGTTCAGTAGTCGTTTCCCAGTTTTGCGCAAATAAATGTCGAGAATGGAAACACAAAATAGAAAAAGATATTAGGAATTTTAGCTTCATGTCGCCTTGCCTTGATTGCGTGATAGCAGGGGCGGATGTAGGAATTTATATACCTACGTCGAACCCGGATTTATAGGGGGGTCCGGGGACATACTCCCCCGAAAATGTTTTGAAATTTGGGTCTTGAAAATGGCATTTCAGGCATTCTGACAGCACATTTGAACAAAATTTTAAAAGTTTTAAAACATGTTTTTAATGGCGCATTTTACCACTTTTATGGAATATTATGTAAGTTTTAGAGTATAAATGAGTATAGGCTATGTTGCATATTAAATGACAACGTGGACCAGGGAAAAGCCTGAATAACTTTAATAATTTTGACGCACGTAAAAAGTTCCCCAACAAACTTACGAGGACAATATGGTAGTTGGATATGGCTTTGGCAAATCATTTGATATTGAGTACTCAATCAACTATTTACACATGGTAAGAACACAGTGCTCCCAGTTCTTCGATCAAGGAATTATCACCGACTAGAACAAGAGCCATACAAACAGTTGCCAGATGCTTCGGATCTATAAAAATTTACTATTGACACATAATTCAGAAGTGCGAAAAAAAATCAATATTATCAACAAGGATCGGGTGCCGAGAACGTTGACAACTTCACAATTATATGTTATTTGATAGTAAACACTTGGCAGACAAGTGGTCAGATTACTGAGATAGTTGACTTGTTCAAGGCGAAGCGAAGCGAATCATATCATAAATTAATGTGTATTAAAAAGCGCAATCGTTATTCTTGTTTATTCTTACGTAAAAATAACTAATTCAAGTTTGACGGTCAGTAACCGCGAATTCCCAATCACAGAACATTCAATAAAGCTATTAACGGATTATAATGAAACCATACAGCAATCAACTCAAGGCCGTATAAACAGCATAAACTATTTGTCCTTAGTTCGGTATCGACGCGAAAATATTAGCTTACAACTGAACATGTAAATCAGAATGTAATTACTAATGATTCGCGCAGAGATATGGTAGAGATAAAGTTATTCTACTATACTTGGCATATTTAGGAATATATGTCTCCGTTCCAAAATGACGGTATATAAGTCTTCCCAATCTGCGCTATAGGCTCTCGACCAGAGCACTGTGACCAGAGAGAATAGAATAGGATTGTGTTTTCTTCGTCAAATCATGAAAGATTTGGTGAAGTAAATTTTCATCAATGCTCTTTAGAGCACCTACTGTACCACACCGTTCAATCACGCTTGTAGAAGCCATTCCGCGGATACATTCAAGGCGCATACGTCGAAGCCTAGAGCCCGTGCAGCAAACCTAGAGCCCGTGCAGCAAACCATGCTCAGCCCAGCCAATCACAACTCGTTATTTTACGCCTCGACCAATCAAATGCCAAATACGTCGAAATACCTTGCCAAGCAGTTTCGACGTACTTGGCTTTTCATTGGCCTAGGTCGGAAATTACGAGCGCTGATTGGCTGCCATAACACGGTTCGACGGACTTCGTTTTCTCGACGTATTTCGCTCAGGATTGGTTTAAATTTAATATTACGAGTGGTGACTGGCCAGAATGACAGAATATATTAAGCCAAGAAATGTTATCCGGATTTGTTTTAAATTTTGGATTTGAAACCATGGTGATCGGGAGAACGCCGTTTTCCGGATTATTTATTGTTCGGATTTTTTACCTTAGTCGCTCGACGGGTTTGACGTACGTTAAATCCGCCCCTGGATAGGGACTAGTTTTACTGATACAAATTGGCGGTGGACACATGCATGCGTAGCATGCCTATTTTTATTATTCACTCGTTGTGAAGGATCGCTAAACTCGCTTCGCTCACTCGTTCGTTTGCGATCCTTCACAACTCGTGAATAAAAATCGTACGCGCTCACCAATCAGGAAGTAATCTCTATATATCAGTATTGCGTATATTCGTTGAGTTCTAACTCGGAAAGAACGAAAGCAATCGAATGATTGTATGATTATAAGACAATGCAAGATAGGGTGCTTCACGCGCTAATGCGGCATATCTTTCATACATAGTTTTTGATACAATAAGCAAGTTTCTATCCAGCAGAATCATTCATTTACACTCTACTAATAACGTCAAAAAACATGTTTGCTTTAGTCGCAAAAATAAACCAGTCGACAAAGAAAAGCGAAAAATATTAACCTGTCGACCTGTCGACATAGATAAAGCTCAAAACATTAAATCTGTCGACCTGTCGACATAGAAAGCACAAAACATTAAATCTGTCGACCTGTCGACTAAGAAAAGCGAAAAATATTAACCTGTCGACCTGTCGGCATAGAAAGCGGAACTGAACATTAAACCTGTCGACCTGTCAACGTAGGAAAGTATATAACCGCAAACCAGCTGACACGCGACTTCAACACTTTACTTGTTGATTGAATCGTGACGTGTCGCTAGTTGTGACGCAGCTGGTGAGTTCTTACACGGTACATAAGCCCAATTTCGCCTCCGAAGAGACTAACAATTTCGCCAACGAAAAACTAACAATTTCGCCTCCGAAGCGACTAACAATTTCGCCGCCGAAAATACCAACAATTTCGCCTCCGAAGAGACTAACAATTTCGCCAACGAAAATACTAACAATTTCGCCTCCGAAGAGGCTAACAATTTCACCTCCGAAGAGACTAACAATTTCGCCCCCGAAGAGACTAACAATTTCGCCTCCGAAGAGACTAACAAAGCGACCACGATAGCGACCACGTGTTCTTGTGTGAAACAAGATATGAAAAAAACCCCACAATTTCCTGAGCAACAACCTGAGGACAAGCCTGAGAAGGACAATTTTTAAGCAACACGATTTACGGCAGAAAAAGTTCCAAAACATGAAGATATTTTGAAACTGACGCATACACGAACTTATCATTCCTTCTAGTTAACCAAAGGCAATCTAATTTGTAATTTCTAATCTTGAAAATCTAATTTGTAATTTCTAATCTTGTTTGTAATTCACAAAATTATTCATCATTATTCATCTTTGTCTTGCTATGTTCTGACGTTATTTTACTAATATACTGGCTTGGCATGCAGACAGTCATTGCAGTAGCTACAATCTTGGACAATAATAGTTGTAACAGTCAACCCCTCCCCCCGATTCAATGTTGTTATATGAAACTCCAGTCCAACATTGTTTCATTTTGGTCAACATTGGATCGGGGGGAGGGGGTGTTACAACATTATTGTCCAAGATTGTCCTTGACTGATTTTTCTTAATATTGCATAAAATACAGCTAAAATATGATTTCAATTTTTAAATTAAAGTCAATAAACAAATTGTAAAATTTGAGACTGTTTCGTGCAATTAGTAGAGAGATATTTGCATTTAAAAATGTATAGATTGCGCTCTACTACGAGGCCCTTTCTTTGTTACTTGGTACTATCTACGTCACTAGAACAGTATTGCGAGAGAAAGTGCATTCTGTCCGTGGAAAAAATGTAGGTTTCGATACTTGGATAACTGTTGAAAGAGAGATGTATTTATAATATTACTATTGTTTAGATATGACGCTCATATTTCAGCCGTTGGGTGATTGATATCTGAGCCCGCTTTAACCGAATCTATATCTGACATTATGATGATTGGGGAAAAACAAGCACGGTGTATTTCATTTCATAATAGAACATTTTATTTAAGTTTACAAGTTATTTCCCCAGCTAATACTATGAATGAATTGTAAATGGGAGCATAATTATTTTTACATTAAGATTAATAGCTTCAAAAACTACAGAAGACCCGCTACCTTGTCGTTGGAAATTTGAGAAATTAACGTATTGCGGCACGCGTCTTAGACGAAGCGAAATCTGGAAGAGGTTGAAATCATTCAATAAATAAATGTAAAGCTTAAGCCTCTTTTATAGAATGCTTGTAAAGCCACATTTATTCATATGCAGTTGGTTTAATTTCCCCTGCGCAATTATACCGCCTTATCCAATGGTCTACCACGGTCTACCACGGTCTACCATGGGTTTCAAAGGGAATTACATGTATATTAATTTTGTTATATTGTAGTGGTAGACCGTGGTAGACCGTTGCATAAGGCGGTATATAATTGCGCAGGGGAAATTAAACCAACTGCATATGAATAAATGTGGCTTTACAAGCATTCTATAAAAGAGGCTTAAGCCTTACATTTATTTATTGAATGATTTCAACCTCTTCCAGATTTCGCTTCGTCTAAGACGCGTGCCGCAATACGTTAATTTCTCAAATTTCCAACGACAAGGTAGCGGGTCTTCTGTAGTTTTTGAAGCTATTAATCTTAATGTAAAAATAATTATGCTCCCATTTACAATTCATTCATAGTATTAGCTGGGGAAATAACTTGTAAACTTAAATAAAATGTTCTATTATGAAATGAATTACACCGTGCTTGTTTTTCCCCAATCATCATAACGTCAGATATAGATTCGGTTAAAGCGGGCTCAGATATCAATCACCCAACGGCTGAAATATGAGCGTCATATCTAAACAATAGTAATATTATAAATACATCTCTCTTTCAACAGTTATCCAAGTATCAAAACCTACATTTTTTTCCATCGACAGAATGCACTTTCTCTCACAATACTGTTCTAGTGACGTAGATATTACCGAGTAACAAAGAAAGGGCCTCGTAGTAGAGCGCAATCTATACATTTTTAAATGCAAATATCTCTCTACTAATTGCACGAAACAGTCTCAAATTTTACAATTTGTTTATTGACTTTAATTTACAAATTGAAATCATATTTTAGCTGTATTTTATGCAATATTAAGAAAAATCAGTCAAGGACTGTCCTTGATAGTTGTAACAGTCAACCCCTCCCCCCGATTCAATGTTGTTATATGAAACTCCAGTCCAACATTGTTTCATTTCGGTCAACATTGGATCGGGGGGAGGGGGTGTTACAACATTATTGTCCAAGATTGTAGGTTTAACAATGCCCTGTTAAAATAATTAAACCATGATTGAATCTCACGGCACAAGTTGCTTGCTAAACGTAATTCAGATAAAGATTATAAGTCGACCAAAAAGGCATTTAGTGCCGACTGCTGTAGCTGAGCTTGGTGTAGGTTATTGTAATAGTAAAGGGATAGTGTATTGGCACTATCGCGTAATATGAATTAAAAAATTAATATATTATCACACATACATGCATATACAAACACATATCTACATATACCGTATACATATATATACATACACACATACATACCCATACAATATACATGCATATATATATCGCGGGAACTACAAGCGCCGTAGATATGTCCGGCGGCAATGATGCTATTAAAGTGTGTTCTAGTCGCGGCCATGACCATGTGGTCAATCCAAAAAACAAAGTACGCAATTGCGCAATTGAACAACGCCATAACCCACTAATAATACGTGGAACAAATCTTCTAATAGTAAACGGCTCAATAATGTGACCTAGCTGATAATGGCCGATATATGCAAGCTTCGTAAACGATGGCCAAGTGACAAATAAGTGACTGCCATCTCATTCACCCCTTCATTATGGCGAGAAATATTCGAACTTAGTAATACTTATTTTGTTTGTGGAAAGCATAAATGTTAGATAACATTTAGTTGGCAAATACGAGTTAACCAAACGTAGAAGTGCGCAAAATATCGCCATTTTGTGTAGTAAAAAAATTATAAACTTTGACACGTGAAGTTTTTAAAATACAGTATATAAAGCTCATTTACCCGCGCACAACTCATTCATAGAATCATTAAGATGGGCAGAACAACTATTGTAACATAAGATTCGAAACAATTCTTACCTTGAAAAGAAAAGAAAACAAAACAAAACAAAACACGAATACCAACTTAGTAGATGACCCCCCCCCCCCCCCCCCCCATCCGGCGTACAAAGGGATGCCGCCTCATTAATATTCAGCATGACTCACGCATGACTCGCGCATAACTCACGCCTGTGACATGATCGGGCACGTAGGTAGAAAGAACATGCGTACAGCAAGCTTTAACGAAATAGACGTTCTTTACAAAGAACGAGAGAGAAATTGATAGAGACATATTTCTTATTTTGAGTCTGATCAATAAGAATCTGACGGGTTGTATTCACTATACAACGCTCAGATAGAGGTTAAGTGAAAATGTAATTGGAAATATCCGTGACAATAGTATCATATCATTTATGACGGAAATGAATGCTTGGGGGCGTGTGTAAGGCATTCGTTGGTAACTTGATTAATTCAATCACTTGGTGTTAGTATACTGAACAAGGAAAGAGGTTGAAAATAGTATGGCGGATTCACGCGAAACACAAATGGAAAGTAAGTAAATAAATAACAAGTACTATTACAAACGTTTATATATATAACCATTTTAACTCGCATACGAATTTTCTTTCAATCGCAGGTGATCAGGAGTATCAAGAGAGTAGAGGTAAATTGTTTCGCTAAACACTTTTCGTAACTAATCAATTGCATGGCTAATTTATTTTATTTGTAATTTATAACAATGAACTTTAGACAATAGCGCTGGAACACTCATACTTGCTCCTTTTTATTTGTAGAGCAAAATACGGAAAGTGGAGCATTGGGTGGTATGGATAATCTTTGGCGTAATCTTTCTTGAAATATGACGAGTGCATGCGCATGATCTCATAAGTCAATGTCTCTAGAGCATATAATGTTAATTAAAAACAATATTGACGTAACGAAGAACTTTCATTTATTTCTAGACGTACTGAAAACAATGATGGAGAAAATGGAAGGTATTTGCCAAACAATCAATTACTTTAACACGAATAGAGCGGGTTGTTAGACTTGTTAATATTCCAGCATCAAAAGCAAAAACAAAAACCGCCTTAATTAAGTAAACATAACACCAAAAGGAAAAGAAAGCAAAAGTTGAGATGTGTGTGTCTGAATAGTGATAATGATCTTGTGAAAAACAATCGTATAAACATAACTATAACCGATCATTGAATTATTGTTTACTTAATGTAGAAATGACCACGTTCAACAGGGAGCTACTGAGAAGATTAGAAGAAAAAAACGTCGCCCCTAGCTACCCAGTACAAGCGACAACAGCCGAGGCACAGCTGCCAGAGGCAACAGCTGGGTCACAACTGCCAGAGAAAACGGAAGGTGAGATATTTACCATATTACTTTATCCCCGTGTGTTGCGAAGTTCGTTAGGAAGTTCGGAAAGTTCAGAGCTTGGGAACTACGTAAACAAACCAAATTATCAGATCAAATTGCGAGCTTTTAATCAAAGCTCGTTTCATTGGATAACTGTCAACGTTTACCTAGTCGGAACACTGAAGGGGGCGAAGTTATATGAAATCAACTGTAAATTGATTTTAAAGTAAAGTTACAAATAGTGATAATATAGGCATTAAATTATGTATCTAATCCTAATTCGTTTTTAATTGTATAGTTATGAATATAACAATTGTCAGTTGTTTGCTGTACAAGCTGTGTTAGTTAGTAATACTCAGAAAAACTCTGAGCTCTAAGCGGGACTCGAACCCGCAACCTTCTGAATGCTAGCCAGACGCTAGCATAATAATGTTCTAAAGTATTTTGTGCAAATTTGACATACGCTACAAATCCTCACAGGCGGTTTCCCTTTCGACCTAGAACTGGCTCCAATCTGTCACGTTTTTTTTTTAATAAGATGTAGGTAATTGGACTGACACTGGGGTTATATAATGTAGATGAATAAAAATTTGCAAAGAATGCGGTGTATGGCCTTAGGCCAAAAAGCGCATCTTGCTGTATTTTTTGTTAACTTGCGAAGGCAACGACGGTTGAAGGCGCAGTGTAAATATGATACGGGAGTAAGTTAAACAATTAAAAGAAAGGATTGAAGATACGTAAGTAATATTCAGTATATATAGTACATGGGACATAACCCTCGACAATTGTTTCGACCTTCTCGTGGTCTCTTCAGGAGGGATTTGGGTTTGGCAGTCGATGTAATTATGTTGGAAATTAAACAATAAACAGCATAAAATGTGGCTATTAAATATAAATAAAGTGTGTGCTTACCGAAGTTGTTGTTGTTTTTTCTTGATAAGCCAACACGTCGTGCCTTTACTCCGCAAGCAAGATAGTTCATAGTCGTTTTAATATCCGCTCAGTCCAGTTGTCAGAGACGTAATGAGATCCGTTAGTCACTTAGTCGTAAGTGGATATTTAGTTTAATGTTCGTTGTTACGTCATCGGTTTTGTAGTGGGTGTTAGGTGTCGTAGGGGAAAGGTTGGGGTTGCCCGGGATACCTGAGGATATATATTTTGTTTAATGTTCGTTATTACGTCATCGGTTTTGTCGTGGGTGTTAGGTGTCGTAGGGGGAAAATTGGGGTTGCCCAGGATACCTGAGGATATATATTTTGAGTGGGTTGGGGGCCTGAAACCGAGTGTAATCCCGAATACTATAAAGTATTGGGAATTTGGGAATTAAATGGTGGAATAAATCGGAAAGAAAGGACGAAGGTCATGTCAAATGGTGGGATTAGTTAATCAAGTAAGTAGAATTATATTTACAAGGTGATAGGAATTCATTAGTGCATGAAAACCGCGTAGAATTAGGTGGTGGTTTACAAGAGTTAATATATAGTATGTACAATGATATAAGGCATGGATGTAATTGGTATAGGTAATAGGATTAATTATTTACAAAAGTGTAAGTTATACGACGATGATCAATTATTAGTATTCACAAGGCATTGAGTAGATTTTACTTGGAAGAAGTTGGATGTTCCAAAGTGGTATGGAAGATAGGTATTTGTCTGTTAGGTAGTTAACATTATTTATAAAATATGAGCTTTGATGGGTGATATATATGTATTTAAAAGGCATAAAAGGTTCATAAATTTGGATTCATTGGTGGATTTCTGAATGGTTGTTTAATACGTGGTGGTGGGTGATGATTTGCTGTGTCTTGGCTGTCTTGGAGGTATCGAGGCTGTGGTCTATTTTTCAGTATGGATATCTTGTGTAGAGGAATATCTCAATATAGTGTTGATGTTGTTTTGTCGAGATTGGATTATCTTTGTAGGATAGAACATTTTGGGTTGACCTGTCTCAGTTAATGTACTGTATTCTGTGTTGTAGTTATTGAGTATTGTTTGTTATATTGTTATCTTGTAGTTTGGCACGAATAAGAGAATCTTTAAGATTCTTATTTCTTTGATATGCTACAATTGGTGCTTCTGGCCAGAGAATGCTCAATGTAGGATCTTGTTCTATTATGTGCCAATGTTTTCGTAATATTTGTCCAATGTACGTTGTATTGTTATTGTATGGAATGGAAAGTATAGGGCTTTTGTTGTCAGTTTTGTGTTGTTCCTTGTTTAGTAGTTCCAGTTGTGTATGTTGTTTGGCCTGTTGAAAAGCAGTCTGTATTGTTTCTTGTTTGTAACCATGGTTGGTCAGTATAACTGACAGGTTGTTAAGTCTTAGATGTAATTTAGTATCATCTGTAATAATACGGCTATAACGAAGTGCCTGACTATAGACAATACTATTTTTACAAGACTTTGGATGGAAGGAATTGTTATGTAGAAGTAGTGTTCTGTCTGTTGTTTTTATGTACAGGAGTAGATGACCCCCCCATATAGCGTATCAAAGGGATGCCGCCTCATTAATATTCAGCATGACTCACGCATGACTCACTGTGTGACGCACGCCTGTGACATGATTGGGCAAGATTGGATTATATTTTTAGGACCTAGATATTCAAACAGAGTAAGTCATCCTAGAATTATTGCTAACTAAACCCTAGTTCATGAGCGAGGAAATTGTAGGAAGATAGAATGAGGAATCACTTCGAGAAGTCGTGAAAAGAACGATTTTAAGTGTCGAAATATGAACTAAAGGGAAAGCGATTTATTACTTTGAAAGCGTTGCTAGGTTAACTGGAGTACAAACAGAGTAAGTCATCCTAGAATCACTGCTAACTAAACCCTTGTTTATAAGCGAGTAAATCGTAGGAAGATAGAATGAAGAATCACTTTAAGAAGTCATGAAAAGAACGATTTTAAATGTCGAAATATAAAGGCAAAGCGATTTATTACTTTGAAAGCGTTGCTACGCTTTCTGTTACTAAGTGTGATATTTGCATATTTATTCTCAGTGCACGTGCAGGAGACAAAAGAGAAACTCATTAGGGGTCATTAAGAGGATTAAGCGCTTGGGCAAGTCTAGTCAAGAGAGTCATTAGCAACACGCGTACATGTAATACAGAATTTAAAATATTTTATTGAGAAATATATCTTTACACAAAAAACTCTTGATTATTTAGTGATCTATCGGTAACACTAGCATATGGGCATACAGTACATCTTATAATCCGAAGGCATGGATCATGAGCCTTGAATTCTGTACCACAAACATTACATATCAGATTTCGATTAACGCATTTAAAAATTCCCATAAAAACAGTACTTATTCAAGACCAGCACATCTTCTCACTGACGCAACAGTCATGCAGCATCCGTTCACATGCATTGTTGCAGGGTGTACTCAGAGCGGTAAAACAGTATGGGTGAAGACACTTCTGGAAAACGCCAAAACTACGATTAATCCTCCTCCCGAACGTATCATTTGGTGTTATGGACAGTGGCAGCCCATGTATTTAGAAATGATCAAGACAATACCAGGCATTGAGCTTAACGAAGGCATACCCTCTGATATAGACTCTGATAATTTTCTTGATGTTTCTAAGCGAAACCTTATTGTTCTTGACGATCTCATGGATCAGTCAGGAAGAGATAAACGTATTGCAAGTTTATTTACTAAGGGAAGTCGTCACCAGAATCTCTCCGTGATCTATATTGTTCAGAACATATTTCACCAAGGAAAGGAAACCAGAAATATCAGCCTCAACGCACACTATATCGTACTATTCAAGTCTCCGAGGGATAAGCAACAAATTTCTGTCTTGGCACGGCAGGTGAACCCAGGTCATGTCCATGAATTTATGAAGAGTTACGAGGAAGCCACAAGTCGCCGTCATGGTTATTTAATGCTTGATCTAAAGCCGACTACGGACGACGATCACCGCCTCAAGACCAATGTTCTACCCGGAGAAAATAGCTCCAGCCTGCAGCAACAGCTGGGTAGTTTCATACAAAAGCAATCCTATCAATTACCTCCAATCGTTAATGCCATGTACAATACAGAACAAAAAATGCAAGATATTGTACAAGCGCCACAGTTAACACCTGAAGAAAAGAGCATACTCTACTCTAATCAGTTAGGACGTTTTCTGACGTTTCAAAACCAACTGCAGAATCAGTCTCAACCTCTGACTAATCTTCAAACTCAACCACCAAAAACTTCAGAAAATTTGACACCAAAGATAAAGCAAGAAACTGACGATCTTCCGTGGAGTTTCCCTACAGCTCCTGCTACACCTAAAACCTATTTTGTAACACCGCCTCCCACCGTTGAACAACCAACGCTTAAACATAATTTCTTTCATAACTGGGAAAGCTCTTCGGATTGGAAAGAAAGCGACTTGGCAAAGATGACCCCAGATGATAGAGAAGAGTATGAACATCATCTATTGATGACTAGATCACAATATTTACCCATGACAAAAGAAGATGTATCACAATTATCACCAGAAGACAATAAAGACTATCACGCTACTTTTAAAATAAAAACGCCTAAATATAATCTAAGAAGCAGACCTTACTAAAACTTTTGATATGTATATGTTTGAGCGAAAACCGAAATAAATATTTTAAGCTAAATGCTTTTGTATGTGTCTATTTGCTCCTCCTCCTCCTCCTCCTCCTCTTTTTCCTCCTCCTCTTTCTCCTCATCCTCCTCTTTCTCCTCCTCCTCCTCTTTCTCCTCCTCCTCCTTCTCCTCCTCCTCCTCCTACTCCTCCTCCTCCTTCTCCTCCTCCTCCTCCTTCTCCTCCTCCTCCCCCCTCTTAAAATATGTGTTTTGGAAGCGTTTTCCTCATTTAGACACTGACTGTCAAATAGAGATGTTGATCAAAAAGCACAAACCGTTTCTTGAACTTTTATGTACAAGTGAACCTATTCAACAGCGAGGTCTGTTGGAGACTGCTAGCCCTGAGCAAATTAGATGCATTTGTGATTGTATGTTGAACTTTTGGTCAACGCAATATCAATTATCACCTGCTTTGCTTGAAGTCGTTAGGCCTTATAGCGACGACATATCAACTTTGGCTAGTCCCCGAAGTAGTTTTATGAGAAAAAAAGAGATACTGGTTCAAAAAGGTGAAGGATTTCTTGATGTCCTACTTGGTCCAGTTTTAGAAGGACTCGCAGAACTAATATAAAAAGAACGATATTTTTTAAAGACCATCATTCGAACCCTGAACACTATGGGAGAAAGGTTACATGACGATTTTCGTGTTAAAGAAATACTGTCACATTTTGACTACGGAGTCGATGAAGCGAACGCGTCCTCTTTGTTGAATAGTTTACTCGCCTCCTATGTCAACTTAACATGGAATCCCAAAGGAGAAATTGTGTATCAAGGAAGAACTATACCAAACACAAAAATAGCCGAATTGGTAGAATACTGTGTATCACCTTACTTCTCAGGAATTCCCGAACCAGCTGGTTTAAACGTATTTGTAAAAGGACTCGCCGACATTAACATTGACAAAAACCTTATCGAAAATGTTCGAGTGCTAACAATGTTGGCGCAGGCAGAAGAAGAAACAGAATCAGAGAGCGAAAACGAAGAAACTTCCTGCGAAAAAGATTCAGAAAACGATAAGGATTACACCGAAATAGAATCAGAAAATTCTATAATTGACGAACCTGCTGATTGCGAACGTTGTCAGAATCCTGTTAATTTTACACATGTAATTGAGTGTCCTAAGTGTTTGTGGAAATATTTTAACAAATGCGTTAATCGAAATCTGATATGTAATGTTTGTGGTACAGAATTCAAGGCTCATGATCCATGCCTTCGGATTATAAGATGTACTGTATGCCCATATGCTAGTGTTACCGATAGATCACTAAATAATCAAGAGTTTTTTGTGTAAAGATATATTTCTCAATAAAATATTTTAAATTCTGTATTACATATACGCGTGTTGCTAATGACTCTCTTGACTAGACTTGCCCAAGCGCTTAATCCTCTTAATGACCCCTAATGAGTTTCTCTTTTGTCTCCTGCACGTGCACTGAGAATAAATATGCAAATATCACACTTAGTAACAGAAAGCGTAGCAATGGTTTCAAAGTAATAAATCGCTTTGCCTTTATATTTCGACATTTAAAATCGTTCTTTTCATGACTTCTTAAAGTGATTCTTCATTCTATCTTCCTACGATTTACTCGCTTATAAACAAGGGTTTAGTTAGCAGTGATTCTAGGATGACTTACTCTGTTTGTACTCCAGTTAACCTAGCAACGCTTTCAAAGTAATAAATCGCTTTCCCTTTAGTTCATATTTCGACACTTAAAATCGTTCTTTTCACGACTTCTCGAAGTGATTCCTCATTCTATCTTCCTACAATTTCCTCGCTTATGAACTAGGGTTTAGTTAGCAATAATTCTAGGATGACTTACTCTGTTTGAATATCTAGGTCCTAAAAATATAATCCAATCTTGCCCAATCATGTCACAGGCGTGCGTCACACAGTGAGTCATGCGTGAGTCATGTTGAATATTAATGAGGCGGCATCCCTTTGATACGCTATATGGGGGGGTCATCTACTTACAGGTCTGATTAAAGTTTGTTGTTCTTACTAATGTAAACCGTGGTGTCGAGAAAGTTAACAGATTTGTAGGAGTGTGTATAGTCAAATTTAATTGTTGGGTGGAATTTGTTTAAGTATTCTAAAAATTCATTGAAGGCATCAATACCATGCGTCCATAATGCAAAAATGTCATCAATAAAACGGATCCATTCAATTGGAGTTAGTCCGTTTGGTGCATTTAAGAGCATTTGCTTTTCAAGGACTGCCATGAATATGTTAGCATATGTTGGGGCCATTGGTGAGCCCATTGCTGTGCCATGAATTTGTAGAAAGTATTCATTGTTGAAGGTGAAGAAGTTGTTTTCTAGTATAAGTGAAAGTATTTCAGTCATAGTCTGTCTGTGTGTCTGTATTGTTCTGATTGTCAGCATTTAACATCTCAATGCAGGCTTTAATGCCTTCTTCATTGGGTATGTTTGTATACAGACTTTTAACGTCTATTGTAATTAGTATTATGTCTTTTGGTAGTTCGTCGTTTAGAGAGAATATTCGTTTGAGGAAGTCATTGGTGTCCTTAGCATAAGAACCAATTTTAGTCATTAGCGGTTTGAGAAGGTGGTCAGCATATTGTGAAAGGCTGACTGTCGGACCTCCACAACCAGATATGATTGATCTTCCAGGTATGTCAGGTTTGTGTATTTTAGGGAGAAGGTATAATGTTGGGGTTCTAGTTGTCAATTGTGGTAGTAAAAATTTGTATGTTGTGTAGTCGATAAATTTGTTGTCGTACATTTTATTAGTCAGTGTACGGATTTTGTGTTGAAGTTGTTCTGTTGGGTCATGTGGGATGGTTTGGCAGTGTTTTGTATTGTTGAGTTGTTTGTAGGCTTCAGTTAGATAATCTTTTTTGGGCCAGATGACAATAGCTCCTCCTTTGTCCGCTGGCTTGATTATAATGTCATTGTTGTTTTGAAGTTCATGTATGGTGTTATGTTCTAAGGGTGTTAAGTTGGGGATGGAGTTTGTTTGGTTATGGTCTGTTTTCAAGTCGTAGTATATACGTGAGATGTATTCAGTTAGATTGGAGTTGTCGGGTTGAGGTAGTGTGAATTTGCTGGGAGTTTTGAATGGGTGTTTGGTTGTGTTGTGGTCTCTGAAGTGGTATTTAAGATACATGTTACAGTGGATTCAGGTTGACCGTTTAACGGCAACATTTGTCGCGTTCGTTGCAACTGATTAATTATACGACGTTTCCAGGCAAAATGTCAGAAGTTGCTGGGCGGGGCTTACAAGTTCTTAGTAAATTCACACGCAACGCTGATATTTTTTGACAGAACGTTGTAAGTCTCGCCCAGCAACGTCTGACATTTTGCGTGGAAACGTCTTAATTAACTGTTGCAACGAACGCGACAAATGTTACCGTTAAACGGTCAACCTGAATCCGCTGTACGTCTGTATTGTAGGAAGGACTTATAGACTGTGTTGTAATGGGTAGGTTTGGGAGATGGAATAAAGTTAAGGCCTTTGGAAAGGAGGTTGATTGTGGGTTTGGGTAGAGGTGTATTGGAAAGGTTGACGACAGTGTTCTCTATAAGTTTGTTGTGAATTTCTTTGTGTAGTTTGGTTTTACTTTTGTGTCTGTTGTTGTTGTAGTTACGTTTCGTGTCAGAATGTTTGTTTAGTACTGTTTTGTTGTAGAAGTTTGGAAGTGAGGTTGGTGTGGGCGTTATTGGTGAAGTTTGTGTATGTGTCGATTCAGAAGAAAATCCTGAATACCTTGTTGGACGTGTTGTGTGATAGTGGAAGTTAGGCGTGTGTTGTTGCTGGTTGGTGGGTGTCTCAGTATCTGGTTTCGTTGTGTGAAGCTTTGGTTCATGAGAGGTGTTGGTGGTGGTGGTGGAGTAATGTTAGTCTGTCGTTGTGTATTGTTGGGGTATCTCGTGGCATTGTTGTTTGTGTAGTGATGTCTGTTGTCTTTTAGTGTAGTTGTGTCATTGTTGGTTGGACTGTCTCGTTGTTGTTGGTGTTGGTGTTGTTTATGTATATGTTGTAGTTGGTGTTGTTGTTGTTGTTGGTTCTATTGTGGATGTCGTTGTCGATGTTGTTGTCGTTGTCATTGTTGTCGACGGTGTTGTTGTCGGCGTTGTTGTTGCTGTGGCTGTTGCCTTGGTGGTTGTTGCTTTGGGTTTAGGTGTTGTGGATTTTGGTTATGTTGTGGTTGTCATTTTTGTTGTTGTTGTTGTTGTTGTTGTTGTTGTTGTTGTTGTTGTTGTTGTCGTTTTAGGTTTTTAGTAGATTTGATCGCAGTCAGAATTGTTCGTCTGGTGTATGATTCATCTACTATGTCCGATTTTTTAATAATTTTTTCTGCTAGTTTTTTTGTCAGGAGTGATTTTAAAGAGATGTTGTGTTCGGTGTTGTATTTTCATTTCCGTGTCGTCTAGTGTCGTTTGGTGGTATTCAGTCAGTGTCAAGTAGTTCGTTGGAGGTGTTCTTTAATGTACTCTCTCAACGTTCCCTTAATACAGGAGGGAGATATACCCGGCATTTCCGTCGTAATGTGAGTTCAGGGGGGTAGTGTTGTTAGTACGATATTCATTAAGGTTGTCTATGTATGTTTTTTGTTTGTCACGTTTTAGTTTTAATGTGTTAAGAATACGGAAAGGATTCAGAAGGTTTGTGGGAATGTTGTTAATGTTAATGTCCGCTTCAGAATCTGGTTCGTGTCCGTTGTCGTCTATGTTAATCTCGTTGTCAAGTAGGTGTGGTTCATTACTGTTCATGTTACTTGTTGAAGCCCCATTATTTACACTGTCTTGTTCGTCTAAGGTGGTTACTGTTGTGTTTGTTTCGTTATTGTTTTGGTATTCGTTCGTGTTGTGAGTTGTAGTGGTTTGTCCGTCGTTGGAAGTTTGTTCTGGTGTTGAGTCAATTTGCATTTCCAGTTCAAAAATGCTGTCGTTTAGATCTGTCATGTCGTAAAGGCTATTGTCTAGGGTAATGTTGGAGTTTAGTTCGGTGTCAGTATTAGTGTCTTGTTGGTTTGTTGGGTTTTGTGTTGTGTTACGGTCATACGTTGTCATTGTAGTTTCGTTGATTGTTCTGTTGTCAGTGGCTATGTCTTCGTGTTGTCCGTCATCGTATGTTTCAATGTCGTCAATTCCCAAAAGTTCGTCCTCATCGATCCCTTCGACTTGTAGGAAAATGTCATCATCCGCTTGTGCCAAGATAGAAGCTTCGACAGGGTCAATCGGGGTGTCTGTGAAGGATCTAGTTCTGGGTGATCTCCGTTGGTATTCAAAGTGAAGGGGACCACTATTTAATATGATTATTATGGAGAAGTTAATTCATATTGAAATTAAGAGCTGGAAATATTATCTTACGGAAATTTTTGAGCCGCATTTGTTGAACCACCCAGGGAAGAAGATTTTGATCTTACAGTAGAACCGTTTGTAAAATAAATACCATATCAAGATTTGTGGAAAGGGTTATGAAAAGTCCCGGAGAGGGGAGTAAAACGAGGAACCATGTAAAATCGTAATGAGCGGTTTAAGCCGTACACGTGGTTGGTAGAAATATCTGTTATTTGTTATTTGTTCTATCATCTACATAAACAGCCAGTGAAAGGAGACTGCATTAGCTCTATCCGTTCGCTACGATTGTTAGCCATGTTTTTTTTGAATAAGATGTAGGTAATTGGACTGACACTGGGGTTATATAATGTAGATGAATAAAAATTTGCAAAGAATGCGGTATATGGCCTTAGGCCAAAAAGCGCATCTTGCTGTATTTTTTGTTAACTTGCGAAGGCAACGACGGTTGAAGGCGCAGTGTAAATATGATACGGGAGTAAGTTAAACAATTAAAAGAAAGGATTAAAGATACGTAAGTAATATTCAGTATATATAGTACATGGGACATAACCCTCGACAATTGTTTCGACCTTCTCGTGGTCTCTTCAGGAGGGATTTGGGTTTGGCAGTCGATGTAATTATGTTGGAAATTAAACAATAAACAGCATAGAATGTGGCTATTAAATATAAATAAAGTGTGTGCTTACCGTTTCTTGATAAGCCAACACGTCGTGCCTTTACTCCGCAAGCAAGATAGTTCATAGTCGTTTTAATATCCGCTCAGTCCAGTTGTCAGAGACGTAATGAGATCCGTTAGTCACTTAGTCGTAAGTGGATATTTAGTTTAATGTTCGTTGTTACGTCATCGGTTTTGTAGTGGGTGTTAGGTGTTGTAGGGGAGAGGTTGGGGTTGCCCGGGATACCTGAGGATATATATTTTGTTTAATGTTCGTTGTTACGTCATCGGTTTTGTCGTGGGTGTTAGGTGTCGTAGGGGAAAAATTGGGGTTGCCCGGGATACCTGAGGATATATATTTTGAGTGGGTTGGGGGCCTGAAACCGAGTGTAATCCCGAATACTATAAAGTATTGGGGATTTGGGAATTAAATGGTGGAATAAATCGGAAAGAAAGGACGAAGGTCATGTCAAATGGTGGGATTAGTTAATCAAGTAAGTAGAATTATATTTACAAGGTGATAGGAATTCATTAGTGCATGAAAACCGCGTAGAATTAGGTGGTGGTTTACAAGAGTTAATATATTAGTATGTACAATGATATAAGGCATGGATGTAATTGGTATAGGTAATATGATTAATTATTTACAAAAGTGTAAGTTATACGACGATGATCAATTATTAGTATTCACAAGGCATTGAGTAGATTTTACTTGGAAGAAGTTGGATGTTCCAAAGTGGTATTGAAGATAGGTATTTGTCTGTTAGGTAGTTAACATTATTTATAAAATATGAGCTTTGATGGGTGATATATATGTATTTAAAAGGCATAAAAGGTTCATAAATTTGGATTCATTGGTGGATTTCTGAATGGTTGTTCAATACGTGGTGGTGGGTGATGATTTGCTGTGTCTTGGCTGTCTTGGAGGTATCGAGGCTGTGGTCTATTTTTCAGTATGGATATCTTGTGTAGAGGAATATCTCAATATAGTGTTGATGTTGTTTTGTCAAGATTGGATTATCTTTGTAGGATAGAACAATTTGGGTTGACCTGTCTCAGTTAATGTACTGTATTTTGTGTTGTAGTTATTGAGTATTGTTTGTTATATTGTTATCTTGTAGTTTGGCACGAATAAGAGAATCTTTAAGATTCTTATTTCTTTGATATGCTACAATTGGTGCTTCTGGCCAGAGAATGCTCAATGTAGGATCTTGTTCTATTATGTGCCAATGTTTTCGTAATATTTGTC
Organism: Paragorgia papillata; assembly: GCA_035771165.1. NCBI lineage: Eukaryota > Metazoa > Cnidaria > Anthozoa > Scleralcyonacea > Coralliidae > Paragorgia > Paragorgia papillata. The sequence continues at coordinate 105,613 of JAWNZC010000063.1, read as the reverse complement.
CAATGTACGTTGTATTGTTATTGTATGGAATGGAAAGTATAGGGCTTTTGTTGTCAGTTTTGTGTTGTTCCTTGTTTAGTAGTTCCAGTTGTGTATGTTGTTTGGCCTGTTGAAAAGCAGTCTGTATTGTTTCTTGTTTGTAACCACGGTTGGTCAGTATAACTGACAGGTTGTTAAGTCTTAGATGTAATTTAGTATCATCTGTAATAATACGGCGATAACGAAGAGCCTGACTATAGACAATACTATTTAAGACCAATGACATAATAACGAACAACCAACCGATCTCATTACATGTCTGACTGAATAACTGATCACTAACTGATATGACTACCAACAAGAGAACAAGACTTGAGGACTGCTCTTGCAAAATGAAGGCACGACGCGTTGGTTGTCAAGAAATAACAACAACTTCGGTAAGCACACACTTTTATTTATATTTATTAGCCTCGTTCTATGCTGTTTATTGTTTATTTTCCAACGTAATTACATCAACTGCCAAACCCAAATCCCTCCTGAAGAGACCACGAGAAGGTCGAAACAATTGTCGAGGGTTATGTCCCATGTACTATATATACTGAATATTACTTACGTATCTTTAATCCTTTATTATATTGTATTTAACATACTCCCGTATCAAATCTACACTGCGCCTTCAACCGTCGTTGCCTCCGCAAGCTAACAACGAACACAGCAAGATGCGCTTTTTGGCCCAAGGCCATATACCGCATACTATGCAAATTTATATTCATCTACATTATATAACCCCAGTGTTTGTCCAATTACCTACATCTTATTCAAAAAATCAGTGAAAAAATAAAAACCCGTCGGCATAACATGAGCCACAGTTCTGACCTACAAAACCATTTTTGGGATGTTACCCGTTTTTATATCTCAGCAAATAGATGTAATGGATAATTCGTTTAGTTCTGTTCTAAAAACAACGTATATCATTAACCATGCAGTTACAGGTTATTCAGCTGTTGAGGAAAATTGGAGAATGCGAGCTATTGGTTGCGTTAAATGAAAGTCGCAGTTTGGATTGTTGCCGATTGTTTTACTCGAGTCAAGACAGTTGCCAAAAACAGGAAAGGTGGCGCATAAGAATCTGTCGTATAGTTACGTGTCACACACATGCGGCACAGTTAAGTCGGATTTATATTTTACGGCGCTTTGCAGTGCTACACTGACAATCAGGATAACTTAAGCCAGTTTTCTTTTGGCGATCTTTTCAGAAGACAAAACAGAAAGTTTTCTTAGACCTATGTCAACGTCACTTTTCTTTTGCGCCGAACCTAATCCTTTGTTTAATTAATTAATATGCTGATTTCGGCAAATGAGAAGAGCGCTAGGCGTTACCCTTTGCTAAAAAATCGCTTAATATAAAAACGACTTTATCAGGCATATTATATTAAATCAAGCATATACGCCCTCACAACACTTGCGGTTCATATAGAATTGCCTCATTGACTCACACGGTAAATTGGAGTAAAGATTAACAATTGCCTATTCCAAGCTCAATTTTTAGTAGGGTTTATATAAGGAACTCTAAACAATTCTACCGACAACTAATCGTTGCAGAGGCGTATACATAAATGGATCCGACTTCACTTAACTATTTCCTGGCGGCATCCGACTTTAAGCTGGTGTAAGTCTCGTACGCTATACGCTAGCGGGATAGCTCATTATCTCAGTCAAACAATTTCTTTTTGAACGTCTCTAATAATTCGCTGGCGGAGACACAGTATATACTGTCTTGTTAAAACATTTATTATGATTTTAATCTTTGTTCTTGGTTAAGGTGGCTCCATACAGTTTCTTGAAAAATGGAAAATACAAGTTTGAGAACTAAATGTTATGCATAGTTAAACAGTCTGACAATCAAAAACTGTTACCAAATAAATAGCAAGAGTTGTTGCTATGGCAACAATGACGTTTCAAAATGGCAGCCAGTTACCCTTCAAACTAGTTTAATTCGAAAAAAACTTTGGTGACCCCCAATTTTTTTTTCTTTAAAACATTTCTTGAAGTAGGAGTAATCAATAGGCCGATTTTAAAAAAATTCTGTAGAACGACATTTTTTAAAAATTAACAAACATGATTTTTCCGGAAAAAAATTATTCGTTCTACAGAATTTTTTTTAAATCGGCCTATTGATTACTCATACTTCAAGAAAAGTTTTAATGAAAAAAAAATTTGGGGTCACCAAAGTTTTTTTCGAGTTAAATTAGTTTGAAGGGTAATTGGTAGCCATTTTGAAACGTCATTGTTGCCATAGCAACAACTCTTGCTATTTATTTGCTAACAGTTTTTGATTGTCAGAATGTTTAACTATGCACAACATTTAGTTTTATTCTTTTTCCGAATTGTTTATGCACGTGTTTTGAACTCTCAAACTTGTATTTTACATTTTTCAAGAAACTGTATGGAGCCACCTTAAATTGTTCTTCTGTTTCCTATAAAAGAATCGATTATACATATAAAAGTCTAACTTTTACATATATATTCATATGTATAATTGCTATATACTATTTTGTTAAGAATTCATTTTTGCAATTCTTACAATCAAAATGAGATTTGTATGGGATTGCACATATATTCATTAGCGTACCAAAACCGATTTTAACTACTTTTGCTTACAGTGAGTACGTCACATTCCGTCTGTTTTTTTTGTTGCAGATAGATCGTGTCACTACTACCATAGGCAGGGGCACTTAAAAAGAAATTGCCCGGACAATCCAAGGCGACGTAGAAGAGGCGGAAGAGGTGGAAGAAGAGGAGGAGGAAAAAGAGACAGAAATGTGATTTTTTATTTGTAGGACTTTATACTTTTTCTTGTTATTTACTTTTTGAGGGCTTAATAGCAATGCTGCATTCACGCCCGGCTATAGATCAGACCGATTGATGTTTTAGATACGCCATAAATAATCTGGTATTTCATAGTTAATATGAAAGAATTAGGTCATTTACGAGCAAAATAGAAAAACAAACAAACGTACGAAATTGATTAAAATTTTTATTAAGGTTAAATATACTCATTAAAGCTGAACAAAAGATACGTACACAACCCGTGATTATGAACTGATTAAAATATCACCACAGTCATCAAGTTATAAATGGCTTACGGTGACAGTATAATGAAAAAAGTCCAATATACAATTTCGTTGACTGTTTTTTCTATTCTTAAAACCTAAAACATAAATCGGTTTGATTAAAACAGTCCGGAAATGAAGTGTAATCTTTACTCGCTTTCGTGTTTAATTTGATCTTTAATTTTATTGGGTTCTTTTTGGGTAAATTGTAATTCTGTGTCTTGTACGTTATTTAATTTATTAATAAAATAGTGAGCATTATCTTTAATTTTAATTGCAATCGAAATGCGGTGTAACTATAACTGCAAAACAATTTCCTAGACTTGCTCCAAGTCTGCCTACACAGTAATTTTTAAAGAGTAAAAACTACTCTTATTCGGGTCAAAAATTACTCTTTCGAGTGGAGTAACCTAAATTGGAGCAAAAGTTGCCCCTGTTTGGGAGTAAAATAATAATAAAACTACTCTTGTATGGGGTAAAAATTACTCGTACGATCGAGTAACTCTAAATTGGAGTAAAATTTACCCCTGTTCAGGGGAAGTCAGGGTAAGACAGGGGTAATAAATACACCGGCTGGTCGAGTAAATATTACTCGCCGTAATATCAGATTAAAAATTACAACTCTTCACGATATTTCAAGATGGCGTAATAATGGCGGATTTCGTCTGATTAAGATTTTATTTGTTTGATAACTTTGGTTACTGGCGACCTTGAAGAGATGAATTGTCATCAATGTACAGTCTTTGACATTGTGACTCCAGGGAGTAGTGGTATATATAATACTACTTTTTTTAATGTGTTGGAGCCTGGCACTAGCTCTAAGCCAATGCCAGACTCGTATGATAATTGGTTAGCCAATGAAAAAATCGGAAAAAGATTTGATTATATTGTTTGTACGGGGGGAGATCGAGAGTAGGTGTTGGCTCCTTATTATATATGGAATTTTTAGTAGGTTAGGAGGGTGGATTGGTATTTTCGAAAAAAACTAGAAAAATAAATGAATTGAAAAATAGAAAAAAGTGAAATGTATTTGAGAGAGAACTTACGTGTGTGGGATCGATACACGTAGACGCGTTTACGGAACATATTCACTATTTTCTTACGTGTATGTGTGTCACATACCATGCATATTTTAAGAATTTTAGAGAAACAAAATTTATTTTAATTTTATAAAAAAATTTTGTAGAAAAAAACTATGTATATAGAGATTTAAGAAAAAAACATAGAAAAAAAGTTTTTTCTCACCGATCGAAGAGACGGAGCTCTGCACGACACACTACCATCTTGTCGAATGAAGTGATTGTGGGTGTGTCGTGACGTATATGGCCGTGTATATTGATTGACGCCCCTTCCGGTAGGGCTACCCACGATGACCATATATGGTATGTTTTGTTTTTTTTCCGCTGTAAAAATACTTTTTCCGTTTTACTCACGCTGATCACTTCTGGGTACACACAGAATATCCAACACAAATTTAGTGTAAAATATATATTGCGTGTATGACCATATTAGGTATGATTTACATTATGATTTTCTCGTGAAAACCTCATTTTTTGTCATTATTAATAAAGCCGTTGCCTACGATAGACGTAAGATATTGTTGCGGGACATTACAACGATAAAGATGTCAAACGAGAACGGTGAGAATATATTGAGAATCGAATCGATTTTGACAAAACAAACCGTGGAAGGGGAAAGGGTAATTTTTGTTTTCGTTCAAGAACATTTAAGCAAGGAACAGCTGAGAGAAAAGCTGAGAGGAAAGCTGAGAGAAAAGCTTAGAGAAAAAGAACAAAATAGAAAAAAAATGAAATGAAACGCTTGAGAGAAAATAGTATTTAAGACGTTACGACTGTAAACAGCATTAGACGCACTAGACATTACATACGACAAAGATGTCAAACGAGAACGGCAATAATATATCGCGAATCGCTTCGTTGATTACGGTAAAAACCAAAGACGAAACGGTAATTTTTGCTTCTTCAGTAATCCGCTACGTTCAAGAAGAATTAAGTAAGGATGTTGAAGAATTAGCGGGGACCGTGCAAGAAACCTTGAATGAAAAGCTGAGAGAGATCAATATTTATGAAGACGTCAAAGTAGAGATATTGGAATGTTTGAAGAGTCAAATACAACGTGCTGTGGGAAAAAAGCTCGCTGAAGCTCTCGATGTTGGGTGTAGTGATCAACAAAAGAGAGATAATAAAAAAAAGAGAGATATATGCATGAATATGTGTACTTTATTGAACAGTCAACCCAATGTTTTACAAAGTTTAATGCATAATTGCAAACAATAGAGACAATGAGAGAGAGATGTGCGTTTAGGTAAATAAACGTGTCATATAACACTTAATGTAATTATTTTTCAATATCCGGTTGTAAAACGATATTAGCTGTTCAGTGTTTATTTACACAGCTCACTCAAGAATAATTTAATTATAAAAAAACCAAAAAAACGTAATACGTCATGTAATGAGCATTTATTGTCCAAATAAAAAATCTCTTTTACATTTCTTGTGTTTTATATATTTTTTATCAAGTAAAATATCTTTTTTTCCAACGTACTTGTCTATTTTTACAGTCACATTCGTAGAAGATTTTACATATAACGTTTTTTGGATAATTTCTTCTACAAAAATCACAAAAAACTTTGTAAACTTTACATTCGTGACACCAATAGTAACATTCGTAATTTACGTTTTGAATCTGATAATAACACTCACAGCAGAATTTACACATTTTTCTAAAAAGGAGAGAAGAAATGATTGGATTTATAAAATATCAATAATAATATTTTATTACTTCTTTTTACATTTTTTACCTCATAAAGTTTGAATCAGTTTATCTTTTTATATAGTTTCAGCGTCTTTTACACAGAACTTTATATAATCACAACGAATCTCAGGATGCGCTTCATACATATCATTTAAAAAATCCGCTTCTGTCACGCTTTTATCCCAAACATCGTTCCACATCATTTGCGCATCGAATTGAAGGGTTTCTTTACTCTTTTCCACTTTAACAGCAATCACGCATTTTCCCTGACGTTCACACTTTTCCTTTTCACATTCATTTAATTCATGAAGACCACTGACATCGATCATAAAATCTATATTGTCGTTGATATCCCATTTTCGAAGATATTTGATTAAAGAGCAGACAAATGCATGTTTTGCATTGGGGAAAGGATTTTTCAATATGTGATACCAACAATCCCATGCCTTTTCTGCCACTTCTTTTCTTATTTGTGAGATATGTTTATCATCAGCGTTGAAATTCATTCTCACCGTTTCGTTTGTATTTGGTTCCATGATGTCTCGTATTTTTATTATAATTTCTTTCCTTAATATAGCGATATATTTTTTTTCTACAGTAGTGATCAATTTTATTGCCGCTCCAGCCATTGAATGTTTTTTGAAAAACAAACGGTGCTTTTATATTATATATATATATATATATATATAATATATATATACCGAATTTTTTTTTTAAAAAAACAAAAACATACCTAATATGGTAGATTTTTTATTTTTTACTAAAAAAATGGGGTCTATAAAATTGTGTAAAACAATAATACTATCATTGCATTTTGAGATGCCGAGGAAACGGAAGCGTCATGGTTCAAAGGGTGAAAATAAGAAAAGAAAAACTAAAGAAGAAAAGGGATTGTTGTGGAAAAAAATTCTTATTAATGTACCCGAATTTCGTAAATTTCGCAGCGGTGAAATTGGTTTGTTATATTGGTTGTTTGGATTATTGGATATATTTCAAGGCGGATATATAAGACTGATTGAAAGAGAAGTCAAAGGAAGAGAAACACGGAATTCATTGTATCCTATATGGTTGTATAAAGGGGATCCTCACAGTAGCGGCGAAAAAATAGAAACAGAACTTCTTCCTTATGTGACTATAGAGAACACTTACCGTTATTTAGTACCCTATATGACTGAAAGAACTGGTCATTGGTCGGTTAGGCACTCATGTTTTTACCCCTGTCTGATATTGGCTCACGATAATTTCTTATGTTGTTCTTTGTTCCCTCGAAACAGCAATATAGTTAAGCAATATTACTTTTCAATTTTACCTTCGTACCGTATACCGTTGCAAAGTGATAATTATCATTTAATTGGTTGTAAAAATGAAACCACAAACATATTGTATACACCGTTTGCGCGGGCGGGTAAAAGAAGATATAATTATTTTCAATATATTCGTGAGGAATATGGTATGAGAGCTTTAACAGCTGCATTTTATTTGCATTCAATATCACCTTATTTTTTTTACCATTGTTGTTGCCTGTTTGACGGTTTTCATAATGATTTACTTTATAATTTAATTGCGTGTTTTGTATTTTATTGTGATCGACATAATCCTAACGGGGTATTAGCACGTAAAGTTAATGCTTCTTATAATGTTCGACAAATAAGCAAACACATAATACGGTATTTGCAAGTACAAGGATGGATGGTTGGACAGGATGGTTTATTAGCGGTTGATGAGAACGTGCCGTATTATGAGGAAAATAAATGCCGATATAAAAATTGTAAACAAAATAGTTCATTTTGTTCAAAATGTCCGTTTCGTTATAAAATGGAAAATTTAAATAGGGAAATGAGTGAGGAGGAAAAAAATGTTGAGAGAAATTTTATTTTCACGCAACCTACCAGATGTTCGGATAACTATGAGTCAGCGACTTTTACAGCACATTATGATGATGATGAACAATGTAGTATAAATGTAATATACTGTGAGAATGATCATGATTTAATCAATTATGTAGACGCAATCTTACCTGAAATACCTGAAATTAATAATTTATCTATGTTCTCCCTAATGAATGAAAAATGTGAACATTGAACCATGTAAAAATTTGTAAAACATTTATTAGATTTTTTTTATACCGTATATGGTGTGAATTGTTGTAAATATGAGGGGAAAAATTGTAATAAAACATTTTATTGTTCAGATATTGTCTATATATACAAATTATCCTGTTGCAGAAGAAAGAGGAAATGAACTGAATGAAAGGTTAGCTGAAATAAACCATGATGGCAATGACTGTGTAGAACATTACTACATAGTAAGGGATTGTGCTAGACAACTTACTTCATAAGTTACCTGCATAATTTACCACATAATATTTGCAGAGCAGTTAAGAGCCAGACTAAAAGACTGCAATTTGGAGTTGGTTAATTATTTGCTAATGCTGATGACAGAGGCAAGTACTTGGTCAGTAAGACACTGACAAATCAAAACACATGTATGTTGTTAAAAACCAGTTCAATAATTGTTTTATTTAATTTTTTTAAACATTTTTTTTACCTTATTGTATACCAGTAATTTTTTGTTTGTTTAAATTACAAGTTACTTTGCAGAGTTAATAATATTTTTTGAGATGGGAGGTTATATTTTTTTCCAGCAAAGCAATGTTTTTACCTCATGCACATGCTCGGAATATTATTTGTGGGCAGTTGTAACTATTATTAATTTTCCCCTCAGTTTTTGATTTGCTTCATCAGCTGCATGTAAATATGTACAGATAATACACTTAGCATGTGCAACAGGTGAGATACATGTAGGTAGCTGTTTCGAGCATTTCTTTGAAATGTTGACATTTGACAACTTCCTGAAATCTGTTTGAAATTGCAAACTTCCTGTTGAAATTGACCAATCACATTGTGCTTAGTAACTAACTAACTAACTAACTAACTAACTAACTAACTAACTAACTAACTAACTAACTAACTAACTAACTAACTAACTAACTAACTAACTAACTAACTAACTAACTAACTAACTAACTAACTAACTAACTAACTAACTAACTAACTAACTAACTAACTAACTAACTAACTAACCATGAAAGTAGCAGTTTTAAGTGCTTTGAATTAGAAATGTGTCAACAAATTTATCAACCGTTTGAGAAACTTTGCCAACTGTTCCAGCAACACATCAAATGAATTGGCAGAAGTTGGCTAGGAAATGAAATCCTCAACTTTTTAAGAAACACCCGTATTGCCACGACTGTAATATCGCAATACTTTTAACAAAAATAAAACTTGTTTGTAAAAATTATATATTTAAAAAAAATAACATTTTGATATCCTATGCGCTGACTGGTTAACAGCTATGTTTCTATAACTATATGGAAACGTGGAAATTTCCTGCCTTTTCTGAAAAACAGACATTACGGCAACACTTTTATTAAAAACTACTAAAAATGTCAACTATTAAGTTGTGTGGTAGTCTGCAAAAAGAAAAACTACAACATTCAATACTGTTCTTGACAGCTAAGAGTGTTTATCGTCATTTAACTTGCCCCACGGAGTTGTGTTCCCACAACAATTTCTCATTCTCCCAAACTTTCTCTCATGTTTCTATAACTATATGGAAACACGGAAAATCTTTTCTATTTCTTAAATATTACTTTGCACAACTACATGTGCAGGTATCTTAATACTTAATGTATTACTACAAAAAACATTGTACCAATTTAAGTTAATCCCAATCAAACATGCTCTAATTGGAATTATAACTGTTTGACAATGGCTTTAATTTATTTTGTACATGCTGATACTGTACTGCTCTCACTCTCACTAGTTACAGTAAGGTCAATGGACAAGAACACAAAACAAAATTTTTTTAACAATTAAATATGATGTATAGTGTAGCTACATGTATGTATTTTGACTTTGTTCTGTGAAGTGCACATGAGTCATAATAGACAATTGTTACAACTTACTACAGTATTATCAAATACATATTATATAATTATTCAATTTCGTACCAATCGATTAACTATTTGCATTAGGTTACATTAGGTGATGAAGGTATGTTTTGACAGATATATATGTTATTTACCAAACTCAAGGTCTGTACTGTAAAAAGATTGCCTGAAGATTTGACTGTGCAGACCGAGCCCAAAGGCCAAGGCATGTATGAACCATGCTTGGTAAATAACGTATTTACTTTTGCTTTGTTTGTTAATATTTCCATGTTTTCTCAAGGTTTTCGCCTGTTTTGTGTTTTGAATGGTAACCCTAAAATATTGTGTTTGCTCAAAATTCATGTCTCGGTCGATTTGTTTCTATATTTTGAATACAATTTGGCTTAAAAAAGGTAAACGATAAAATTAAAAAATATTCCTTTCATCATCTAATGTAACCTTAATGTGCTATTTAATGATGTTGGATAAAATATGTTTATCTTTTAAATAGTACAAAGCATGTCAAAAAGAATCATATAACATGTAAAAATATAAGAACTGACTTAATAATAGAAGTGAGGAAATTGGTCCTTTAACACGTAGATACTTAATGCGTACCGGTAGTTTGTTTTATGTAAATATTTGTAATTGTATTAGTAAATTAGAGTGTTGACGATACTTGAAGATAAAATAAAGATATTGAAAATAACAGTAACATTTATAGTATGAATTAAACAAGACTATCATTTACATATAATCACTCTTAAGCAATTCAAAACCCTCATGTATTTTGAATTGCAAATGTAATCGTTTTCTTAAAACTATCGTACTCCGAGTGCGTAACAGGCAAATACAGAACACAAGAGCAGGTGTTAGCCTTTGGAAAGTTAGACAGCTCGCCATTCGCTTCAGGATCATGCAAAAACTCAAGCTCCATACATGTCCTATGACAAGGGACAACCTTTAAACCTGAACTGAAGAAGAGAATATCAGAAAGACTTATTTCAGACTCAGCTTCCTCAATGTCCAACAAAAAATCTCTCCAAAAAGCAAGAATTCTATTCTCCAATTCCCATCTATTTGACCATTCTTCACTTCTACATACTGTGAAAAGTTCATGAAGGGTGTCTGCAGAGAGAACCTGTGGACAAAAGCACATGGCAGAATGAAATGATGCAGGGTTAAGAAGAACAGCATCCAGCAAACCCAAACAATTAAGACCATTTTTAAAGCTTTCAAGAGCTGGTCTTGTTCTCCCAAGGACATACCAGTGTGCTGTCTCAATGGCAACATCTTTAACATCACACACATTTTTTCATTAACCTCAATGTCAATGTCAATGTCAAAGAATCCTGTCTAATTTCTTGCTAGCGATCACTGCATGCGCCTCTTCCACTGACTGAACAGAGATCAACCCTTGAAGACCAGACTGTAAATCTGGATCATCAACAGCATCCACTGACACAGCAACATTGTTTGACTAGGGAGTCAAACAAAACAGGACTTAGACACCGTGGATCTACACCACTATGAACCAATGACATAGAAAACAGTTGACCAGCCATGAAATATTCCTCTTCTTTTAGAGCCTTTGCATTATATGACAACAGCCTCTGTTGCTCTGGCCCACAGAAAAGTTGGCCACACAACACTTTCTCTAGGGCTAATGTGAAAAACTCTCTCATTGGCCCTCCCATATCTACAGCACCTTCTGAAAGACCTACATCATCAGTGAATTTCACAGATACCTTTTTCTTGGGAGAAAACGATTTCCTTGCCATGCCTCTTTAACACTGTAGTGTCACCCACGCGATCGTATGGCGCGCAAAATATGCGAATTTGGGAACACTTAGATAAACATTATTTTTAGGTACTATATATTTTCATAAACCTTTTAGGAAGTAGACGCGCCTAGATTTAATCTGTACGCACGCAGCCAACACTTGTACATATTTATATCTTGTTATCACTTATAGCCTAATTGTATTAACGCGCCTTAATTATCTTGACACTAATCTTAAGTGCTTTTCCGCCTCGCCTTTACTACCTAGCGTATAAAATAACTTGTAAATATTCGAAACCAGACAGTCTCTGCTTCGTGCTCTGAAGAGTTAAATCAAACGCATTCTATGGCAATGAGTTTTTCCTTTGTTAAGTAAAATTATATGTATATCAAAAACTATTAGTGTTCGAGTATTCTTCTCGCAAACGTTCAAGCAACAAATCAATACTCGCGCTAAATTGGTGACCCCGACGAGAACTTTTACTTCACCTCAACAATGTCATTGGAAGATTCCCAGCAACCGAGTTCGGCTGCCACAGTTTCCAACTCCGTCGACCAAGCTACACCACCACCAGTTATTTCAGCTATCAGCATCAAACTCCCACCATACTGGCCAAACGACCCGGCTCTGTGGTTTTCCCAAGTCGAAGCCCAGTTTACAACCCGTGCCATCACATCCGAACTTACCAAATACGCGTATGTTATTGGTTCGCTACAACCTGAAGTTGCCCAAGAAATCCGTGATCTCCTCCTCAACCCACCAGACGAAACTCCCTACACCAAACTAAAGACCGAACTTGTTAAAAGAACCTCAGCCTCCGAACAACAACGACTGCACCAGCTACTCAACACAGAAGAATTAGGAGACCGAAAACCTACCCAACTCTTTCGCCGAATGCAACAATTGTTGGGTAACAGCCAACTTGAACCCTCCATCATGAAGCAGTTGTTTCTTCAACGACTCCCAACCAACGTACAGCTCATCTTGGCCTCAACAAAAGACACCATGGACACCGAGAGTTTGGCCAAGATAGCAGACAACATTCTCGAGGTGGCTCCAACCCACAATGCCCCGTCAACGCTGTCCACCGTAGTTCCCCATCCACAACCAGCAGCCTCAGCACAACCCACGGAACTGCTTGAACTGCGTGAACTCGTCTCCCAGTTGACCACAACGATCAACAATTTCAGCCGAAATTTCACTCCCCCACGACAGGAATACACCGATTCGCGACGCCGAAGCCCGTCGAACACCCGTCGTTCTTCCTCGCCATATCGCGACCACGAACGTGACAACACCACCACCGAGCAAGGCCCCAGCACCACCGTTTGTTGGTACCACACCAAGTTTGGTGCCTCAGCTAAGAAGTGCTCGCCACCATGTTCTTTCTCCCACCAGCAAGCATCACCGTCAAACTACAACGCCAGGCAATAGACGCCGCAGAGTCGTCTGGCGTTTCTCGTCAAAGCCGCCTGTTTTACGTTACGGACGCTTCAACAAAGCAACAATTTTTAATCGACACCGGCGCAGAAGTCAGCGTCCTTCCACCACGACCAACAGACCGTACACACCGTCAAGGTTATGATCTTCAGGCAGCCAATTCCTCAACAATTGCTACCTACGGTACCCGATCATTAACCCTCAACCTCGGTCTTCGACGATCCTTTCCCTGGATTTTCACAATCGCAGACGTCAACCACGCCATCATCGGGGCTGATTTCCTTCGCCATTTCAACCTTCTCGTTGACCTACGCACTCGAAGCCTTATTGACGCAGTAACTAACCTTCGTGTTAACGGTGTTACTTCGCCAATAACAGCCCTTAGTCCCGTCTACGCTTCCTTCCAAACAACCCCTTTCACGAAAATCCTCAGCGAATACCCGGACATTACCCGGCCAACAACCAAGCAAACTGCTGTTAAACACAACGTTGCCCACCACATCCTTACACGAGGACCACCTTGCTCTGCTCGACCCCGGCGCCTTCCACCCGAACGACTCAAGATCGCTAAAGATGAGTTTCAACATATGTTGGACAAGGGAATTGTTCGTCCCTCCAGCAGTCCTTGGGCTTCTCCACTGCACATGGTTCCCAAATCTCAACCCGGGGACTGGCGTCCGTGCGGCGACTATCGTGGTCTCAATCGTGTCACCATACCCGATCAATACCCTGTTCCACATATTCAAGATTTCTCCGCCAGCCTCCACGGTAAAACCATCTTCTCCAAGATTGACCTCGTTCGAGCGTACCACCAAATCCCTATGGCTAAAGCCGACATTTGTAAGACCGCCATTACTACCCCTTTTGGTTTGTTTGAGTTCACCAAGATGCCCTTTGGTCTCCGCAACGCAGCACAAACCTTCCAACGCTTCATGGACGAAGTAACTCGTGGTCTCGATTTCGTTTATGTTTACATCGATGACATTCTCATCGCTAGCACAAACGCCCTCGAACACGAAGTTCATCTACGATTACTCTTCGACCGTTTTCGATAGTATGGTGTGGTTATCAATCCATCTAAATGCGTGTTTGGTGTGTCATCCCTCGAGTTCCTTGGACACAAAGTCAGTGCTCACGGTATTCAACCTCTCGACTCCAAAGTCAAAGCCATCCGTGATTTTCCCCTCCCTGCTTCCCTCACCAAACTTCGAGAATTCCTTGGCCTTGTGAATTTCTACCGCCGTTTCATACCCCAATGTTCTCACATCCTTCAACCTCTCACTGACATGCTTGCTTCAACTGGCTCCACCAAGAAGACAAGCAACACCACACTCGAATGGTCCGAACCGGCCACCTCCGCTTTTCACAAGATCAAGACCGCTCTTGCTGATGCAACTCTACTGTCTCACCCAAAGCCCGATGCTGAATTGTGCCTCATGACTGATGCCTCCGATGTTGCAGTTGGTGCTGTTCTTCAACAACGTATCGACAACGTTTGGCAACCACTTGGTTTCTTTTCAAAACGCCTTCAACCCGCCGAAACCCGGTACAGCACCTTCGGACGTGAACTCCTCGCAGTGTACCTTTCTATTCGCCACTTCCGCCACCACCTCGAAGCACGCCAGTTCTTTGTGTTGACCGACCATAAGCCGTTAACCTATGCCTTACACAATTCCCTCGACCGTCATTCACCTCGAGAAATTCGCCATTTGGATTTCATTTCCCAATTTACCACCGATCTCCGTCATGTTAGTGGAAACGAAAACCCAGTTGCAGATGCCTTGTCACGCATCGCCACCTGAACTCCTTCCTCAATTACCGATTTCGACGCCATGGCTTGTGCTCAACGCAATGACAAAGAACTCAACAAGATTCGAAGCGACCCTTCGTCCTCCACAATGGAACTGCGAGATCACCCCATAGCCACTTCCAACAACCTGATAACCTGCGACATTTCCACCGGTAAACCTCGACCTTTTGTCCCTACGGCATTTCGCCGCTCCATCTTCGACTCCCTCCACAACCTTTCCCATCCAGGCATCAAGGCAACACAACGTTTGATCACTGAACGATATGTTTGGCCCAGCATCAACCGCGACGTCCGACAATGGACCAGAACATGTCTACAATGTCAGCACTGCAAAGTTCAACGTCACACCTGTGCACCTCTCTCAAACTTTGAGATTCCAACCGCCAGATTTTCCCACGTCCACATCGACCTTGTTGGACCTCTCTCATCTTCCAACGGCTCTTCCTACATCCTAACCTGCATTGATCGATTCACTCGGTGGCCTGAAGCAATTCCTATCTCAAACATCACAGCCGAAACAGTTGCTCAAGCTTTTATCACTCATTGGATCTCTCGATTTGGCGTTCCACACGTGATTACCACCGATCGTGGAAAACAGTTCGAAAGCCATCTCTTTGCTTCCCTTACCAACTTCCTTGGTACAACCCGAATCCGAACTACCGCCTACCACCCGATTGCAAACGGCCTCGTCGAACGTTTTCATCGACAGCTGAAAGCCTCTCTGAAAGCCACCAACGACCCATCACACTGGAGTGAACGCCTGCCTCTTGTACTCTTGGGCATCCGAAGCGCCGTCAAAGTTGACTTTGGCCACAGCGTTGCTGAGAGAGTTTACGGCACAACCCTTTGCTTACCAGGTGAATTATTTTCCTCACCCACCGCAAAGCCCGACCTTGACCCTACTTCCTACGTCGATCGCCTCAAACGAACCCTGTACGAACTGAAACCCCCGCGAGACCATCCTCAACATCGAGATGCGCATGTTCCAAAAGACCTTCAAACCTGCACTCATGTTTTTATACGTCGTGACGCCGTACGAAAACCTCTACAACCACCTTATGATGGCCCATTTAAAGTTATTTCGCGCTCCACGAAATCCTTTAAAGTCGACCTTGGTAATCGGACAGACACAGTTAGTATTGACCGTCTGAAACCTGCACATCTCGACACAGATACTACGTCATCGAAAGCTACGCTACCTGACGCGACTCCAGCTGAAACTACCGAAGAACCTCAAGTTCGACGAACAAGAGCTGGTCGTCATGTTCATTTCCCAGCGCGTTACGTTGCGATCGTTTATCGTTAACCCTATTAACTTCTGCACTGGCAGGGGACTCCTGTAGTGTCACCCACGCGATCGTATGGCGCGCAAAATATGCGAATTTGGGAACACTTAGATAAACATTATTTTTAGGTACTATATATTTTCATAAACCTTTTAGGAAGTAGACGCGCCTAGATTTAATCTGTAGGCACGCAGCCAACACTTGTACATATTTATATCTTGTTATCACTTATAGCCTAATTGTATTAACGCGCCTTAATTATCTTGACACTAATCTTAAGTGCTTTTCCGCCTCGCCTTTACTACCTAGCGTATAAAATAACTTGTAAATATTCGAAACCAGACAGTCTCTGCTTCGTGCTCTGAAGAGTTAAATCAAACGCATTCTATGGCAATGAGTTTTTCCTTTGTTAAGTAAAATTATATGTATATCAAAAACTATTAGTGTTCGAGTATTCTTCTCGTAAACGTTCAAGCAACAAATCAATACTCGCGCTAAAACACCATCCCAAATATTGCTACGACAAATGTTAAATTTTGAAATATTTTCTGTGTCAATGTTAATTACAGCAAGCTCGTGTAAAATATCCTTGATATCGATAATTTCTTTATCCATTTCTGGCAGCTTTGTTGCATCTTCTTCGACTTGTTCATCTGTGAAATTATCAGCATTGAGATCTTCGAAAATAAGGGATGCATACATAAAATCGAAGTCTATTCTCACAAGCTGCCCTGGGCTGTGGGGTTTGATTGTGTACGATGGTAGCTGGTCCTTCCTCTTTACTGGGTTGTGGGGTTGGTGTGGCAACAACTGGTCCTTCGTCTTTATCAAGGTCAATAACTTCGCAATGACTCTGGTTGTTTTGCTCCCTGTAATTTTGTCACATAAATAATTAAAAAAATACAAATTTATTTTATTTAAAAAAAAAAGAGAACAAAAAAAGCAAAGCATGCTGTACGTCATCATGTAAATGGTCTATTGGTTACCCGATTTTACCCCGAATGCCCCCTCTAGTCAACCTCGTACCCAGGGCATTTTGCCTCCACGTTGGGAGGTCGGCTAAAATGGCCCTGGCATCGGCTGGTTGATTCTATATTCTGATTGGCCTGTTTAAAAACTAGATTAATTCGGATGAGTATAATTTATTCATCAAAATTTGAATTGCACCCAAAACATAGAAATGATAGCCTTGGTTAAAGTCAAGAACAATATTAGATATATGCTTGTTTGTGACATTTAATACATGTATCTTAGATAATCGTGGGGGTATCAAGATGAATAAGCCCATTGCCTTTCTCAAGAAGGTTCACATGAGTGACTCGGCTGAGCGTTAAATATTTCTAATTTATTATTCATGTATACGTATTATACCAAAACAAACCAACCAGGGCATTTTGCCTGGCATCGTCTGGTCACATGACACCCAGAATTTTGGGGTGTTTGTCAAGAAAATTTATGTAGCTTTTGTACGAGGTTGTCGTCTAGTCTTACGTTTTCGCGCATTATCAGACAAATTTCCATTCTGATACATACATATACCCGGAATTGGGAAATGCGCGACATGCAGCAAGCGCTATTGTTCTAAATGATAAAATTGGTATGTCCTAAATTTCTTACCTCGCCATGTTTAAACTGTCACCTCGAATTTTTTTGCCTGGGCACACATTTATGTGTTCCCTCAATCTCTTCATTGCGAAGATGTCGAGGCAGTAATTGCAAATTTCTTCCACAGTTGACCCTGGGTTTTCTTTTGTTGTTTCCGGACTTAAGTCCAAATCAGACTGAATTGGACGAACATAAACACGGCCTTGTCCCACGAACCGTTTCAGAAACTCGATAGTATAACCATCCTGGCCTTCACCGATGACGTTGAGTTCGCGGGAACTTGGCTTAGCGTACATGAATTCATACCCGCCACTTTCATTTAGCTTAGGGAATCCTCCTTTCAAGGCGACTCTTACGTCGTTTGCATTTGCTTCTGCTGGCACAGTAAGCTTTTTTCTCCGAGACCAGCGACAATCAACTGTTGTTTTTCTTCATTTGTCGGAACGTCTTGTTGTGCGGTAGAGGCAAGGCAAAATAATTTGACAGTTACTTCTTTCACTGTCTTTCTTTTCTTTGCCTTTGTTGATGTATTTGAGGCGCTCCGGCGTTGAGACGACGATGGTCCAGACTCCAGGGCGAGATCTTGCTTGACCCTGAGAGCACGAGGGAAACAACCGCCGAAACTCTTCTTGAGCTCGCGCAGGCCTTGTTTGATCTTGTCCTGTTCGCGATGTCCCGCTCGAGGTCCCGCTTGATGTTTGGGCAGTTTGGCCATTAACTAACGCGGAGTTGATCAAACTTGTTGCCGCTTGGGATAACAATCGTGCTGCATCTGCAAAATCTGTTGACTTCGCCATGACAGAGTAGAAAGATACAGAGACAGGAAAGTCTAATCGCTGTCACTTCTGCGCTTCATTACAAACCAGCCCCCTTGCACCTTGCACTGTCTACTCATATTTCTAAAACCTGTCAAATGGTACCAGCTGGCTAATGTTATAACTTGTGCTGAATAATAAGAAAAGAGCTGGCTAATGTTACAAACGGGGCTGAATAATAGGAAAAGAGCTGGCTAATGTTACAAACGGGGCTGAATAATAAGAAAAGAGCTGGCTAATGTTACAACTTCTGCTGAATAATGAGAAAAGAGCTGGCTAATGTTACAACTTACGCTGAATAATAAGAAAAGAGCTGGCTAATGTTACAACTTACGCTGAATAATGAGAAAGAGCTGGCTAATGTTACAACTGGTGCTGAATTATATAAGAAAAGAGCTGGCTAATGTTACAAACGGGGCTGAATAATAAGAAAAGAGCTGGCTAATGTTACAACTTACGCTGAATAATGAGAAAAGAGCTGGCTAATGTTACAAACGGGGCTGAATAATAAGAAAAGAGCTGGCTAATGTTACAAACGGGGCTGAATAATGAGAAAAGAGCTGGCTAATGTTACAACTTACGCTGAATAATGAGAAAATAGCTGGCTAATGTTACAAACGGGGCTGAATAATAAGAAAAGAGCTGGCTAATGTTACAAACGGGGCTGAATAATGAGAAAAGAGCTGGCTAATGTTACAACTTACGCTGAATAATGAGAAAAGAGCTGGCTAATGTTACAACTTGTGCTGAATAAATATGCAAAAGTGCTGGCTAATATTACCAACACTGCTTCATAATAATCAGAATGATGGCTAATGTCGGATTTATATAATTTTGGCGGATATGGCACCCCATATTCTTCAACCAAAACACTTTCTGTTTATAAAATGAAAACAGTATAAACGCCAAATGAAGAAGTTCAATGTCATATGTTTTCTCATTTTTTCTGTTGTGTTAATAGTTCTTTAAGTAAGCTCTTCTTCATATGAAGTGTTTGCCTTAAAGCGTCTTCGGCTTTTGACAATTCCCTATACTTGAACTTGTGAATTTCATTCTTGTCTTCAATAGCCTTCTTAACACTGAGGGAGAGAGAAGTTCTCATGCAGCTTAATGTACAGCTCGTCCAATTCATGGCGGCTTTTTTGCAGCGCTTTCTTTGCATTTTCAACACGAATGAGGTTGCGCTCAATCGTTTCTTTCTTAACTTTTCTAGTTGTGGTTATTGCAGAGGAAAGGGTCGGGTGGTTCTTAAGAATTGTTTCGATCTGTTGACTCGTTTCCGTATGTTCTCGTCTGATTATATCAGCCTTGTAAATTATCCAGTTCCCATGAAGAAGCTTGTCGATTTCATCCCCATCACAGCGGAAGTATTTTTCATTACAACACAACTCTTCTGCCTTTCTGTTCCAAAACACTCTCCTTTCTCTCTCTTGGCCTACACTATTTATGATCTCCATCTCTGGGAACAGGTGAACCCCTTTTCTCGTAAAAGCCGTGGTGCACTTTTGCTTTGGTCGACTTGTTGCCCCAAAGTAGCCTGTCAAGGTACATTGTTTTTGCGTGTTTACTTTTTGGGGTTTCTTGCTTGGCACGCTTTGATCATCATCAGACGTTTCTTGCGGGCCTGCCAAATCGCTTAATATATTACTTTTGCAGGTTGATTCAAACTCAGAACAAGCCACGTTGCAATTTTCAAGTTCCTTAATCAGGAGAAAGCCATCTTTCAACGCGTCCTTCATCGTTATTTTTTCCTCTTGTATCTTGCTCACTGGACCTCCCCACTTACTTATAAATTTGAATTCATGTGGTATAAGTTCTTCTATTTCTTCTACCATCTTCTTTCGAATTTCAGATAGACAACATTCCATGTTTTCCACAAAGATTACTCTCCAGCTACATCGCTAGGCTCACTCACAAGTCTCACTTTAACTGCTTCCGCCATGATGTCAATGCGCTCGCCGAGATCAAACAAAAGTTTTTCCCACACGATGGGATACAAAAATACGCTTGCCACGCATGCATGCATATGGATAGCGTTAGCGCTGTTGCCGTTGCATTTCTTAATAATTTAATTTAAAAAGATAAAAATTGATTAATACATGCTACTGATCTCTGTAACTCTTTCCTGTCCGAATCTTTAGTATTTTATTCTGGCTAACGCCAGACGATTTTATTCACCTGATGCAGGGGAAGCCCTTATAAACTATCTCTGTAACTCTTTCCTGTCCGAATCTTTAGTAGTTTATTCTGGCTAACGCCAGACGATTTTATTCACCTGGACGTTTATGCGGTTTGTCTCGAGACGGCTTTTGTTTTGATTTAAATACTAACGTGACTTGGAGCAAGTCTTTAAAAATTATTGTCGGTTTCAGGTTGCTTTTCAGCGCGCGCTTCGGAAGTCCAAATTTGGTAACGAAATACTATTTCTGCAGAAAAATATGTGTTAATCCAAATAACCAAACTCGCTGAGTCAAATAATGGCACAAACCGAACATTCGAACTTCGAATGGAACTTCAACATGATGACATCGACACCCAAATGAGAAAAACTTAGCAGCAAACGTCTGAACCGCGCGCTGAGAAGTGAACTGAAACCGACAATAATATAATAACAAACACTACGACACAGTAACTTGACATCGAAATTATGGCTGAACATGAGGTAGTTAAAGTGAGACTTGCGAATAGTGAGCCGAACGAGGTGGCCGGAGTAATCTTTGTGGAAAACATGGAATGTTGTCTATCTGAAATTCGAAAGAAGATGGTAGAAGAAATAGAAGAACTTATACCAAATGAATTCAAATTTATAAGTAAATGGGGAGGTCCAGTTAGCAAAATGACGATGAAGGACGCGCTGAATGATGGCTTTCTCCTGATTAAACAATTCATGGGAAGAGCTTCCAGCTGCAAGGTCACTAGTTGTGAGTTTGATTTTGCAAACGGCAAAAGTAATCAACCAGGCAATTTGGCAGGCCCACAAGAAATGACTAATCAAAGTGCGCGAAGAAAGAAACCTACAAGTGTAAGTATAAGATTGTTCGCAGTTGAAGAGATAACTAGCCAACCTTGTTGGTTAGAGAGGGAAAGACGAAGATACTGGAACTGGAAAGTTGAACGATTGAGCCTGTCAAGTGAAGTACAGAACTACAACAAGACGGAAATGATTGGAGTCATTGACACAGCTTGGACATTTAAGAAGGCTGAACTTCTACAAATAAGAGCTACTGAATTACAAGTTAGTCAAAAAAGATTCCAAACTGTTAACAGTGAGCAGTATTATACCACGGCTAAAGCGAGTAAAGATCCTCTAAGTTGCACCCAGACAATAGACAAAAATCTTGAATTATTGGAAAAGTTCTTGTTCTTCGCCCTTAGTGAAAACGAGAAATTATTGGGGATGAAATGGAAAACAAACAAAGCGCAGATGGAAAAACGATTACATAACTACTTGGGTGATTTGAAACGAACTAGTGACTCTCTCTTCAAGGCCCTTGCTGTCTTTGAAAAGCGACTGAAGGAATTTGAAGCAGATAATTTTACACCTCTTAGAAACAAATATGGCGGAGAGCCATTATCATTAAACGAGGAACAAACAATTGTTAAGGAAATGCAGCTAGAAAACGAGGCTTTTAGAAGGGCATAATTACATCTGTATGGGGACTCCTGAGTCCTCGTAATATACAAGGCTCTGTTTATACAAGCCATGTATAAAGACAGACCGCAAGCACGCGTGTAAACGTGTGTAAACATTTATTGTCTCATCTTATGTAGACGGGGCCAAATTTCTGTCTCGGCTCAAACGGGCGTTGTCGAGTACTTTTTTTGTGCAAGACGTGTTGCCTCAGGGGGGGGAAGTATTTACCTGATAACGGAATGATGGTATAAGACGCTGAGTACGGAGTGTTTTTATATAATTAATATTTAAAGTTTAACTTTCTGTGATTCTGTCTATAATTAACCCTCTGTTCACACTAGTAAGAGTGTACCAGGTGCTGGTTGCATTAATCGCTAAATCGACTGGAAATCTGAAATCAATACGAGAAAGCAACGCAGACGGCGGTTTGTAATATGATATTTTAATTACTGTCGTGGCAATAGAAGCGTTCCTAAAATATCGTTGCAATATATTCCTCAAGTTGATCAATTAACTTGATAAAAATTATTTCTAACTTCCTGTTTTGAATTTGATTGGTTTCTGGTTTTTAAACAACCAATAAGAAACAGGATTATTTGCCAAACACCAATCAAATTCAAAAGAGAATTCAAAACAGGAAGTTAGCAATAATTTTCATCAAATGAATTGATCAACTTGAGCAATGTATTGCAACAATATTTTAGGAACGCTTCTATTGCCACGACAGTAAGTCGTACGGTGAATGCCTCGAATTAACCAATTTCTCATTAGCTCCTAAAAAGTAGCCAAAGTCATAGCCTGTGTTGTTTCTAATTTTGGAACTAAAAAGCTGTCAGAGTGCAAAATCGGATAACGACTACATACGGACATACCTTAACCTTAGATGTATTATTTAGACGACTTTCAAGCTGAAATTCTAACTAATAAGGACACACGGCTTCAAAAGAAACCACTACTGTAAAAGAGTTTCATCCCTCGTTATTTTTTATACTATTATTAACAATAGCGCGCGTTGGTAAATAAGTTTTAATGTCGCAGGACTCTCGCGAATGGGCGTTTCATTTCCTCTCGCACGTAGCTTAACTGCCTGCAAGTTTCGAATACCAATAGATTTTCTTGGCAAGGTATTTTTCCTCGGTCAAAACAAATAACTTACACCATGGCCATTCAAAATATGGACTAGAATCTCAGCTAAAGTAGTGTACTAATATATATCATTTTTTTTTATGTGTTGGAGATTGGGTACTAGTCTTTAACCAATCATATTGTTTTTGGTTTTTTTCGACCAATCGTAGTTCATTAGGAATAAATTAATTTCGATTTTGGACGGAGAGTGCTAGAGAGTAGGTGTTGGCTGTTCATATATTAATTTATTTTTGGGTGTGGCGTTTTTGAGTGTGTATTTCCCACAACCGGGAGTCGAACCCGGATTATCTGGTACATTACCACCAGCACCTTTCCACTTTGGTTCCTGTGGGTTTTTTTGTTGTATGTGTGCGAAAAAATTATAAAAAATTAAAAAAAGATTTTTTTTTTTTGGAATAGAAAAAAAACTAAATTATTTTATTTTTTATAATTTTTTTTTTGTGTTGAAAGTAGGTGTTACGTATAGGGTAATAAAAATAAAAATGAAACAATTATAGAATTACGATGTAACATATACTTTTTTCTGAGTAAAAAAAAAAAAAAAAGATTTTCTATATATGGTTAAAAAATGAAAAGGAAGAGAAAAAAAATATTTAAGTTTTTTTATATTTGTGAAATTTGTTTTTCCAGGTTTTTTTTGAAACAATAAAAAAAGAAAGAAAAAAATATTTAAATTGTTTTTTATGTTTATTTGAAAGACAGTTAAAAAAAAAATGGTGAAGCGGGATGGTTTCGATGTATGTGTAAAAAATGTTTGTGTGAAAAATGTAATATTGAAAAAGCGATACAGTATTTAAATCAAAACCCTTATCTTATTGAGTAAGTGAAAATTGCTAGATTTTTTTTTTTTTTTTTTAAAAGTTGGGGGTTTTTTTCTTAGGAGAACTGAAAAAAAAATTGAAGAGGAAAAAGAGATTGAACGTGCAAAAATGGAAAACGGAAAAAGAAATAAAGAAGCAGTCAAAGTTGTTAATGACAAATTTGGATTACGTATTAAAAACAAAATTTGAATAAATGTTTGAAAGAAGAAGAAGTTGAATAAAATGTTAGTTAAAGAAATTGAAATTGATCTTATACCCGCAAAATATGAGTCGCTTGAAAAATTACGTGAACTTTTAAACAATATTACCGATATTAAACTTAGAGTGATTGGTTGGTTAAAAAATTATTTTCAAGAAAATGAAGATAAAGTGGTTTTGGAAGTGATTGATATGTCAGGTGCTGGTGCTTACCCGTATAACTATATATGGACATTATTTAAAATAGGTGAAAATATTTGACGAAGGAAAGATATAAAAAAGAATAGAATTCATCATTAAGTAATCAAGTTTTTTCTTAAAATGAACGAACAAAAGAAATCAACAAGATTTCAAGCAGCTGTGTTAGCGTATGCTAAAACAGAAATAATTTGTGTTCCTGCAATTTATTGTTGTGTTCAAAGAGATTTGGGTGAAGATATTAAAAAAGTAGCTAGCGACGTGCAACAAATTTTGAATGAAAAGTTAACTAAAGTTGGTTTGGGTGACGAAATTTTAGTTGATGTGTTGGGTGTTTTGAAAAAAGAGATAAATCACGGAGTTCAAAGAAGTTTGGTTAATTTGGGATACAAGCAAATCGTTTCAGAAGTAGCAGAATTTGGAGGTCATTTGGAGAACGTGAAGTTTGAAGAAAAAAATGGACAAAATTTTTTTACAAAGAATGAACAGTTTTAAAAGTCATTACACTTACATTGATGGTTTAATTTTGGATAAAGTAAGAGACGGTGAACCTATTGATTTTAATTTAATAGTTCAACGTGTGAAAGAGGATTTATCTGTCCAAATAGACGACGAATTTTCGTTTCATGTTCAGTGTTTTTTGAATGAATATTTGACTGAGGTTGATCTTATTGAAGATATTCAACTAGATATTAAAAGTCTTGTGATTGAGAAAATAGAACAGAGTGTAAAAAAGAAGTTGAAAGCGTTGCTGAAGAGAAGAGAAGAAGAAAGGTGTAATAAAGAAGAAGAAGAAAAAAATGGAAAAACCGTATAATTTAGATGAATTAGTAAAGAAACAAGAATTTTTAAGGAAGAAGAAGAACTATTAGAAAAACAGAAGTATATATATAGTTGAACAAATAATCAAATTAAAAAAGTTAAAATCTTTCAAAGATGTACAAATTTATTTACATATGTATTTGAGAGAAAAAGATGTTGATGAATATTTTAATTGGTCAGCTTATATTGATTTTTTAAAAAAAAAGTTGTAAAAAAAAATTAATTTCTCTGTTTTTATATTATTTTTAATTTTTTTAATTTTTTTTTTAGATCATTTTCTATATTGCATTTTTTTTATGTATGTAGACTTTGATCTGAAAAAAGAATTTAAGGATTAAAAATAATAAAATGGAGAAGAAAAAAAAAAATTGGAAGCGTATAAATTCATTAGTCAGGAGTTAAGTGAAAGACCTTTTGTGGAAGATAAGATGTCGAGCGAATTGGATAAGAAGATGAATTTACTACTCAGGGAAACGTGTGTGTTGAGTCGAGTAGTATTGGATGGTTACCGTCGCTTGCTTCGTTGTGTAACGAAGAAGAAACCGATCGACAGTGTACTTTGTCAGACGGAGATGATTTTGTTGATGGAGATCGAGACGATGAGCAACGAGGAGCGAGACAGCATAGTAACCATTCTAATGCCGGAGAAAAGCGACGACGAGAGTCTGTTGGCAGAACTGGTCAGAGTTATAGTTTCTACCGTGGAAAGGAAAGGAGTAGAATAAATCAACATTTTGTTGGGGGGTTTTTTTTCACAAAAAAACAACAAAAAAAACTCTATAAATACAAAAAAGTTGTATTATCAAAGTCACTTTATAGTAGTAATCAATTTGAGAGGGTTTAATTTACAAGAAAAAAACATTTGTAATGGAAAAGTGGATAAATAATATGAAAAAACATTTTAAATACAATGATGATAATGAACATGGTAATGAAAGAAACTTTATCGAGTTTAATGAAATATTAATTTTATTGAAACAAAGTCCAGATTCACGTATTAAAGTTACTTGTGTAAAAAAAAATTATTTTAATAATAATGAGGATATGGGTTTTTTCGAGTTGTATGGGTGTTGGAATTTAATTGCACAGTATAGGTTTTATAGAACATTAGTTAGAAATATTCAAAAAATATACAAAATATACAAAAGATTGGGAAAAAAGAAAAAATAGAAAATGTGTAATACTATAATTTTTTTTTTTTTTTTTAAAAATGTATAAATGTGGATTCATTAAATAAATAAATCATTTTTAAAGTTGCTTTTGTGTGTTTTTTTTGAAAATGGAAGAAGAAACAACTATGACTCAATATAGAAGGAGAGATTTATATGAAAAAGAAAGAAAATTTATTGAATTTAATGAAGTATCAGATATATTGTTCGGGAATTCGGGAGTGTGTAAAGTTACTCATGTGAAAAAAGAATATTTTCATAACCATGAAGATGTTGTTTATTTCGAAATAAAAGGAATTTTTCAAGATGGACCTGCGATATCAAGATATTATTGGACATTGGCTAAACGTTATAGATTTCGTCATAACAAAAGAAAAAAAAGATGTGATTTTAGTAAATGTGTTGGAACGACAACAAGAAGAGAAGATTGGGCAAAAGATTTTTACTAATTTTTTTTACATACGTAAAATGACCATTTATTGATACGTGGCTTATATCAGCAGTAAAAAAAAATAAAATATGATTATCTCGAATGACACCATATTACCATGATGGAAGTTCACGAAAATTGTTGATGATTTTTTTTTTACATTAATATATATACTATACATTTTTTTTTATTGGGTAATGTGACACAGTGTAACTTTTACATTTTTCATCAATAATAAAATTGTAAGGAAATGGAAATGGAAAAACTTTAAAAAAAAAAATTATATTAAAAATAATTTTTTTTAAAAATCTACAAGATCTTTTGCACTACCGTCCCATACTATAATATTAAGATTAACACCGTCTTTTTCTTGTTTTTTCTTTTCAACC
Organism: Paragorgia papillata; assembly: GCA_035771165.1. NCBI lineage: Eukaryota > Metazoa > Cnidaria > Anthozoa > Scleralcyonacea > Coralliidae > Paragorgia > Paragorgia papillata. The sequence continues at coordinate 78,268 of JAWNZC010000063.1, read as the reverse complement.
TTTTTTTTTTTTTAAAAAAATTATATAAGAGTAAATTCTTTTTTTACATTTTTTTTTTTTTACTTTTTACATTAGTGATATCAACGTAAAAACGAACGAATTCACTACGTACTTCAGGGTAAAGATGATAAACATTAGATAGTAAACTATCTAATGTAAGTGATGAATTCCATACATCACACCACATTAATATGCTTTCAAAATTATTTTCTTCAACTTTTCTTTTCTTGTCAGTCAGTAAGGCGGCATCGTATTTTTTCGTACGATTTGTTTTGGATTCTGTATCTTCATTTTCGGGGAAAAAACCTGCATGATCGATAGAGAAACTGAATTCCCCTGCTACTTTTGGCCAAGAGCGTATGAGTTTCATTAACCCGTTGACAAATCCTACTTTTGCATTAACTAGCGTTGTGGTTGTGGAATTATTTTTTTGTAGAAATCCTGTCCATGCTCTATCAGTGACTTCTCTTATCAATATATTTTCATTTTTAGCGTCACCATCGAATCTTACTTCTTTTGTTGTTGTTGTTGTTGTTGTTGTTGTTGTTGTTGTTGTTGTTGTTGCCATTTTGTTTTTTTGTGAAATTTTTTTGTTTAAAACCCATCCTTATATAATAATATTTTTTCCAAATACGGATTTTTTTATTTAAAAAAAATAAAAAATATTCTATATAAATGTTTGTGTTGTTTTTTTTTATATCAAAAAAAAAAATGATGAATGAAATAGATCGAGCACAAATAAGAAATACTTTAATGTTAAAAAGTATTTTGATAAATGTTTATTATCTACAAACTTTTAATCATGGTTCAATCGGTCTTTTGTATTGGATGTTTGGATTACTACATCATTATAGGGGGAGATTTATTTATGCTATTGAAAGGAAAAACAAACAAGAAGAAGAAGAAGATGATTGGATACCGGAATTATTTTAATATATGACAATTATTCACCGAAGTCGAGGTGAATATCGGTGAATATTTGCCGAGGCGAAGCCGAGGTAAATATATTCACCAATATTCACCGAGACTGAGGTGAATAATTGTTATAGTATAATATTTCGGAGGTGAATATCCAAGGAAGTTAAAACACACGTTTATAAATGTATTAGTTTATCTTATCTTGATCTTGGAAATTGAATGTTGAATCTTTTTGCAGTCACTTTCAAAAGCACGGCTTAATACGATCAAAACTCTTCCAAAATAAAAAATAATTACGACAAAACATTTCCTTACCTTTAGACAGTTGTATCTCCAAGCTATTCGATGTATACAGTCTATTTGTCCTGAGTTATTTGAGCAGTTTTGACGATATGTTTGCTTTAAAAGTACGGTCGCCATTTAAAAAAAAAACTCCGCCATTTTGAAAATTAACATTCATCAAAATCATAATTCCGAGGGGAGACTGGAACGAGTTAACTCAATTTAGTTGGAAAAAAGTCCCAGACTCCCCTCGAAAACATCTTTCTAGTGATGTTATTTTGTGATGTTATATTCACCGCCTGGCGCGGTGAATATAATGATTTATGAAGAAATTTTTAACCAATCAAATGTCCGGAATCTTTATATTCACCTCTGAAATTATACTATAATGGAATTGTTGATGAAGAGGGAGAATTGATTTTACCCTATGTAACGATATGTTCAGGATCTACGGATTTTCTATTACCGTATATAAACGATAAAGAAAACTGTTACGGTATAGTTTATTCTGAGCAAACGGATCAAATTATGTTACGATGTAATTTTGATTTTGATTGTTGTTGTTCTGTATTTCCTGTAAATGATAAAATTAGATATTATTTTAAAATTTATTACCGAAATACTTCTGATAATTATCATTTAATAGGGTGTATGGATAATGTAACAGATGAACTGTATTTTTTATATAAATGAAACACTCGGTTTCTATATAAATGATATATTTTTATATAAATGAAACACTCGGTGAAACATGTTTAAAAATATGGGGTTTTTTATATTCTATTTCACCGTATCTTTTTTACCATTGTTGGGAAAGAGATATACACGATATACTAATGTATCATGATGTTTATGATACTTTTTGGATTAATACTACTTTAGCGTATAATTTAGCTGTAATTTTTACAATGTTTTGTAATTCGCATAATCCAAACGGAATATTAGTTCGGGGGATTAATCATGCTTATAATATGGTTTTATTTGATAAATTTATTAATGACGTCTTAGAAGGTAATTTGAATTTCGATTTTTCTGTTGATCCTAATTTTGTATATAGAGTAAATACAGAATGTAGATTTAAAAATTGAAAAAAAAAAGTAAAATATCCGGTATCTCCTTTGTGTTCTTTAACACAGAAACTACATTATACAAAAATGGATATATTAAAACAAATAACAACAATTCCTTGTAATATTCAAGAAGACAATCAAAGAACTATTTTTACCAGCAGAAAAAAAAATTGTTTTGTAGAAATAAATAATAACGAATTAACGGATATTAGAATTAGATATGTAGCACATATATATCGTTATCAACCTGTAAATATTTCATATATTTCTAAATTTTTGTAAAAAAAAGAAGTTTTTTTTAAAATTTTTGTGAAAAAAAAAAATGAGAATTTTTTTTTATTATATTTTTATGCAATTTCCCATTTGTCAACGTTTTTTTAATGAATGTATAAATTTTTTATGTAAAAATAATAATTTTTCAGAAAAATATTTTATTGAGTGTGTAAATTTCTATAACGAATCTTTAACCTTGTATGGGTTAAAATAATTTTTTTTCAAAAAAAAAAGTATATAACTAATCGCAGTAATATTATTCATTCATCCGTCTTCTTTTTTTTCAAAGCGAGATGGAACTCTATCTGAAAGAACATACTCAACATAATTGTGTGTTAGTAAAATATAATGATTTATCTCAAAAAATAGTTGCATTAAAGAAAAAAAATGATAAAGCAATACTGGCTTAAGGTATATCCGACAAGTAAACAATGTCAAAAGTATCTGGTCAACAGTGAACTGGAATTGGATATGGATTTAATTCCTGAATTGACGAATGTTCTTAACAACATGAATGTCAAAGCAAACGATTGGTCAGCTCAAGTATTCGTGGTTGTTTCTGAATATGTTAATTACAAGAAAGATCCTATGCGTCTCGTGTTGCGAAATAATGATTTTGGCACAGGAGAACTGGTTATTCAAAAGAAATTAGTGGTTCTTCCTGAAGTTGATTTGACGTTCGTTGATGAAGCTGAAGATGAAAATGAAGATGAAACTTTCAATCAGTTCAACACACTGGAAGAAGAAAAATGGGATTATCAGTGGGGAAATTTTTCGTTTAAGAAAACGGACAATTTGGGTGATATAGCCAAGCAATTGGGAAAATTTTATCACCTCGTAAGGGGTACAGCAGCTGGTGGTTGTAAAAGAAGAAAGAATAAAAATGATGGTGGTGAAAAGAAGAAGAAGAAGATAGTGATAGAGGACGAAGAATTAGCTGAATGTGAGTTGGATACATTAGTGGAGACATTAGAAAAAAAACCCAAAGATTTCGACGAATTTAAAAAAAAAAAAAAAAAAAAATGAGTGATGCAGCTTTAGTTGAGTTATCATATTATTATGGATGTGGAAAATTAAATTTAGAAGATTGTATTTGTCGTTATAATACGGTTATAAATGAAGGGTTAAAAGATGATGATAAATTTGATTTTGTTAATACGTTAATTACTGGTGAAGTGGATGTAATTAGATCATTAATTGAAAAATATAATATTTTTTTTAGGAAAAGAAAAATGGTGAAAAAACCCCAAACTTTTTCAGAAGAATTTATAAAAAAAGCTGCAAGACTACTAAAAAGAGAAACATTAGAAAAAGAAGATTTAGAAAAATATAAACAACATAGAAAAATAAAAAATATATATAAACGATTAAGTATTCATGTTAATGAAAAAAATGAACAATGGTGTATTGATTTAGCAGAAAATAAAAATTTGTCAAGATTTAATAAACAATATCGTTATTGGTTGGTTTGTATTGATGTTTATTCAAGATATGTATGGATTGAACTTTAAAAAAAAAAAACTGGTAAAAATACAGTAAATAAATTTGAAAATATTTTTAAAAAAGAAGACCCCCCTATGAAAATACAATGTGATGAAGGGACAGAATTTCAATTAATTCGTAAAGAATTGAGTCAAAAATATGGTTTTACTGTTTTTCATACTTACAATCGTGAAATTAAAGCATCACATGTTGAGAGAGTAATTCAAACTTTAAAAAAAATGGTGAGACGTGTTTTTAAATTAACAGGAGAATTTAATTATCACAGTTACTTACCAATTATTGTTGAAAGATACAATAAATCACCACATTCAAGTTTAAATGGATTTACACCGCATGAAGTATATCGTGAAAATAATAAAAAAAAAAATTAAAAAATATAATGTTGCGAAAAATGATTTCACCTATTACTTTTACAAAGAACGTCTTGAAAGAAGGAACTACTGTACGAATTGTGAGGAAAAAAGACAATATTTTTGAAAAAAGTAGTTTACAAGGGTGGACCGATGAAAAATTTAAAATAAATAAAGTATTTGCGACCGATCCAATTGCATACGAATTAAAAGATTTTAATGACGAAAAAATAATTGGTATTTTTTATTTGGAAGAATTACAGAAAATATGAATTTACAAATTAATACTGTAAGAGAAGGAAGAACTAATTACACAAACGATTTTGAAATGAAATTATTTCAACCTATCGACGGATTAAATCGGGAAGCATTTTTTGAAGTTACATCTGTCACTTACCCTTCAACAACAAAAAATATTCGTGACGATGAATGTTGGTTTACATTAGAAATAAATTACCGTGATTTTAGATGGTTTGTTCCTAATAATGTTTATAAAGATTGTTCTTTACAATTGGTGTTGGATAAAATTATTATTGAACAAGGATTTTATACTTTAAAAAAATTACTGAATTATATAAATAATGCTGTGAACGAATATGATATTTTTATTATCTGCGATAATAACGGAAAAGTAAAAATAAATGTAAATGTATACAGTGAATATTGGATAAGGCAGGAATACACGAAAGAAATTTTATTGAATGGAAAAATGGGTTTACCTCAAAATATAGATGAAGATCATGATAAAAGAATTAATAAAAAAAATAAAAATGATCGATCCTGTACTTTTACGTTTAACACGTTAAAAAAATCTTTAAATATATGTTTAATAAAAAAACTTAATCACTTTGTTATGACATGTTGTTGTTGTTGTCTGTGTAAAAAAAAAAAAAAAAAAAATGGGGAAAAAAAGTAGAAAAAATGGAAGACGAAGAAGAAGAAGGAGAGTACAAAAAGGAGGTGGTTTTTGGGGTGGGTATGGCACTTGGAATGTTTCTTCCGCAAGTATTATCAACTACGGGGAAAATATTAAAAATTAATGTTTAAAAAAAAAAATAAAAAAAATAAATAAAATGGAAATAGATCCTTCAGAACAAGAAGTTGATCAACATGACACATTATTTAGTAAACCTTTAGAATTTTTTAAACCAAAACCGTATAATGATATGTTTATGGAAACGCGAGAATGTGACATTTATTCGAATCCAAAAGATAAATTTTCTGACGTATATACTTTTACACATAATGGAAATAGTATTGGTTTAATGAAAACAAGTCATGCTGAATTTTCAGCAATTCTTACAATTTGTACTGATGCAGGAGCGATTGCAGGTGCAGGTGCAAATCTTAACCCTCCACCTATTCCTTTACGTACAATGTGGAAAACAAAAGAATTATTATTAAATGAGAATTTAGTCACACCTGCTGATAATTTTGGTTATTATTCTTCATATATCAATTTTATATTACGCGAATCTCCAACACAATATAAAGATTCTAAAGAAATAAATTGTTGTTATCTTGATACAGCGAACCAGATGCAAACTATACGCGGACTAAATACGGGTATGGCTGCTAGAGGGGAACTTTTAACTAATAGAGACGCTCATCTAATCGATCATATCGATTTACCTTGTTTCAGTAAAAACGGAGGAGAACAATATCTCCCAAGCGCTTTTAAAGTTGAAATAAAATTATCAAGAGCGCCGGCTCGAGTGGTGTGTATGCAAGGTGATCACGCTGATTTGAATATAAATCATGGTAAAATCGGATTGGAAAATTTTAAATTGAAAATTCCATTTTTTAAACCCAAAGATCAATTAACAGACGCTTTAAATACATCATTTGTCACGGATCAAAAAGAAGCTAAATATTGTACTTCAACATTACGTACAGTGACAGAAACTGTCCCCGCTGGAAGAAGAAGTTTAATTGTGAACGATATATTTAACGGAAGTTGTCCCGTACGTTTATTTATGATGCAGCTTCGTGAAACTAGTTTTAATGGAACACTTGCAACTAACGCATTTAATTTTCGATGGGAAAATTATTCAAATGTAAATATTTCAGTAAATAACGTTAGTGTAACAACTATAACAGATCAAGTGGAAGCGTATAAATTATTACGTAAAGTACTCAATAAAAGATTTTCAGAAATGCCATTCAGTTATAATGATTTTTGTAACGGTTATTCAATTTTGGGTTTTGATTTAACATCAAATCATGATACTCATTTAAAAGTATTACCTAATCGTCCCAGCGGGGTAGTTAACGCTCATATTGAATACAGTGCAGATACAATCGCTGGAACGATGATGTTTGTTGGTGAATTTCGTAACGAAATAAAAATCGGAGTGAATACCCCAACTCGTTTATTGTATAATATTTAATCTTACAACAAAGCCCGTATAAATATTTTTATTCTCTGGAAAGGAAAGAGAAAGGATGGGTAAAGAAAACAAGGAAAAAAAACATATAAAAAAAATAAAAATTGTTGATCCAAATCAATATTTAAATAAAGGACATATCATCGTTTATCCGCTTATTTCAAAATTGTAGTTAAAAAAAATGGGGAAAAAAACGGAATCTGAAAGAAAAGAAGAAGAAGAAGAAGGGGAATCTGACGAAATTTCTGATTATTATTCTGATTCTGAAAAAGAAGAAGAAAAAATTGAAAAAGAAGAAAAAAAGTTAAATAAAAAAAATAAAAAAATGAAGAAAAACAAGAAGAAATAAGTGACAGAGAATAAGAAGAAGAAGAAGAAGAAGAAGAAGAAGAAGAAGAAGAAGAAGAAATGAGCGGTATGAGTAGTGAAGACAAAGAAGAAGAAGATGATAATGATGATGATGAATCACAAATATTAAAAACTATTATGTTATATAATCAAATTTAAAAAAAAATGAAAAAAAATAAATTTTACCACAAATTACTAATTTTCTAAAAGCAAATATGAAAAAAAAACTTATTCTATACAATAAAAGTTTACAAAGAAAAATTTCGATTTTATCGAAAAATATTATAAATAAAAAAATTGCGGTAAAATGTTCACGTGAATATTTTCAACTTCTTAAAAAAATAGCGTCTAATAAAATTAATTCACTTGATCTTGAGTTAATGATATGTGAAGATCATTGTTTGGGAATCATTCTGGAAAAAGCTTGTAAATATATTAATTCAATTAAAAATAATGAATAAACTACAATTGGTTGATTCCGCTAAATTAAATTAAATGTTTGAACATATAAAATCTGCTTGTGAAGAAAAAAGATTTTTACAAGGAATAAAAAATCAAGACGAATTTGAACTTAATGAAAAAAAAACAGATTTGGAGAATCTTGTAAAAAATTCAGGGAATAAACAATATGTTGGGGAAAATATGGTTCAATCTTTAAAACAAAAAAATTATTTGAAACGAAAAAGTGACAGCGAAAAAAAAGAAAAAAAAGATGATAATGATAATGGTGGTGGTGGTGCTGGTTCTATTCCTTCAGTAAACGAAATTAAAATAAAACATTTTTTTAAGAAAAATGGAATGACTGAACAAAATATAAAAATGGGTGATGAAACCATTAAAAAAACAGATTTAATATACGATTTATCACATAATGCTAGTAAAGAATCGTCTTTTAATTTATCAAGTAAACAGCATACAGCCGCATTAAAATATTTAAGAAAAAAAAAAAATATGCCGGCAAGTTTTATACGAAATACTTTATTAAAAAAAAATATATAAATAAACCCGAAAAAGAAATTGAATACGACGGTCTGGAAAATTTGTTTAAGGAGAAAGAAGAAGAAGAAGAAGAAAAAGATTTTCCTGTAAAAAAAATAAAATTAACACCATCACCATTTCATTATCGTGAAAAGTTACGAGGTCGAAAATAATGAATTGTGAAGATTTATGTTTTTTAAATCGTTTTCTTTTTACAAATGAAATTAACGAAATAGCAATTCAAAATTGTTTTTTAAAAAAATTTTTCTTGGGTACATTTCCTCCTGATCAGTTTCCAAAAAATATTAAAGAAAAACCAAAAAAAAATGGTTGTTGTTGTTGGATATGGAATACAGATGAAACTCATGAAGATGGGTGACATTGGGTGGCTGTATGGTTAAATAATAATAATGAAATGTATTTTTTTTATAGTTTTGCAAAATCGGTAAATTTTTATAATAGAAATTACTGGAAAGAATATGCAAAAAAAATAAATTTTAATTTTATATATTCTCAAAAAAAATCTTTACAATCAATAATTACTTACACTTGCGGATATTGGTGTTTATTATATTTGTATAATAAAAGTAGAAATCAAATTGAAAATAATAATAAATGGAAAATAAAAAATATAAAATATAAACGTAAAATAAATAATGATTTAATTTTTAAAAAAAACATGGATTTAAAATACAGAAAAATTATTAATAAAATTATATTTAAAAAATGTTGTAAAAAGAAAAAAAACGAACAAAAATGTTGTAATTTTTATAAATCTTTTATTAAGAAATAAGAATTTTTTTTTGTTTATTTACACGTATCCCGTTACATCTTACACATTTAAAAAAAAAATTTTTATTGTTTTTATTGTAAAAAGTTTTTTTAATTTTTTTTTTTTCTGAATTTCATTTTTTACCAAACTGATCCTAATGTAAAATGTGTATCACGTCGTGAATTTCTATTTTTTGATCTTTTATATATTCTTCCTCCTCCTCTTTTTCTTTTGAAAACTCATTGATTTTTAGGAACCCTATATACGAATTTGCCACCGCGTTGTGTTTTTTTTCTACCTGCTTTATGCAATGCTTCTAACATAGGTCCTATAAACATAAAACCGTCTTTTTGCTTTTTCCGAGTAGCTCTTTTATGCACTTTACTTAACACTCGATGACTAAAATTACCAAAACGCTTAAAGAGTCCTCCTTTTTGTAACCCCTTTTTTTTTTTTAATACCAAATAGTACCCCACTTTCTTCTTTGTTTTGGAGGAACGTATGTAGTTGTACCACCACTTTGAATTCTCTTATAACGACGACGACGATAACCACCTTTTTTTTTTTTCTTTTTTTTTTTATACCCCCTCCACCCATAATACTACCCAACCCTAACATTCCTAGGGCTGGTGCTAATAATCCTAAAAAAACGCCTTTTTGACGACGTGACTTCATGACTTTTTTTTGTAGTAAAAAACTTTTTTCTTCTTCTTCTTCTTATACTCTTTTTTTTTTTTTTTTTTTAAATATCTTTTTTTTTAAAAAAAAGTAAAAAAAATTTAAAAAAAATTTTTATTCACTTATCATAAATTACAGTATTTTCACCTGGGAAAATATTAGTTCGAATTCGTGAATTTTCATAACTATTTGTACAATTATCAAATAACAAATAACCATATGGGTTTTTATTAACATCGTCTAATACATTATCAAATACATTTCTTCTTAGTTCTTTATTATCAGCAATAGTATACATATTTCGTACATCTGCAATGTTTTTAAATATTACATGATATTGACTATTAATACGCGAATTTCGTAATTTTCCATCACCGTACATTAAATTTTGACCTATAAAAATTACACTTATATTTTTATGATGTGCCTCACGCGAAGCGTAATTATTTAGTTTATTTAAATTTTCTTTTGAAGATGTAATAGTAGTCATAAGATCATCTAAAATTATTAAAGTATTATCGATTAAACTCGTTTGTAATTCATCAGCTGACGGAATTTTTTTATTACAATCGATAAAATTAATTTTTATTTCTTTTTCTGTAATCATTTTTTCCATAGTACCATATATTGGTTGTTGAGCCGTATAAAGATAAATAATTTTATTAATTTTCGGTTCAATCATCGCTTCGATAAATTTCAATAATTTATATATCCAAAATGTCTTTCCAGATTGACTAGGCCCACATAATGTTAACATAAAAGGATGTTGAAATGGTATTACAGCGCTGTTCAGTTTATCCAATATTTTCTAAAAAACCATACGGAAAAGTATAGAAATTATTTTTAACAACACGTTTATTAAAAGTGAAAGTAAATATTTTAGTTTCATCTTGCATGAAAACATGGTTTAATTTATCTCTTGTTATTTTATCGTTATATATAATTGTAATTTTTTGATTTTTTTTTTCAACACATTTAGATAATGATTCAAAATTTAATATCTTTTTAACATTTTCATTAATTAAACAAAAACCCTTAATATGAATAACTTCTTTAATTTTATCATTATTATTTTCGTCTTTTTCCTTTAAATTAGTTCGATAAGAATAAGATTTTGGACCTGTAGAACAAAATTGAGTAACCCATTCATTTTCTTTCAATTCATTTGTTAATTCTCCTAAATAATTTCCTGTTTTAACGCCGTCTTCGTTATTTTTTTTAACATAAAAAACAGAATCAGTATCGAAATATAAAACACGTTCGCCTAGTTCATCAATTAAATCGAATAGTTTTAAACGAGCATAAGCCGTAACAAAACAAGCGATAATTACATTTCCTGTTTTTAACGGAGCTGTCATTTCATTTGTTTTTATGTAAGTAACTCTTAAAATTTCTCCATTAATAAAATCGATACTTGTTAATTTTACATTTGAATCATTGGCTAATTTTAATAATTCGTCATACTCGCTTAAAAAATCAACTTTCGTATTATTCTCATTTTGAGCAAATTTCCCCCAAAGTGCGTTTAATATTTGTTTAGCCGTACTACATAAACCAGGATTGTAAGCAATTTTATTTTTATCAAGTAAAATTCCCTCATTTTCATAATAATTTTTAATATATTCATCTATTTTACTTTCGATTAAATTCTCATCAATATCGTAACATTCTTTCGGATATCCCGATGCTTCTTGCTTAATTTTTAAAAAACAATTAACATAATCTTGAAAAAAAATTTCTTTTCGAGAAAAATCATAGATTTCAAAAATTTTTATCATTCGATACCCTTTTTCAATAGCTTTATTTATTTCAATACTTGTCCATGTTCCCAACGTACTTCTTTCATTTTCATTGTGAAAACAACGTGTTAATTGAGTAGAAGAAGCACACGTATAACATAAAGGAAATAATAATTTATCATTTATTCGTGAGGGTAGTACAGGAAAATATAAATTTTGAGGTAGTAAAATACGGCATTTTACTAACCCGAATACTTCAGATAATTTTTTATTTTCACATTCGTCTTCAATGTAAATTGTTGGATGACCTACAGGAAATTTATTACTTTTTTGAATGAAAGGGTATAAAGAAGTAAAATCGATGTACAAAATTTTTTCACGGCGTCACAAATTCCTTAATTTTCTCCCACTTGGAATCGCTCAGTTCCAGGCCTCGCGTGGACGCGCGCGCTTCGCGAAGCTGATATATTCAATAAACATGGCTGAAAGAAGCTAGAAAGACATAGACATGATCTGGTTTTCAATTTGGAAATTGGAATTCAGTGACGTGACGGTAGAAATGATATCCGTGGCCGAACAATCGTGGTTTCAACATATTCGGACGTCCGAAAGCCGCCTGACTTAACAGTCGGTAATACGCTCGACAAGAAGCAGATAAATACAGACTATATATGAGCGATTGAGCGCCACGCTCGTATTCTTCCTCATTCCTCAAGCGCATCAGTCAAGCGATAAGACTTTTCCACTACAATTCCGATGCACTTGACGAAGTATATTTGTGTGTTGCGTAGAACCTATGGGGAACTATCTCCTCGGACGTCAGCACTGGATTTTCGACAATCAAGATCTGATCTTTTCTTCAGCAAGATTCAGTGGGAAAAATTGTATTACAGTAAAATTTGACAACCAACTAAAGTGTGATGGTAAACCGAAATTTGTTAATTCGAGGAACACTCGTTCGGTGATGTTGCTGGGCAGTTGGTGTAGGAGCCGGAGAAGAGCTCTTTTACTATTTTGTTGAAATTGAGCCAGAGACAGTCGAGATAAGTTTTAATTTACAAACAGAACTATCATAATAATGACATTGCAGATTTTAACGTTGCAGGGATTGATTAACTGTTAATTTGTATTCTCTTTGTCACCATACATTAGAGGTGTGCATCGGATCGGATTGGACAGTTAGAATCCGATAATTGATTAAAAACTAAATCCGAGTCCGATCCGATACGAAAAAAATATATCCGAATCCGATCCGATCCGACGTCAATAAAACATGTCGATCCGATCCGATCCGAAAAAATCCGAACTGAATTTATATCCTTTTCAATCAAGTCAAATGTTCCCTAATTCCTATTTTTAGGTTTTAAAACCAAACATAAACATTAATAAATGATACGATCAACTGTAAAACGTTTAATCAAATGAAATTTGTGCAGAAATTAGATAATTACAAAAAATAAGGTCGCTACTCGCTATAATCGAGAAATTTAACGTCAGCCGAAAGAACATCTGTGTCTCTGTGATCTACAATTCTAGAAAATCTACGGCATCATCCATTTCTAGTGTATCCCACGCTTTTTGCTTAAGAAAGCTCCGTATGCAAAGAAGCGCGTCGACATTCTTCGGGGCGAGTCGTGTACGTCGAACATTGATAGTCCATCCAGCTTGCGAGAACGATCTTTCTGCTGACGCACTGCTTGTAGGGCAGGATAAAATAAAACGTGCAACAACTGCCATTTTCGGATAAAGCCTTTCGTGGTCCTTCCAAAATGCGAGAATGTGAAACTCTTCGCCACCAGCAGAATGAGCAGATGTATATTTACCAACATCGAAGTCACTTCTACAAAACATTTGAACTTCGTCAATTACAGACGAAACCTTCCTTTTTTTCTTGTAGAAATCAATCTGAACATCGTCGATTTCGTCGCACGTGTTCCTCTTCCGTTTTGGTAGCACGGGTTCGCGCTCATCAGATTGAATAGATTCACTCTAAAATTAGAATATGGAATTATAAGTCTTCAAAGCTCGAATAGATTAGAATATAATTACAGTTATTTATTTTATACTATTTAGTATTTACCTCATTTCCATCATCGTCATCATTATCAGAGGATAGACCTTCTGTTTGATCCCCACTTATGCGCCCATAAAGGTAGTTGATTTTCTGGGAAACCGCGTTTCTTTGCTCTTCGTCCTCGATTTCTCTAACTCGTGGATCCATGGTTGCTGCAACAGCGTGGTAAATACCAACCCTCTTGCTTAATTTGGTGTCAATCGCCTTTCTCCCCACCGCCTTCATTTTCTTGATTGCAGCCATATCTTGGTCATTTTCACGGAACGCCGACTTTAGCTTCGCTTCCCAAAACGAGACTCTGTGGAGTGTAGGCTTTTTGTCTTGTTCTAATTCAAGGCCACAGCTGTGAAGGACCTTCAAAACACGGGATGTTTGGATAAGCAATATTTTATTGATATCCTCCAAATAGTTTAGTTCATTCCGGGCATCCAAGAGGGTTGCGAGTTCATCCCAGCCTTCAACAACACTTCCTATCATTTCTCTGTACGTATAGAAACGAGTGGAAACTGTTTGTTTGAGAGTTTTTGTCAAACATGACTGTAGGTCAGTTCGCCTCACATGCTCAACAAGGTTTTTTGCAGCGCCAATGTTGCTTTTCACCTCTGAGGCGTCTTCGGACGTCACACACGCTTTCGCTATTAGCGAGCTGATATGGGCAATACAACCAATTTGATCATCATTTGGGAGATGACGAAAGGCAGCTGGCATCGTATTCGTGTTATCCGTTGCAACAAGTCGAAACGGTGCGTCCGGTACATTCTCCAGGTAAAACTTACCAATATTTACTGCGGTGTGATCCTCGAGATTGTACTCTGACGTTGACCAAATGAACTTGCGCAGTGTCCAGTCAGGAGAAATGTGGTGCAGTGTGACTGACATATAGCTTATCCCAGTGTACTTTTCTTTCCAAAGATCAGTAGTAGTGCAGAACGGGTCACCTTTTAAAACACCTAACATTTTATTTCGAATTTCTTCATGGCGTTTGGGAAGATAATTCCGAGTAAGGATGGTTCTGTCCACAATATGTTCAGTCAAGTCAAGGTTTGCACCATACTTTGCGCCAAGTCTTGCTGCTGTTTTGAGCAACTGTTTGATGCCGTCTTTTTTTAAGCTTGACAGTGGACTGAAGTCCAAGGCTGCTGCGTCAATGGCGTCGATTTGTAACGATGCTTTCTCGGCTTCCGTTATCTTCACTGGCGGCTTCTCTTCAGCTGTTGAGGAGAATGTCAGTGTTGTTTGCCCTTTGGATAGCTTTGACGTGGAACAAATATGCTTGTTTAGTTGAGCATTTCCCTTGGCAGAACTGTACTTGTAAACCATTTTACAATCGTAACAAGCAACGAAATTTTCATAAACGGTTTCGTCAACCTTTGGAAACCCAAATTGCTTCCAACATTGCGATCTTTTCTTGCCGCCAACAGATTCAATCGATGCGCGATTAGATGCTTCTCGTAAGAGCTTTTCTACTTTTTCTTGCGAAAGTTTGGGAAAGCTATTGCTGTTATGTTCAGCAGCCATGTTCAACAATCAACACGACTAGACTGTGAAGTGTGAACTGTGAAGTGTGAACTGTGAAGTGTGACGTGTGTTCACGACTATTTACGTATTTGAGACAACTTGTGTATCTTGTTACAGTAATATATGTCATCACTCATAAAAATATGTAAAGGCCGGTAATTATTATGAAATATGAACCATAAACACAGCAGCACAACTGCATGAAGCAGGTAATTATGTTAACAAATAGGATTAATTTCTCAACAGTATAAATATTTATTGTTTCATGTTCGTGAATCGTAATCCGATCAGATCTGACTGCCATACAACCTTTCCAATCCGATCCGATCCGATTACCAAACAACTTTTCTAATCCGATCCGATCCGAAATTTATATTTATCGCTCCGAATCCGATCGGATCGGATTCGGATCGGATTCGGATCGGATTCGGATCGGATTTGCACACCTCTACCATACATGTATAAATATCTACTGTAGTACAGTGAATTTTGTTGTATTAAACTTGTATGGCCAGGTGTTTTAATAATTATAAGTGTCATAACTGTTAAAACCTTGCCTGGACTGCAGTAGCTATCCAGAAAAATATTCTTATCAGTCGACCAAAATCAGCTGTTAGCTAGTGAAATGACTTTCCAGGGCAATGCTTTATGGTTTCAGTGCAAAAAGGCCAGGGTTCCCATGCATATATTGAAATGGACTCATTAAATTATCCATATTGGGGCCTTTGTGGTAAACAACCCCAGTGGCCCAGCCTGCTCCAAATAGTGCAATAATGTATTGTACTTTTAATACAACACTGTATTAAAACATTGTTTCCATATAGATGTAAGACCCAGAGGAATATCGGTTTGATCATATGGTCTTGCAGATGTATTGCTTGTGGATCCAATGTGTTGTCCATGATTGTGCCTTTCAGCTGAGCAACTATGCTGTCTGCTCTTAAGGCTATATCCAAAAACCATGCTTTAATAAGCTCCTTTACTGTAAAATGTCACTGTATATTGAATCTCTAAAGAACAGTCCACTTTGAGCAAGACAATAATAGCTCAGTACTCAAAATAATCATTCAAAAATTATTGGTTGTTTTGATTTGGGGTATTCATACACTATAATGAATTATAATACTTTATAGGCAACTGTACAGGTCTTTAACTATAATATTTTTGGGTATTAACTATAATATTTTTGGGTATTAAACTGTACATGTTTGAATTTGGAAGCAAAACACAAGTGTTATAATTGTAGTATTGTACCCTAATTTTTCCTGTATAATTCCTATAATTACATGGTGAGTTTATTAAAAAATAGGTGAGTTTATTAAAGCATTGTGCTTGTATATACAGGTACAATTTGTTTATACGAGGATGTACATCCATGTGTGTGTGTGTGTGTGTGTGTGTGTGTGCATGGAGAGGGGGGGAGGAAAGAAAAATTTGTCCAACAGAAATAGTAAATGAAAGAACTAATCACAATGAACCCAAATGAATTCCAACATCCACTTTCCTTGAGTCCAGGCCAGGGTCACTGTTGCTTGACATGGCAGCTGAAACAGACCCACTTACACCCCCAGCACACATTGGATGATATGTCTATACCATGTCTTTTTATATTGAGAATTTTTTTTTATTACAGGAAGGGAGGAGGGTAAATTCTATTGAGTATTGTAAAATTTATGTACATAATTGTAAAATTTGTGAAATAAATTCCAAAGTTCACAGGGTACATGTTTCAAAATTCAATTCAAATATGTTAAGCATTTATTTAATTTAATCTTTAAAGGTACACATGTGGACTGGATATATTTTGACTTACTGCAAACGTTTCGTTTTCATCACATAAGTTAAGACATATGTAACTCACTGATAACAAATTATTAGCAACATATTTTAAAACTGGAGAATTTCAGTCAATTTTCCTTAGAATATATACTATATACCAATGTTCAAACAACACTATATAATTATATATTTGTACGCGCTTGCCTTTGAGCTTCGGCAGTTATCGAAATGGAATATTTTTCTACTTCGCGGGATAGATGGATTTGGCAAAGCTAAAGGTTTCTTCCCGCTATTACGTTGGTCAAGCTAATATTCACAAATTCATTTCTATGACACGTCTTTAGCTCTTTCTTCTTCAGACAAACCACTCATTTTCGTCAATACTTTCAAAACTCTGTCTTTGGGAGATTTTATATCACATTTTCCACGATGATAATCGTTCTTCGATCATTTAATGCTCACTTGACGAAGACTACCGCCGCGGAAGTACAAGGCAATTTTCAAGATGGCGGACACCAACATGTACAACAAAAATACGTATTTAAAAGCGACGTTTACCTTGACAACGTTTCATTCTACATGAATAATTCAGTAGTTTAAAACTTTGCGCTCATTTTGGCTTAGACAAAATTTGTGTTTGCCCTAAAGCCTTCATCATTTGCACGTTCATTGGCGAGAAAACTGTAAAAAAAACACAAACATTGGCTATTTCTCTTGGCACAGCTCCTATATTCGCAATCGACAAAAGGGAGATAAATGCGACAGTATTTCGCTAAAAATATCGACAACTAATTTTGTCGTCCGTCTTTTAGTTCGCCCGTTAAAATCGAATACTGACGTAATACTCGCATCATAAAATGTGCAATATCAAAGGGAAATTTGATGAGAAAACGCTCAATTGCAGCTCAGAGGGAAAAAACGTTTAATATTTTATTTATAAGTTGCATTTCCAGCTACAAAAGTTTCATAAATAACTTATACTTCCATGCTAAAGGTAGAGCATTTACCAGCGACTTCTTTGGCGACATTTTTTGCGATAAGCCGCTGACACCAAGTACCCTAAAAGTCGGCGCGCATTCAAGGCCGATGGGAGGAATTTGGCTGATTTGTGACGCCGTGTTTCATTTTCATCAATAGCTCTAAACAAACAAACGGGCGATGTTCTCCCGCCGTAAAGCGCCTCACGAGGTTCTAAAGGTGTGTGTTCATAAAAATCATTTTTAGTAATTTTATTTTCCTCTAAAAAATTACATTCCCATTTTTCTACTACTTTAAACCCGTTTTTTTCTAATTGATGTGTAAATTTTTTAGTAGCTGAATAAAGATTACAAAATTTTTCATTATTTATTTTATTAATTTCATACGGGTAAAAACGTTTTGGACAACCGTGATAAAGACACCCGTGAAATTGATAAACTGTATTATCACGTTCAAAATATCCGTCGACATAACGATTTAAAATCATTTTTTCACCATTTTGTGAGCATTTATATTCCAATTCTCCGTTACATTGTGTTTCATTAATTTGTTCTAACCAAATTAACGCTGTAATACTTTGTTTAACTTTCCCCCTGTATCCTGTTGCTGGAATAATTCCGACACATTTTTCTCTTAAAAAATTTAAACGAAATACCTTTAGCGCGAGACTCGCGATTGTAATACATGACGTGTCGTAAAAAGGAGATACTCCGGATGTTTCGTATATCAAAGAAGAAAACTTTAAACATCCTTTTCTTAAAATAGTTACGTTGGAAGCGCAATAATAATATAATTCATCTTTAAATACGTATTGATTTTCTTTTTCTTTTTCCAAATACCATTTTTCAAATTGTCCTTTTTTTTTTGTTTCCATATTTTCTACATAAAAAAAATTACGATCAACAATACTACCCACGTAATTTAAATCGTAAAAACGATACGGATGAAAACCTTTACACTCATCGAGACCCATTGCTTCGGGAATTTTTGATAATGGCATATGTAAAAATGAAAAACTATCAAAAAAAGAAATATTTTTATCGGGAATTTTTAACATCATTACTTTATTTCCGTTCATAATTGTTTCAGGATAAATTTTCTTTTCTTCCAATAAAAATTTAAAACTAAAAATAGTATCGAATTGCCCGCCATTATGAGCTAACCAAACAGAATTTTCTTGTAGTAAAATAAATTCACATAATTCTTCTACTACGTTATTGCCTTTAAAAATAAATTCACGCTCACCACAACAATCAAAAATTTTTTGTTCATTACTCGAATATTTTTCAAATTCAATATTATCGCATTTTTGACATACTTTTTGAACTACACAATAGTAAGGAATCATTAATTTATTTTCATCATTACGTGTTTCAAAATAAAAATAAAAAAATCTATTATGTTTATATCTTGTTTTGTTTTGTTTTAATACACTCGTGTAACAGCGATGTTTTTTATCTTTATAATCATTACAATGAAAACAAAATAATTTTTGACAATTATGCATTTTTACATTTTTTTTGGAAAAAAATAAAAAACGAGGAACAATTTTTGCACAAGTATTGCAATAAAAATAATATTGACACGGTGTTAATTTTTCATAATTAGATTGTTTTGGTTTAAAGACTCTATTTGTAAGATGGTTTGAAAAACATTCTTCGTTAAAAAATAAAATATTACAATTAGTACATTCAATTTTTGTTTCTCGCGCACATTTGGTTTGTTTAAAACATCTTTGACAAGTTAAATTAGTATTACACATATGCTCAAGCGCGTTAATGCATGGGCCCAACTTTTCGTCGGACCCAGTTTCCTTTGTTCCGAGTACGCGGACATTTGTCGTTTTTGCGACATTTTATGCGAACAAAATGGCGCTTCAAGAAGTTGCCACTTGCCAAAGTCAAATGAGGTGAAAGAGCCAGGCAGTATTCGTGCAACAGTTAGTTGTTTATGTAAAGGAAATCGTCAATTCTTTCAGGTAAGGAATGCCAATAATTAATATCCTAATGCTATCGGCTTAAGACTCTTCATTTTGGCAATGATAACATTTTTGTGGCTGCCAAATCTTGATCAGACTTGATGGAATTCCATTTGTAATAGTTTATACTTTGTTCTGCGATATTTTACTATTAAAACTAAAGAAAATCACAAGCACAACAGTGAGGACAAACGCTTGTACGGTCTGTCCCCACGCATTATTTAAACGTTTATTTATACAGATTCATATTTACAACAATTACATACACATATAGTCATAACTATATAAAAGCCAGTTGAACGTCTCCCTTAATACAAGTGTTCAGGATCATATACCCTTTACCCGCATATTATGACATGTTATAGTATTCTCAATCATACAACAGGAATTAGTCATATAAGTATGCAGCAGGGCTTGATCGAGCTGGTTGCCTATGCAAGACCTTTTTGGGGTGTTTTTAAGTTTTAATATTAAGATTTATTTCTATAAATTTATAATGCTACATTTTAAATTACAGCTCTATTGTAACATGGACCTTAATTGCACAGTACATATAGTACTCTATACATTACATTGCACAGCATATATAGCTTGAACTGACTGCCGAAAGACAGAAATCTTGACAGCCAGCTGCCCAAAGACAGAAATCTTGACAGCTTGGAAGTCCTTGCTATAATATGCATTTTAATCAACAACGTTGTTTTATTTAATTATTACTATTATTATTTTATTTTGAATTACATATATTTAATGTGTTGTTTACGTAACATTGTTATTATAAATAAAATTATTTTATTAATTGATACCTTGATGATGTAATTGTTTGCTATATTGTATGATATGTCTTTATGATAATAATAATAATAATATGTTACACAGCATAGCTTGAACTGACTGCGGAAAGACAGAAATCTTGACAGCCAGCTGCCCAAAGACAGAAATCTTGACAGCTTGGAAGTCCTTGCTATAACTGTGCATCATGGTATAATTATTAAAATATATTTAATCCTGATATATTTAGGTAAATATGCTTTGCAACTAATTAATCTGTTTGTTTTATTTTTTTTATAAAAAGTTATCCCAATTTAAATGTTAATAGGTATCATATAAAATACATTACAAGAAAATGCTCAGTTGTCGAAACACAGCTGTCCAAACACAGCTAGGACACATATTTATATATATATATCTCAAACTCATTAATAATTCATAAAGAAAACACAAAGGAAGTCAGTACCGTGTTGGTGGTTTGGATATCGGAGGAAGAAATTACATAAATTAAGCAAACTTTCATCTTGATTTTCTCTTAAAATACTGATTTGTTTGAGATGCTATATCATACACTCGGAGGAGTGTTTCATCAGGATATCCAAACACCTCAAAGTTTGTTCAAAAACCTCGGCTTCGCCTCGGTTTTCAACAAATGTCTCGTTGTTTGGATATCCTGATGAAACACTCCTCCTCGTGTATGATATATTACATAACTGAACATTCCTACTAGTACTTATATTATATACTGTATGTATGTATGTACAGTATGTTAAAATTATTTATTAACAAATTTCGGTAATTGTTATACCTAAGTGAATATTTTACACATTGAATGATGTTTTGTTTTCCATTTAGTTTCTACATATGAATGGTTGCAAAGTTGTGAGAATACCAATAAGGGTTGGCCTCCTGTTGGCCAAAGGATCAGCTGCCTTGTTTCCCAGGGATAGAAGTTGCTCATTTTGAAGTTGTTCACCTATAATTCTAATAATTTTGCCAAATGAATATACATCACTGGCTTGACTGACTCGATGACCTTTGAGTACTTCTGGAGCAATATGAGGATATACAGTTTTGTACTTCTTCACACGTGGACTAGTAATCTTACTGACTTTACCGAAATCTATCAAGTACCCTCTTTGTTTGCATACTAAAACATTATTTGCTTTGAGATCGCAGTGCAAATAACCTTTCTCATGAACATAATGCAAAGCATCTGCTATGTCATAGGACACTCGAAACCAGTTTGGCATGGACATGTTGGATCTCTCCGTGCCCAATGTACTATCAAAGAGTAACTTGTGTACAGTCATGGAATCTACTCCATGTCCTAGGAACTCCATAATTAGGGAAAAGGGCTTTACTTGTATCTGAATTCCTAGCAAGTGAGGCACACACCGATGTGAAAATAACTGCATGAAATATGCTTCATTGTGAAGTGATACCAAATTACTTTCTAAAAGCTGTTTTTCTACAACTAGGATGTCAAACCGGGAATATTTTTTTAGGTGACATTCTCCAAAAGTACCAGCTCCTAAGATTGTACTATCCTGTACATCTTCAAGTTCTTCTGGGAGCACCTGAGAAAATGCATAGTTATATGTACTTGCATTGTGGGTAACAGCATCTAGTAGCTTTGATTTCTGTTAAAAAAGAAATACAGCATGCCATGTTTATCATTTGCTTTCCACAACATTGACTATAAGTCTATATATGTATATTTGGTGATATATTTTGGATATAAGAAAAATGTATTTTTAGCTTTGTGGGTGTCTGAATTTACCTAGCTCTACAAATTTAATCCAGTGCCATTGAAAGTCAGAAAAAATGGGGAGGGGAGGGGGGGCAGAGCAAGAATGGGTGGGGTTCACTGTTTGGAAGGTTTGAAAATCGAGCACCAAAGTTGCGAGAAGAAAGGTCTAGGTGGTCTAGGCTCTGAAATGCCATTTCCTGCATTTTAAAAGCAGTTTCAGGGAAATAATATTGGGTTTGGGGGGCCAAAAACAAATTTTCCCACTTACTGTATGTTCAGTTTGGGGGCAATGCCCAGGCCCTGCTGGGGCAGAATGACATTTTAAGCCACTATTAAGCTATTATTTTGCTATAATATTAATTTGTTATATAATAACTGGCAAAAAATTGGGGGGTGCCACCTGCCCACCAAGGCCCTGTGACCCATTTCATCAAGACACTGGTAAGATGTTTGACCAGTGGCAGTAGAAGATGTTCTCCAAAATATTGGAGTGTGCTTAGCACACTCCAAAAATATTGTGGGGCTATAGCCCCTCCTGTTGGGCCTTTGTGCAGATACCGTAGAATCCAGCTTATAAGCCCTGGACTTATATAATTTTTAAAAAATAATCGGAAGGGCTTATAACTTGGATAGAAAAATATTTTGAAACCCATAACGTATGTACATTACACAAGCTACTGTATGTTGGTGCTTTATTACCTGATTTTTACCATCTACATTTTTTTAGTATAGGTGGGCTTATATTCGGAAGGGGGTGGGGGTTATAATCAGAAGGTCTTCCCTGTTAACGAACTAGTGCGCTTATAACCTGGGGGACTTATAAGCAGGATTATACAGTATGACTGTATGACATGAAATGGTGATTATGGTGATGCTATATAGCAACATTTATAATTAATTCTACAAATATAAAATAAATAAAGATTGCACCAACTTTTCCATATTGTTTTCCAAGTACTAGCTGACTCTTAATTTCCTTATTTTGTTTGGCACATTTTCGCCACAAGGTATAATATTTTGATGCTAGTTGCTTGTGGTGGCTTGCTTCGTCATTCACTGCACGAATGGCAACTTCCAGCTCTTGGGTATATTTGCCAGTCAATTTGGCCTTTCGTTCCTCACGTCGCTGAAGCTTTTTCCTCTTCTTACGAGCGATCTTCATTCGTCGTTTTTCCTCCGGTGTAGGAGCCATGTATAATCTATTACTCGCTTTTCTGCGACTAATAAGACAACGCGCAACTTGGCGCCAAGTAAAATTACAAATTCGCGCAAAACCCAAATTGCCATTTTTGGTCACGTTGTCCTTATTTGGTGGTCACCGCTGAAGGTAAGTACGGCGGATTCAGCCATTTTTAAACATGTTGCCATGGAGATCAAATGCGCATTTAAAATACACGGTTGGGCCTTCATTTCGATTTACGAATGATACATGAATCTATTTAATAAATGTTCTGCTGCATTTCCACGTCCTCCAGCTACTTTATGAAAGAAGTATTTACAAGAATACAATTTATGGTAAGTTAATTTACACAATTTAGGGATAAATACATATAAATTCAAATAATATATTATAATGGATAAATACAACGAAAGTTTTGGAACATTCAGTTCGTAGTTCGGTTGTTCGTGGATTAGGGTTACAAAGACCAATATATATTCATTATATTTATTGATTTACACTTTAACCGTTAACAAACTTGTTGAGAAGATAATCGGCATATTTTAACCTTTTTAACAATAGTTTAGTGGATGAATTTTTTATCATGTCGTCGTGTGTTGGCAGTTGCCCTCCGCTTGTAGTGAAATATTCCTTCTCCCAGGTAGTAATTTCTTCCTTCAGGAGTCGTCGTTGTTTAGACACTCTTGTGTGGATAATAGCTAGGGATGTCTTGTACTCTTCGGAATAACTTTTATTGTGAGGATGTTCTTTGACTCTATTTCTGGCTTTGTCAAATAGGATGACTTCTGCTGTCAGTCCCAAAACTACTTCAACTGCTTTGCCTAATTTGGAATAGCATGTAAATGGCTGCTTTGTTCCTGTTGGATTGGTTGTCATGTCGGCACATTTTGCATTGTTGATGCTGTGTACTTTGTCCTTGTCTGTACAGATTGCGTCCTTGCTGCCCATTTGGGGTACTTTGTCAGTACATTTTGCATGGCTATTTGTGGATGGTGATTCGTCAGAACAGGATGCATCGTTTATACTGGCATCTGGTGGAGACAAACCTATATGCCAATCTGAAAGAAATTAACTACTTTGAGCAAACTTTGTAAGTATAATATAATTAAGTTTAATACTTTATATACTTAATTTTTTAACAAAATTGACATTAATTGAAATTAAAATTAAAATTGCATTTTCTGCATACAAAGAATTGTGGTTAAATGTACATGCATGTTGCCATATTTTTGGTGCCATCAATTATAAGATGCAGCATGCTAATGACCACTATAAATTTGATTAAAGCATTGATTTGTAAGTGTGTAGTGATGGTATTTTTATTTACCTGTATGGTTTATTGGCTGATCATCCTGTAGTAGCTCATCATTGCCAACAATAGAAAAAGATACCACAATTTCAGTGCCATCGTTGCTGCTTTCTGCAGTATCGTTATCAGGATGAACATCAGAAGTGGCATCACTAGTTGTCATGTCTTCGTCGTCTTGCACTGCACGGTCATTCACTATGACCATGTTTCCATTTTCATCTGGGATACGTAGCACACATAGGGGAAGGTGAACTTGTTTATCCAGACAAGATTTCCAGCAGTTGTTGAGGTATTTCTCTTCTGCTTGAAATGATGTGGATCTGAAGTGATGTAGCTCTGGTCCACTAGGCTGGTTTTCTGGGTTTCCCTCTGCATCAAAGAACTCCATGCACCCCTCATTGCTTTCATTCCACCAAACTCCCTTGCCTGGTAACAGGAAGTCACTGACTTTTTCCAAGTGAGCTTGCCAGGAACTGCTGTGTTTAATCAAAAAAGAAGTTGGAAAGCTGCTATTTCCAAATGCTGGTAATGCACTTGCTAATTTGGAGACTTGCTTTTGTTGATTAGATACAACAGCCTGGTAACCTTTCAGTTGTGCTTCTGCTTGCATTCTCACCATGATGTTACCAATGAGTTGATTTGGATGATTAGAGGAGGTAGTCCGACAAATGTTCTTGAGCGTGTTGAATACCCTTTCTTGTTCTTCGCCATTGCTGGATCTGCCACTAATCATTCGGTTTTGGAATGCTGCATGTGAGGTTATATTGTGGAAGTAATTACCATAAAACTTTCTGCATGTCAGTTTCTTCAATGTAAATCCAATAACCTCTCGACACAATGTTCCATGGTACCATGTCAAATTGTGAAATCTTAGCACTTGCCTTGGTGTTCTGCTTTCATCTGAGCTGTAGGCTATTGCTTGGATTTCTACCAGGGTGTCAAGAAGCTTTTGGGCCTTGGAAGGAATCTTACCTCTGGTGTGCTGTGCCACTTGGATTAGGGAACATCTATAATCAAATGTTCTTTTCGTTTCTTTGCCAGTAAGAGAAACTTCGATTACATCTAACATGGCTTTGGCTTCTTTCTTCGTTAGATGGTGTGGTAATTCATCAAACACATTTTCAATATGCTTACCAATATCATGTAATGGCTCGAAGGGTAGTATTTCATAGTGTTGGCAGTTAATAGACTCCATGGTTTGGTTTGGCATATTGTAGAGCAATGCTGGAACTCTTTGGACACCATGCAATTCTTCTACTAGGAGTTTCTCCAACTCAGTCTTTGTTTTCCCCTCATAGATTCCTCTTGCTGCAAGTTCTCTGGTGATCTCATCTTTTGTTAACTTGCTCAGTGGCTTGTTGTTCTTTTCCAGTGACTTCTTTCTTCCAATAGGTCCTTTCAAAACTAACTGTTGTCTCTCTTCCAGTGACATGTACTTGCAACTTAGGGCATAGCCCAATTCATACACACGATGTGCATTTGCTTCACAAACTGGGCAGTAATATATCCCACCTTTCTGCTGACCACTTTCATATTGCCTTGACGGGCCGTCCCCATGAAAAAATCTCATGATATCTGTCACTTCATGACCATTCTCTGTTTTGACATGATCAGTCAACTCACAAAGGCATTCAATTCTTGTGTCAGTGTAAGCTAACTGTTCATAATCAGTAGAACTAGATCTGGCAATGATGTGAACTTGGGGTGCTTCGACTTTGGCTTGAACATCTAATTGCTTGTGGTGCTTCTCTGCAAATTCTTTATTGGTGTAATACACTGCTGGATCATACAAACATGAAGCCATGAATGCCAGGTGGCTGTGATTTGCAATGGTGGACAAATCATGCCATATCTTAAAGTACCGGGTTCTTTCAATCTTCTTCAATCTCTGCCTCATAGTATCCTCACTTTCATTTTCATGATATTCACCAATTGCTTTCAATCTCTCACCAATATCGAGTGCACTCATAGCAGCTATGTTATGGCATTTCCCGAAGTTTCATATATTTTAGGTGTATCCATGCCAAGTTTCTTGTTTATCACTGTGGGTTTAATGCAAATTAGGGTGAGCCGTACTTAATGCATGCTAATTGGACAGTCAGCCAATCAAAAATAACCACTAAGGCCCTATTTAAATGGAGGTACGTAGGATGGCCCTTCTAGAAGGGTTACCCCAGCAGAAGGGTCACCTTCGTCCAAGCGTTTACATGATGTAGGGTGAGCCTTCTAACAGGGCTATTATTCTTCTAGCAAGGTCACCCTACCTTTGCGTGGCCAAAAAGTAAACCAAAAGTTTATTTGAAAACCTCAGTAAAACAAGCATACTCACACCATTCGTTAATTGACAATTAATTTGACATCACAATTTTCAACTCAAACCATTTTGCAAACTAAGTGAACTAAGTTGATTTAACCAATCAAAAGGCTCAAAACACCCCACATGAGTATTAGTTTCTCGCAAAACCTGATGGGATGATGGAATATGGCAAGCTGAAACCTATACTCAGTCTACCACAGGTAGCCCCAGTAATTATTATTGCAAATAACATACCTTATAAATATTTTCCTATCTTTTGACAGGTTATCCTGAGGGATAATGTCATCCTCCAACTGCTTATTCATCTCCTGGACAATGTTGTCTGAAAACTCGACATACACGACTGATGCTTCTTCATCAAACATGTATGTCTTTCGGATTTGGTGTGCATCATAAATTTCGGCATAAATTTCTACAAGAGGAATTATTTTGGGTATGTTACTTGATAATATGTATAAAATTGATTGTATTACTGTAAGTGTTGAGTGGTGTAAATCCTAGGGGGATGTATCCCTCCCACTTTTCAGCAAAGGGGGTGTGTCTATTGTTATCATCCCCCCACATTTTTGATTTTGGGAAAAAGGAAAAACCTTGGAGAAGAATCATCCAATAGTTACTTACCGCCATTTGCAGTTGAGCTTGCAGTTTGCGTTAATTAAGACGTTGTTTCATCATTTGAAACTCTGCATTCATTGGACCGCAACGTATTGTTGCCAAGGGTACAACGTGACATTGCTATGGAGCTTTGACAGGGTTTCAATTAGTGATTAATTTGTTATTCAATTCGTGGCGAGTATTGACGTAATATGTGCTGTCATAACCCCCACCCCACCACCCCCCACTTTTATACCGGGATTTACACCTCTGTCAGTGTTTCACATACAGTAATCTCCGACTATATTGCATTAGGCACCCCTTACTTTTGTTTTGTATTTATTTTACAATAGAAACTGTTTTTTCCCTTTTTTTGGCTTTCAAGTTTCCTTAAGTTCTTCCTATGTACTGTACATGTTTATGCGGTTTGTGTCAGTCTAAATACAAACATGAGAAATGTACAGTTCCTTTTTTTATTGAAAATACAATCACTGTACTTACCATCAAATTGAGCAATGTTGAATGAATCCAATTGAACATTCCACTCCTCAATTTCATTTTCTTTCAAGATAACTGATTTTACCATGCACATACTGATCCGATCTGAAAAACCATCATCAAGCATGCCAAGCATATGGTACAAATACATGAATGGCTGCGGTTGACAAAATCCACCAACAGCCATACAAGTTTTGTCTAGTACTGTTCTGCCATTACGTCCCCCTGGTTTACTTGATCCAGTTGGACTTTTGGTAGCATGGATGGTACGTATGATCTTTGTATCTCCATCATGCAACCGGCAGAAAAGTTGACGCTCTCCACTGCCCTCACTTTGTCGTTTCATGAGAGTCTCATAGAAACTCAACATCTCTGCATGGCATAACAAAGCTCGTCCTCCTCGGGACTGCAGGTGATCAAACAAGCCTTTGGCTGTGTATTCGTGGATTAATACCTGTGTTGCTATGTTTTTTAGTGGTGATTCCACAGCAACTTTATTTGCCTGGGTCTTCCCAGTGCCAGGCTCACAAAGGCAAAGAGTAAATAGATTGCATGGTTCCAGATGGCGTTCGCGGACACGGAATACACAGTCTGGCCCTATTAGGCATGATGTCACCGTCAGTGCTCCAACCAATAAAAATTCTGGCTGTGTATTAATAGCACCACCCATTGCCTGCAACTATGGCTTCATTGGTGCTGGAACAGAATCCCATGGGAAGCTGACACTTCTTGCCTCTTTTATTATGTCTTTTATTTTAGAAATAGGTATTTCATTTAAACCTGAATTTCTCGACCCTCTTCCTTTTCCCTGAGCAAACATTCCTAAACAGATAAATTGGAAAAATTAATGTTAAAAATTACTGCAACTTTGATAATTGCCAAATGTGCAATCCCTTTTCAAAATGTAGCAGTTCTGATAAGAATGTGCTTTATATCTATGACCAAACACATGAATTGGGATGGATGCTATCCTAAAAAAATTAAATGGTTGCTGTATCACAAATATATATTTATGAAAAAAACGTATTACCATAATTTTAATTTAATTTTATTTTATTGTGAAGGAAAGATGTGCCTATTGTGAGAATTATCAAGTTATATGGAATTTGAAGTTGAAACATTAACTGGAAGAAGACCAGTCATGCTGCAATATTCAATGTACAGTAAGTGTGACAAGTAAAATGTTAAAGGATAGTTGACTTACAATAATTGACATCAATACTCATGTGGCTCTTATTTGTTGGGTAATGATTTTCATAAATTAGAGAGGAATGGGGTGCTTTTTTGTGTAGGAGGGTATTCATGATATTATCCAATTACTGTAGTATTAATAATGCTATTACCATGGTTGTATAATTTCGCCCTTTCAATCATATCACGTAATATACGAGCTTCATATAAGGAATCCGAAATTTAAACATAACGTGAATCTGATCCTAACACTGACACTAACACTCCCAATTATAATGCTTTATTTTAGAAAAACAAGCTAATTTTAATTTCGTATTTTGGTACCGATAGTATATGTGACGTCGTTTTGGGACTTAATAATATATGAAACTTCCCCATATTTGTGAACTGTTCGCGTGGCCAATCATAATGCTTGTTTTACACGTGGCAGAAGCAAGAGGCACGGAAAGTTGGTTAAATGTGGATATTTTGAATATTTTTTGACCGGTCAGTACATTCACACTACGTATACGTAAGAAATTGAATGGAAAGGGGATTTACCATGCAGGAATGTCCTAACAACAAAATCAAAATGTTTGGTATTGCAAACTTGGAAATGTTGGAAACTAAGCAAACTTTATAGTTTTATTTTCGACTATAGCTTCGAATTTTAAAGCGCTTAGTAAGGTTTAGTTTTCTGTAGTCTGCCAATTCAGCCGTTTTTATCCCTCAGCCTTTCAGCCTTGGCTTGGGATTTGCAAGACAAAAACACGAGGCCGAAAAGTACAAATAGAAATTAATAAAAAAGTTTGAGTACACTGCGGAAATGGTGGAAGTACTGTGTCTATACTATAGTATAACCCCCTGTTAAGACTAGGTGCCCGGGTACCCAACTCAAACTAATCAAAATTTCGAGTGAAAGTCCTTCGTCAAAGAACGAAACGTTCGGCTTCGAAACGCGTAATTTTGCTTCATCGACATCGATTTTTTTTTTATTTTCGCTTCATCGCAACACAAGTATAAGTCAATCGACAATCATGCATGTTAAGCCCCGCACAGACGACCAAGTTTTCCTTGACAAGTTTTTCCTTGACAAGTTTTATTTGTTCCTGTGCACGACACAAATTTACAAGTTTTCCCTTGACAAGGAGCCTTGTTTGAACAAGGAAATTTGTTCGTGTGTATAGTCGTCAAGGAAAACTTGACAACTCATCTCCGAAACTTATTACGCGATCATTACTGTCAAGGAAAACTTGTCCAACCGTACACACGAGCAATTATAACTTGTCAAGGAAAATTGTTTGAAAAAAAACGTATTCATCGTGCACACGAGCAAGGAAAGTTACCAAGGAACTTGTCAAAAAAAACTTGGTCGTCTGTGCGGGGCTTTACAGTAAAATATACGAATTTACATACCGTATTCACAAATGCCTGGGCTTGATCTATAAACCAGAATATTGAATGCAGTGTTCCTTTTTCGCCTTTTGCTTTTAATATGGAGATTGAGAATACGTGCTATTCGCTGTATAGAACAAATCGAGATATATGCTTCGGGCTTCCGTCTGACTACATTTTATGGCTTCCGTATTTTTATTGGCTACGCGGTGAACAAACAATCTTTTTTTTCGTTGATCAGGAGTTTTGAATGGTATTAAAACGGCCTATAATATGCTTTAATAAAATAACGTTGTCGAAAAGATAACTTTGTTCCAGCGCTGACTGTTCTTGTTTGCACTCATTTTTTGAAAATCTTGGTTTTCTGCCATACCAATTAAAAAAAATTTTTAAAGAAAATTTTATCCGACAACAATTTCTGAAAAAAATTGAAAGAAACTGCTATAAAGCTGGGGCTGGAAAGTTCAGTGCAAATTTAGTTTGTACAAAAATGCATTATATATAAAAAGTGTTTTTTTTTAACAATGTCACTGGCCTGGCTCTACTAGCATTCGGGGGTTTTTCCGACGGCTGAGAAAGCCAATGCAATTGTTTTAAGGACATAGTCGACAAAAATAAAATCTTTTTCCTATATTTATAATTTAAATATTGTTTAAATTAAAATTTATTTAATACTGACGGGTGTTGACGTTGTGGTTGTGTGACTCAAAAAAGTGTTTTAAGCTTAATGTAAATAACAAGTTTTTAATATTTTTTAAAATTTTATTGTATTTTTATTTTGAACGTTCTTTTTAAGAAAATTGTTCATTAAACTTATCTAGGGCAAGCGTTAGTATGTAAGTAAAATATAAGAATTTACATACCGTATTGACAAATGCCTGGGCTTGATCTATAAACCACAAATATTGCAGTGTTCCTTTTTCGCCTTTTGCTTCGAGATTGATGAGATTGAACGTGCTGTTCGCTGTATAGAACAAATCGGGATCTATGCTTCGGCTTCTGTCTAATTAATAACTACATTTTCTGGCTTCCGTATTTTTTAATAAGCTACGCTGTGAACAAACAACCTTTTTTTTTTGTTGATCAGGAGTTTTGCGTGGTATAAAGCCTTTATTGTGCTTTATTTAATAGTTGCGTCCGTTTCCTTTGGGTTTTTTTTGTACGGATGTATCTATGATAAATACCTAATAAGGCCACATAAAAAAAATTCCTTGATTCTCATCACTACATTTTGAAAATGTCGAAGAGGCGGGAGGTCTATATTTTATATTAAAATATAAAAAATATTCCATAAATTTTGAAATTGGAGAGGGAGGTGTTTTTATATTTCCTTGTTTTCCGAAATGTACACAATAAAACACTTGCGTAGAAAGGTTGACAATTCCTTTAGGACATAAAAAATCGAATATAAAATATATTAAAAAAAATTAACTTTCTGCAGATTTTCGGTCGGGCGGCACATTTATATTTTATAACAAAATAAAAACATATGTGTACGCGGGCTTCAAAATGTGGTCGGGCGGTGATGAGAATCAAGGAATCTTTTTTATGTGGCCTAAGAGGTATATATACAGATATATACCTCTTACCAGTTATACACATCCCGTGAATTTGCAAATAAGCAATATCATTGCTCAATGCAACGGGATCTTGCCTAAACCATCTTGAGTAGAGTACACTGGTAGCGCTGTCACAGTGAAATGTGTTACCCCGTGAAATCTGTTACCCACGGAACAAAGTTCCTACCGGCTACCTTGGTAGTTTAACTGTACAACTTTAAAAGACCGTCTGTGGAGGAGACTAGAAATGTCTCAATACCGGAATTAATGTGTAATTTTCTCTGTAGCAACGTGCGCTTTTGCCAGAAATTCAAATAGATTTCGGGTGGGCTTAAAATACAACGAGTTGAGATCACGATAAATGTGTTCTTTTAAAAAAGTCAATGTTGACTAGCTAAAGATACACGGCGACTCCTTGGCAAGTTGCTAAAAATTCGCATTTTAAATATCGAACTTCATATAACACGAAGTTTACTTAAAGTTAGTTGTTCTGACTTTCAATAGAAGCGAATTTTTACCAATTGCAATGTTCCTATCAATATTGCAATGTTGCTATCAATATTGCAAGGTCGCGCGGAAAAGAACATCCGGTTTGACCGTAATGTAACTATCTCTGAAGACGGTCCGAGGTCATTGACCAAAAGCTCAGAACTTTTTAAATAAAACATGTTATAAACCCACAAAAATTAATTTTAATAGATCATGATATTTCTTTTTTTTCATTGCATGACATGTATATCAGCTAAAGGAAATAATGGAATAATGATTGAAAGGCTGAAATTACACCCAGGGAGCATGTCCGGGTAACAGATTTCACAGGTAACAGATTTCACTGTGACAGCGCCCCCAATTGAGAAGTAGAGACAAGCGTTTGCCTACCTCGAAGTAGGTTACGCTGAACCCGCTTGTAGCGGCAGCGCCCTAAACGAGAGGCAAACTTTCATTCATTCGTAACTGATCTGTTTATCTCAAGAATTTATAATTACAGTTTGCCTAGAACATAAATAACGTTGTGAAGAAACTAACTTCTACCGGCGTTGACTGTTCGCATTTGCAGTCATTTTTTTAAAATTTTGGTTTTCTCCTATGCCAATTAAAAAGCTTTTTTAAAATAATTTATCCGACAACAATTTTTGAAAAAATTGAAAGGAACTGCTGTAAAGCTGGGTCTGCAAAGTTCAGTGCAAATTTAGTTTGTACAAAAATGCATTATATATAAAAAGTTGTGTTTTTTGACAATATCACTGGCCTGGCTCTACCAGTATAATTTGAATATTGTTGAAATTAAAGTTTAGTTAACACTGACGAGTGTTGAGGTTGTGGTCAAACATTTGTACCTGAAGTGTACTTGAGTACACTTGTGTCACTGCGGAAATCCTGGGAGTACCAAGTGTACTTGAGTACACTTGTGTCACTGCAGAAATCCTGGAAGTACGTCATTTTGTTTTATTCGCCATCTTGGCCCAGTTCCCTACAAATGGCCCTGGGTACGAGGTTGCCTACCGTCTTGATAAACCCGAAATATTGAATACATGTGTTCCTAATTTTTGCCCACGTTCCTCCCACCAGCGGTCTTCCTCTTAGCACCGTAGGCTTGTCAGGTGTGACCATAGAGATCATAAACATAAATACTAGAGGGGGTATTGGGGGATAGTTTCAGTCAAACGAAGGCTGCCATTTTGGGTAACTTGGGGGCAAAAATTGCAAACCCGGATGTAAACCACCCGCTTCCAGACCCTTTCAGGCTTTCTTACTGATTGGTGGTTTCCCGGAAGGGGGAAGGATTGCCCGGAGCCGGATCGGTTTGCATAAAAATATAATCTGCTTAATTTTCCGATATACCTAACGTTTGAACAATATTCTTTAAAAGAACGTTCAAAACAAAAATAAATTCAAAATATTAAAACATTAAAAATCTTGTTATTTACGTTTTGTGAGTCACACAACCACACGTCACACAACGTCGACACTCGTCTATTAAATCAACTTTAAGTTCAACAACATTTAAATTATAAACATAGTATAACATTTTAGGATTTCATTTTTGTCGACTCTGTCTTATAATTGTACTGACTTCGACAAACCATATTACCATATGTTATGGAACATAATGAATAAATATATATGTATTTATATATGTATATATGTATATGTATATGTATATGTATATGTATATGTATATGTATTTACGAACCACAAGGCATCATTTAATTCTCACAAGAAACAGAACTCCACAGAGCTGAGTAAACACATTTGGGACTTGAAAAATAACAATGTTGAGTTTAATATTAATTGGAAAATACTGAAGCGAGCTAAGCCTTATAATTGCGCTTCAAATAGATGCAATCTCTGTTTGTGGGAAAAATACTTTATCATATGTAAACCTACTATGGCTACCCTAAACAAACGCAATGAACTAGTTTCTTCATGTAGACATGCTAAAAAATTCCTTTTAATTAACTTTTAACGAACTCTAACTATTTTAAAATCACCGCTTAAGTTTGGTATTTCCACGTGGTGTCAACATAATGATAAGGTGATAATTGACCAGCTTGCATGGTAAATAGGATTAAAGCGTCATCTGTTTGTACAAAATATTGTAAGTTTTAGCTGTCAGGCATTAGGCCGTTTTATCTGAAGAGTGCCACATCTCGTGGTACGAAACTAAATAGTAATAAATATGCCTAATCAAATTTGTTGAGTCGTTCTACCTCCATTTGTTCCTCAGCGATTTCTTCACCACTTCTGTTTCAAATAAAATATTTAAAGCGAATATTTTATCCACTAGTTTATTGAAGTGTTTTCTGAAGTTTTCAGCATTTATTACGATGTTCAAGTTACGAAGTAACTCAATGAGACACTCGAAGATTATTATTTCTGCGGAGTTCCATTCAATTCTGATGTTCGTGTTCATGTTTTCCATAAACTGTCCGGCGTTAGTCCTTGTTGCAGATAGTGTGTGTTTTGCTCTCTTTCGTGGGGTAGGTTCGGATATTGAAAGTGGATTATTAATAAATTTGTCGTTTTTACCAAATGGATTTTTACACAATTAACATGAACACCCAGAGTGGCACCCATCCTTTCTCTTCAGGCAAGGGCATCTTGACGCATACTCTTTTGTATCGATACAAAACTGTTTGTCTGATTGGTTTCGTTTTGCGTTTTTTCCACAAGAGCATTTCTGTACTGCGACGCCAGACGAATTACTACCAACGTCTGCGAGACCGTATTGCGATGGTGATGTACAAGGTTTTTCGCTGCGTTCTTCTACATTGACGGCATCATAGTGACCGGCTCCAAATTGGTTAAACGCCAAATAAATGGGTGGTAATCCTTCCGTGGCAAATGTGGGGGTTATCAGAATAACCGGCATAGTTTCTAGCGAAGAGAATAGAATCAATGGAGTACCAAGTATGTTGGCCATGGCCAGAGGCATTAAATTACCAAGCTCGCCCATAAAATGACCTGATTGAAGGAATGAACGTGACTCCTCCATTATATTTCTCTCCAAAAAAGGCTGGTACCGTTCTTGGTGCGATGTCCATTCCTGTACGACCCGCTCGCGCAGACGCTGAGCAGTAGCCTGTAATGTCGTGTTATCTGATATTCCAATATCTCTAAGTCGACGTTGAACAGCCTCGTTTTGGTTTTCGTGGAAAAGGGATTGTAAAACGATCGACACACTGTAGAAAAACAGTTTCCATCTCCTTCAGCGTTTATAATGCGGAACCCCCAACCTTGAACTACTGCACGTAGCCTTGCGTTATGTACTCCGTAACTGTCTCGTGTTTGGTTAAATTGTGTATGAAAAAATAAAGACGTAGCAGAATTCATAAAAGGTATATAGCGTTCGTCAAATACTGATTTATTTATTCCTTGTTTTTTTTAGCTTTTGAACAACATCTTGCAGGTGTTTTGCCTTATTCAGCAACTCCATGGATGGCTCATCCGTTATATCGTCGTCCGTCATTTCTTCCAAACTTTGACCATTAGAATTAGTAGGTGGGTCGGTCAGTCCAAATTTTGGGGGGTGTAAATGACGTTGATTGTTAGCGGTGTTGTTGATCCGTTGCAGGGTTGTGTACTCATTAAAGCTTCTTTTATTTACAGTTTCTCTTCGTTCGTTGTTGTCGTCGATTGTGGTCGTGAGAAGGGCATAAGCTAATTCTGTCCCAATTTTGCTATACTTCATAAAACCGTTTAAAGAACGATGGAGTGATTCGTCTCTGTTTGTCCCCCTTCCAGGTTTAATGTACGATAGGCAGCCGTTTCTAATGTGCACCCTCAGCTT
Organism: Paragorgia papillata; assembly: GCA_035771165.1. Lineage (NCBI taxonomy): Eukaryota > Metazoa > Cnidaria > Anthozoa > Scleralcyonacea > Coralliidae > Paragorgia > Paragorgia papillata. The sequence continues at coordinate 41,806 of JAWNZC010000063.1, read as the reverse complement.
GTTAACTTCTTGCAAGACCGCGGTGGTAAGAATAACATTTCCGTTTGAATTCACTCCCTTCCAACGTTCAACAAATCTATTCATGTTATTATCTAATGTTGTAGGATCTGGCGTGCTTTCTTCTCTATTTGTTCCCATATCAGATGGATTTCGAAACACCATTTTCAGCGAAGAAATTAAGTCATAAAACAGCGAGTGCCTCTTGGAAACCTTTTTCGTTATTCGTTGGACTGCATGAAAAATATCAAGTTTGATTAATACCTCATTGCCAAAGATGTCTTGAAGCTTTCTTCTCACCTTACAACAGTCATCAACGTATATCTCCCGAAGTACCTTGTTATTATTTACTAATCGTTGTTTAACCTCCTCCATAACTTCAGAAACCGAATCGTACGAAGTATCTTGTGCCAATTTCCAGGTTAATATTTGTCCAACATTGTTAAGTACTAAAAATAAGGATTTAAATTGTTTCACCCATGTTGCGCGACTACCCGATTTTCTTTGGTATATGCCAATATTCATCGCTGATTGGAAAGTGTGGTCGCAGCAAATCCAGTCTTGGTTGATCGATATCTCGCGCATTCGCTGTCGATAGAATATCTCGTTTCTCCAGAATACAGTCAAGAAAGAAGATAGTAACAATTCTCGTCCAGGACTTATTTTCCCAGCAAGAGTTTCTTCAAAATTTGCAAACCCGATATCTCGGTCTTTTGTAACCAACGCACACAACAGCTTTCGATAGAATGTCTCTCTTCTTGATTCCTGCAGAACGGATTCGATGGTTGAAATTTTTTCCCCTTTTGCTATGAATGAAAGCACCATAGAAACACATCTCATAGTCAATCCAGATTTATGGCTCAGTACGAACGGTATTTGGGATGCACAAGGAAATCGTTCCAAGATTTGTGGGTCGTGGCTTAAAAACCTGTGACCTGATGCACACACATATGTTCGACTAACAAGTAAAACAATCCCATTCACATCATGTATGATGCGTGGTCTCAAACCAGATTGTTGCCCATTTCGCCATTCCCTTCGTTCCAAAGATCTTCCACAGTTATAGCTTGGACATTGTTGTACAGTGACAGAAAATTGTGGAAATTGAACGATTGGGTCCCAGAACATAATATCAGGTACAAAATTGAGGCCTGTTATATGAGTTGATTCAATTGACATGAATGGCACACAGACTGGTAACCACGGGTTTGCGTCAAACTTCGAGGTTTGTTCTTTAACATAATCAATCTAGTTATCAGGCAGATCGACCCCATTACAAACAGAGCAGCAAAAAAGTAAAAGACTAAATACTTTTAAAATCACGAAATCACATACGAACATCTTTCTACTACTAAATCACTTCTACTATTGCTTGGACATCAGCGGATATAATGTGAATTTTACTCGTACCAGACCATTTGCCGTCCAGTCGGGACGTCATCTGGCTTCCTATTTTAACACGTTGAAAGCACTTTTATGGCTTACTGAGTTAAAAGAAAACAAGAGCTGAAGAGACCATTTTTTGTCAGCACATTTAATCAAAGAAAAAATTATCATACAATATTTTCTTATTTACCATACAAAATAATATAATTCCTAACTGGTTTATTAAAGTACGGTATCAACCGTGATTTTCCTATAAAGTAAGCGGAAAAAATTCAACAATTGTTCCTTCTTTGAAGTATAACAGTTAGTTAAAATTATAACAATAATAAGTTAGTAAAATCCAAAAGAAACTTTTAAAATGTCATTGACCCAAGCTAGTAACGGCAAGAACGCAAAGAACGCTAGTAACGGCAAGAACGCTAGTAACGCAAAGAACGCTAATAACGGCAAGAACGCTAGTAACGCAAAGAACGCTAGTAACGCAAAGAACGCTAAGAACGGCAAGAACGCAAAGAACGCTAGTAACGGCAAGAACGCAAAGAACGCTAGTAATGGCAAGAACGCTAGTAACGCAAAGAACGGCAAGAACGCAAAGAACGCTAGTAACGGCAAGAACGCCAAGAACGCTAGTAACGCAAAGAACGCTAGTAACGGCAAGAACGCTAGTAACGCAAAGAACGCTAGTAACGCAAAGAACGCTAGTAACGACAAGAACGCAAAGAACGCTAGTAACGGCAAGAACGCTAGTAACGCAAAGAACGCTAAGAACGCTAGTAATGGCAAGAACGCTAGTAACGCAAAGAACGCTAGTAACGGCAAGAACGCTAGTAACGCAAAGAACGGCAAGAACGCAAAGAACGCTAGTAACGGCAAGAACGCTAGTAACGCAAAGAACGCCAAGAACGCCAAGAACGCTAGGAACGGCAAGAACACTAGGAAAGCAAAGAACGCTAGGAACGCAAAAAAACGCCAAGAACGCTAGTAACACCAAGAACGCCAAGTACGCTAGTAACGCCAAGAACGCTAGTAACGCAAAGAACGCTAGTAACGCAAAGAACGCAAGTAACTCAAAGAACGCAAGTAACGCAAGGAACGCTAATAACGGCAAGAACGCTAGTAACGCAAAGAACGGCAAGAACGCTAGTAACGCCAAGAACGCTAGTAACGCAAAGAACGCTAGGAACGCCAAGAACGCTAGCAACGCTAGGAACGCAAAGCACGGCAAGAACGCTAGGAACGCCAAGAACGCTAGGAACGCAAAGAATTCTAGAAACGCAAAGAACTCTAGGAACGCCAAGAACGCTAGGAACGCAAAGCACAGCAGGAACGCTAGGAACACCAAGAACGCCAGGAACGCTAGGAACGCCAAGAACGCTAGTAACACAAAGAACGCTAGTAACGCCAAGAACGCTAGGAACGCCGCCGCTCAACGTATCGCGTATTAAACGTGCTCTTATAACGTCATTTGGGGACCCTTATATGAAACTTCAGCCGATCTCTCACTTGTTGTTGAAGAATGCTGCACTTTGTTGGGGAATCAAGTTGATCTTGATCAGGCTATATCAGTAATTTGTGACAAGGCTGATGAAGGTACAGACACAGTATAATTATGTTAAACACAATGAAATTAACTACTCTTAAACAAAATTTGTGAACCTGAATGTCATCTCTGTAATGCTAACCCCCAAATTTAGCCACATCAATTTTCATATTATATAATTTCATGATGATCGACATAAATATGGCTAAATCTCTAAAATCCCTAGTCTAGAATTTCAGACTACAAAATTTCTTACTCAATCAGAAAACAGGATTTTAAAGGATTACTGACTGAAGAAAAATAAAACCACCTTTTTCCCTGATCTTGGGATATTTGTTGTCTAGATCCCTTTCAGGCTTCAAGATCTAAACCATGTGTACCTCAAGGTGAATGAATATATAATGTGTCCATACACATAACAAATTAATATACTTTTATATAATACACAATCATCATGGAGACTGGGTAATAAACATCTTGAGAAAATACAAAAGTATCACAAGATTAGACTGAGATTTACAGTAACTGATGGGTTAAATGGTATCCTACACATTGCAGTCTTATTTTTGTGAATTATCCCAATTCTAGGTCTCCAGTCTAGGACTCTTAGTGAATTCATTGACGATCTTCATCCACATGACTATTACAGTGGACCTCCACAGTACTTGAGTATGGATCGATTGGGTAAAAATGTCAATTTCCAATGTCTTTCTGTCTACAAAAAACCACATGTGTCATTAACCATGCGCCCTGAGGTAAATTTTGTTAATGAAACTGGTATTGATGCTGGTGCGTTAACGAAAGAATACTTTGGCATAGGAATGGTGGCACTAATGAAGGAACCTCTAACTGCAGGAGATGGAAGTTATCCCTTATTCGAGGGTAAAACAGATCACAAACTCCCTACTCCTAACCCATTCCTGCAGCAGTGTGGCATGTATGTAGCCGTGGGGAAATTCACAGCGCATAGCATTCTACATGGTGGACCTGGTCTTGGTGGTGTGTCCCCAGTGCTCAAAGATTATCTCATTACTGGTGAGATAACAGGATTAACCCCAGTCCCTGATGACATTCCGGATCCTGATCTCTCTGTAGTTATTACTGAGGTAATTAGCAAAGTATAGCTGCAGCAGTACTACATGACTGATAATAGACCTTTCCGCATGAACTAAATAGATCATGTGATCTTGACAAATCTGATTGGCTTATGTCCAAAGTTGTTCATTGTGCATTCAAGTTTGAAGTTTTGCGATAGCCAATCAAATTGGTGCGTTATCCATGCACTTCCTGTCTTTATTTCTATATGTATTGTTCTAATTGGAAGATTTAATCACTAAATTGCCTCATAAGCATGCATACTGGAATTTTCTCTCATTAACATACACGAGCAACTGCAACCTTACTCAACAAAATACATGTAATATTTTTATAATATTCCCAAAAGTGTTTTAAACAAATACAGTACAAATTATAATAATGTTTTGTTGATTAAATCACAGTATTACAAACTAACACCATAACATGTCGGGATAGTAGCGATTATGGCCTGTGTGGCCATTATGAACGAGCTGTATTGTAAAGTATTACATCACTGTCATTTTAATTATTTTCAAACAGGGTGTTTTTGTTTTGAGACTTCTTGTTCACACTAGCCATGGACCACCAAGCAAAACAAAAATTATATAATAATGCAAGCATGTACAGTATAGTCTGACAAAACCACCAAAGGCTACTCAAAAGCACATTATAACTACTGTACTGTACTGTACTGTACTGTACTGTACTGTACTGTACTGTACTGTACTGTACTGTACTGTACTGTACTGTACTGTACTGTACTGTACTGTACTGTACTGTACTGTACTGTACTGTACTGTACTGTACTGTACTGTACTGTACTGTACTGTACTGTACTGTACTGTACTGTACTGTACTGTACTGTACTGTACTGTACTGTACTGTACTGTACTGTACTGTACTGTACTGTACTGTACTGTACTGTACTGTACTGTACTGTACTGTACTGTACTGTACTGTACTGTACTGTACTGTACTGTACTGTACTGTACTGTACTGTACTGTACTGTACTGTACTGTACTGTACTGTACTGTACTGTACTGTACTGTACTGTACTGTACTGTACTGTACTGTACTGTACTGTACTGTACTGTACTGTACTGTACTGTACTGATCAAAGAAGACCCCTTATAATATTATGTCAATGGGTTAATATACCTAATTGTTACTGTTTTGTGTAATTGTGTGATATGCACATGAATTCATGCAAGCATGCTTATGCTTTTTTTTAATTTTTACGGTTATTCTTTCCAGATCCAGAACAATAGTACCACATGGACAGAAGATTCACAATCATGGAGTGACATCAGTGCCCAGCTTTTACCATGGCTTATGGAAGCCGAGTTTCCTTATGTCCTGGCATTGTGTAATGTTGGACTTGCTGCATGGCATCTGATGTGTTATGTGGTAATTAACAAAAGGCAGAAACAATTCAAAGATATCAGAGATGGGATGGAAGAAATATCACTGTGTTCTTTTTTAAAAGAACAGCCCATATTTGCCAAAAAGATTTTCCCTCAGTCATGTGATCTTTCTGTATCTGCTGAACAAGTTACACATTTGATAAAAATGTCTCCACAGAAATAGAGGAGTCAGAAGCTTTCAAATTTCTTATGCAATATGTAAAACAGCTTCATAATTCAGGAGGTACTGTACTATTAATTAGGTATACATACATGTATATCTGATTTAATTAATAGTGTACAGGAAAGAATATTGCAGTGGTTTGGACACATTGAAAGGATAGATGAGAATAATTGGGTGATGAACTAGGTCTAAGGTGTTAGAATTATTGTTTATATGTAGAAGGTCAGTAAGGAAGAGGTCGTGAAAGATAAATTGGGACAAATTGGTTTTAAGTGATCTGTGAGCTTAGGGTCTTCGGTAAAGGCTGGCTCAGGATACAGTACATGTACATTCAGGTGGAAGAGTGCTATTAGCTAGGTAAACCTGTCCAAAACCCATGCTACCTGATGTACCCGTGGCACATAATTATAACGTTTGTAACTTTGTATAAATTCTATAGTTTAAATGCTGCAGGATTCATGGCTGAGTGCCGAAAATAAGGATTACACTAATTTTTTTATTAGTTAACCCTTTAACTCCCACCATGTCAGGCGGACTTCACTTGATGAGTAATGGGAATGAAAGGGTTAATTGACTTAAAAAATCTACATGTACTGAACAAAATGCCCTTTTGTTTTTAGGTACTGATGAAAAGTTACCCACAACAAGAGACCTCCTTCAGTTTTGGACTGGGGACAACTCTCTTTCCTTAGCTGGTGAACAAAAGTTAAGTGTTGAAATCCTTGTAGACAGTACAAAACCCCTTCCAGAGAGCAGAGCATGCTTTCAATGTCTTCAGTTACCTAGCTGTCACAAGGACTTTGAATCATTTAAAGAAGCCATGGATACAGCCCTTTTGTATGGTTCCCAAGGATATGGAAAATTTTAAAATGTCAAAAACAATTACACATGTAGGCATGACTCATTTGCAAAAACTATTTTTGGTGAATATTAATTGTTAGTAAATATGGTAAAGTCTTTAGGCTACCACGTTTTATTTATATTACTGTTGCATAAAAAATGAAAGATGTCAATGAAAAGGTTTAAGTTGTTTGTAAAATTTACAAGGGAAAAGTTCAAAATAACAACCAGTTTACTGTACTTTACTTGTTTTGTATACATTTAATTATTGATGTGCTAAACTTACTGTAATTTCAGTCACTACTTAAGAAATAGAAAAGTGCTCTGCATGTGCTTATATACGGTACATGTAGCCTACAAACACAAGAGTGAGTTGGGAGAATTTAAAAGTTTTTCTTTATAATTTTCAGTTTCATATCCATTCTTGCTCAGCCTGGTGCACCAACTGCTTTTCTGTGTAAAAATGGGCTACTGTGTATACCAATGCAATAATGCACTGCATTGTGACATCACACATGTATGCTTTTGAATTTTAAACTTGATGCTTTGAGTGCTGCATGACAGTGGCAATACTTTGAAACAGTAAGGCCATCCCTCATTACTCCAGTACTGTCAGTACAGTACATGGAGAATCATATTCTATTTTAAATGGTAGGTACAATACTAACATTTTTAACTCTGTCTTGGAAAGTATTCCCCATTGTGATCACACTTGTGTATAAATATACTCCCAATGCATGTATCAGTATAATTATTTAAACTTGAACATTACACACAACCAAATTCCAATGCAAGCACTGTACACGATAGTAATAATATAATTTAATAATGGTATGGTAACTCTACGGTACTGCTTACATTGACCCTTTTTTCAGGTCCAAATATAGGGTTAGCCAGTCCGAGAGTAAAGTTTATAGAGTCTGATATAGACCTCTGGAAGAGTTGACAACTAAGTTGGGTATAGGTTTAATAGTTTATACCAAAACCAAGGTAACTATGTCAGTTATTTACCAAGGTAAAGTTACTTTGATTGAGGTGCTGTAACTAACCTATACTTAGATCATGATAAAATATTCATAGAGGTTGCCTAACAAAACTGACACTGAGCTCATTACCACAGAGGTTGTCTTAAAAAAACATAAATTACCACATAGTGATTGTACACCAGCATACTATATTGAGATAGTTGTAGGATGGGCAACTGGGATAATATATATTATCCCGGGGGCAATAACTTGATTTATGCGCGGTTGGGAGTAATTATTTATGCTAGGAAACGACCGTGGTACATCAAAGAAAACATGAACTAAAGGTTATTAACATGATATCATGTTTGCAGGTATTTCTTTTGTTCTCACAGGTCCATTAACAACTAATATACCTCATCATATTCATTTTTACTAATCCTCCATTGATGTCAAACCAGGTCTGAATAGAACTAATCATACCCGGTTTCACATCAACGGAGGTGACAACAACAGAAATTCCTGCAAACATGATAATTATTACAAAGGAATAGCATAAAAAGAGGTATTAAACGCCCCGCTCGATTTGGTCTTCACTGAGTGGGACATTTAATAGCTAATACACCTCTTTTCATGCTATTACTTATAATAAGATATTTGTTTCATATAAAATTATAATCTTTAACTTACTACTGTACACTATGCTGCTAAACCATTCCTTGCAACATGTTAACCATTCTTGTAAAAGTATTAATTCCATAATTGTTGTCTTCTAGCAGTGGATTAATTTGATTTCATAATTAATTGTTCTTGTTGCTGGGATAGTTAAATATTTAAAGTAGGAACATCAACAATGTTATCATCATCATTAGTGACAACCTGACCATCTTCATCAACACCATAATGCTGTACAAACAAGGGTTCTCCATTCCATCTATCATGTCACGGACTGCTGTCAATGATGAGTTGGCTGATGTTAGCATACCACTTACCCATAACTGGTATGGACTGTTATTTTCTTCTGTACTTACTGGATGCTGATTCCATTGTTCTGCAAACTCACTTAGCACTCTGTTTATCCGAGGTAAGTATACATACTCTAAGCAAAACAGGTGAACTTCATTAAGAGGGTCAAGGAGACTATTATGTTCCATATAGAAAAATATATTTCTAAACTGATAGGAAAACACAACGAATATACATCTCTCCACAATCTTTCTATACGTTGGTTATGAACAGATGAACCCGTAATGATACTTCCTCTGCCAGTGCCACGCCTCAAAAGCATATATTGTGCCACTTCAATATTTTCCAATCCTAAGTCTGTGCGAACTCTTGATGGACACCCATATCTTTCAACAGCTGAGGTAAAATATTGCAACACGGTTGCAGCTCGATTGTTAGTGCTGCAATGTAGAAATGTTACAAGTCGTGAATATCCATCAATCGCTCCATGCACAACAAACCTCCATCGAATTAGTTTGTGGTTGCCATCCTGATGCCATAGTGAGTTTGGTGCCCTGACTTGATAATGTCTGCGATATATCAGCTGACGTCGACGAAGTAACCTAGAAATTGGATCGACGCGCAGTAAGGATTCGCGTACACGTCGGCGTTGAACTAATAAACCTCGGTGTCGTAAAGCTCCTTAAAGAAGAGTTTCGCCAGTATCTGGAGTTAATTCGACAATTTCTGAAACAATACGGTCAAGCTCCTCATCAGAAATGTCTGAGTAGCACGCCCTTCCTTTTGGCATTTCAAATTCTTCTCTCCTCCTTTCTAAAGTACGTTCCGATACACCAAGCAATATGGCTATCGAAGACCATGAAAAGTGGATCTCACGAAGTGCTTCTATCTGTTGTCTTGTGATTACAACTCGCGGTCGTCCAGGTCCAAATAGTCTCTCTCTCTGACATCTAAAGTTTACATCATGGGCCGAGTCGGGTATGTTTTGCACGAAGCGGCTGTAAGATCTTTCGAACACTGCACATAGCTGTTCAAAATCGCCACGAAGTTGAATGTCGCGTTCAGTTTCTTGTCTTTCCCTTGTTATTTCGGTAACTCTTCTAACCGTTGTTTGAAGGAGACGAAGACATTCTTCTGCTCGGACATTTAGTGTTTCTAGGTGTCCTAAATTAATAAACTGGTCTACTGCTGGGAAACATAAGCTTTCTATCTCGTTAAACACGTTAAGCACGCTCTCTAGAATGGACCGCAGATCCGCCATTTTGTTTCCGCCATTTTGTCGGAGACTAAAAAGAAACTGAGTGCTAGTCTGCGGAGCGGAATCTATTTGCGAACAATTTGCGAATGGCAATGGGGCATTTGTTTGCGAATGACAATGAGACGTTTTTTGCGAATGGCAATGAACGATTTGCGAATGGCAATGTGACATTTTTTGCGAATGGCAATGAGACGTTTTTTGCGAATGGCAATGAACGATTTGCGAATGGCAATGAGACATTTTTGCGAATGACAATGAGATTATCTGCTTTACAAATATTGTCGGGATCGGCGCCCTATACTCCTCGGTAAACTTCCAAAAACCTGCCATTGAACTTTGCTTGTTGAGTACATTCTTTTACATCAGATGCCATTCTTTCCATGTTTTCTTGATGTTCGTAACTTCCTGGTTCTGCGTTCTCATGCAGTGACTTAGAATTGAAAACAGTTCTTGATAGAACTTCATTTTCCGCGGAATGTACTCTTTCTACGAAGTTCCTTTTGCTGTGGTACTCCGCAAACGATACTTGAGAAATCGAATCTAGATTAAGTAACTTGAGCAATCTAGATAGCCACATTTTTACCAGAGGACTTGAGGGTGTTTCTGACGGGCCATTGTCAACCACAAAAATAAAGTTCTCCTTAAGTTTTCCAGATTCAGGGTTTCTGAATACGAAATCTAGTGAAGGTTTAGTAAGAAGAAGGAATATTTCGTTAAAGGCTCGACTTGTTGTTTCTGGTTCGTAAAGTGAAAGATTTAAAAACGTTACTGCTCGACCAGTTCTAGTAATGTGGAGGGTAAGAGAGCTTTCTGGTAGCGGGTTGATATACACCTCTGAAGTAGTTAAAAATGATGGGATTGGACTCTTTATGTGTCACGTGTGGCTCTAAGAATAGATGGGACATTGGTGTAACTGCGTTTGTTTCTGCTTTGGTCCCAGTCATGATCAGACAGGTTAAGTTTTTTCCATGTTTTTCCTGGTTTTTGAACAGGACAACTGTCACCTAAAACTATTCTTTTGGCATCTTTGGAATCAACCATGTAAGACTTGGCTTCTGCTGACGATATATCAGCAAAGTAATTTACATTACATGTTGACCAGTGAAGATTAACTACCTGTTTATTGTCAACAACAGCATTGCGAGGGGGTCGACGAAGAGAGATATTTGCATTTATGTTCTGTCCTGCGTGGTGTCTCTTTGCCTCTAGTTAATTTTCTCTATAATTGTTAGTATAATTATAACACGATGAAAGAGAAATGGTAACATTAAGAGGGGCACAGGAAAGCAGAACTTCTCTTGCTTGGCGCATAAATGTGACATTATCAAGCGATCTGTATCGTGTGGTCGTAGTCAAACGAGGATGGCTTTCCAAACCACCCCCTCTTCCTTCGTCTGCAGAACCTTTTTCAAATACACGTTCAATTATGTGCGATATCAAAGGAAACTCTTCAATCTTCAACTTTCTGCCTCTTCCATCAAATTCATCAAAAAGTTTCATTTCATTCTTCTCTCTTTTCTCTATAATCCTCTTAATTAAGCGCAGCTGCTGTTCGTTTGTCATGTCATTTCTCACTACACTCGAAGTTGTCACGATGTCTTTGAACTGATGAATGTTTTCCCGCAGCTCGTCCCTAGCATTCATAATTGAAATTTTGTTAGATACGCCTTGTAACTTTGCCACGAAAGTCGTGCTTGTTGCCTGCGCAAACAAAGCCTTTATAACGTCTCGATCTCTTGTTGTGTCTATATATGTGAGTGAATCTTTAAAAAGATCTCCAATTGCTGAAGCTATTTTATCATTTACAACTTTTTCTGAATTCACAAGGTTAGATAGTCTTTCAACGACTTCGTTTACTTTCTGATTTCTATTTTCAAGTATGAACGCCTTGCCGTGAATGTAAACTTGTTTAATGTTCATAAAACGAGATAGCTGATTGAAAATGCTGGCAGAGGTGCTTCTGTGTTGTTCTTCTGGAAGAGGAATCTCCATATGGTGATGCTTTTCCTTACGAAATATACTACCAACTTCTTGTGTGGACACGATAGGACCACTGGATTCAAGATACTCTGCCACCTTGATTATGGCGCATAGATTTGCTCTATTTTTTATATTTATTGCGGATGACATTAACGATATAAGGTGAGATTTGTTTTCAGTCAAAGTTCCAGAACAATTTTTAAATTCTACACCAACCTTACTGCTATTTGAAATTGTTTCTTTTTTATAAAGATTTTGTTTTTCTCTCGCAATATTCTTTCCGGCAAGTTTTCCCCGACGCTGATACCATGACTTCTTTAACAAAGGAAACGGCCGCTGTGAAGAATGAGAAGACTATGTATGTACAGAAGTATGTTCGTCATCCCCAATAGGCTTTCTAGACATCGAAGAGCTTGTTAATTCAGAGATATTCAGTTCAAGTTTCGTGTGGCATCAGGCGCTGAACAAGTGTTATACGGCTTGAAAGCTGCTCCATCATCAGCGGGATCTGTGATGTTTTCTTTGATATCTTTCTCTGCTTCTATTCCCATATTTTTCTACCACTGACGAGGTAAAAAGCGGAAAAGGACTTTTCTTGATAACAGTACCATCGAAGATCTCTTCAGCACCACCTTGGGCACATATTAAAGAACCATCGATTTTTGCTTTCTTATGTCGAGGGAAGACATCAGGTGAATGGGAAAGGGCATCCGGCACTATAGTTCTTTTTTTTTCAAAGATTTTTATTGGCTTTTTTGATATTTTTTTCTACTGCTATTCCCATATTTTCGTACCACTCACCAGGTAAAAGCATATAAGGTCTTTTTTTGAAAACAGTGGGGAATGAATTCGAAATTTCTTCAGCTTGTATGTCGATTTCGACTTTTTGATTTTGAAGAAGGGCATCAGACGATAAAGTTCCTTCATTTTCGGCGGACATTTCAGTGTTTTTTTGGATATACTTTTCTGCTGCTATTCCAATATTTTTGTACCTCTGGCGAGGTAAAAGTCGGTACGGCCTTTGCTTTTTGCTGAAAAGAGTAACTGGTGAACTGTGGGAAATTTCTTCAGCACCGAATCGCGCAGGCGCAGTCTTTCGCGCAGTCTTTTTATTTAGCGAACATGCACCAGGTGAATAAGAGACATCTGGAGCATCTATGCTTGAAGGTACACCAGCTGAAGATTGGGGCGCGATGGGCTGCCACATCCGGTCTTTTTGAATTTTTTTATGACAGCATCTCATAATAATTAGATCTGCTTGTATTCCTTTCTACTGGTTGATTTGACAGCAATGAATTGGAAGGAAAAGCATTTCCCTTTTTGGTGGATGTTCAAACAGTTGATGTTTACCGACTGTTCTTGCTACATATCGATCTTTGCTGCCAACCAGTGAGGTCAGAGGGGGGAAATCGGTTTCATTGAACAAAATGTTTTCTTGCTTCTCAAGTAACACGTTTTCATCGCGGAAAAGTGGACAGAAATGGTTGGGTTGAAAACTGGTACCCATCTTGTTATCCAGAACACCATCTCTCGTAAACATTATGTAAATAGCGTCGTTGTTTAAAGGGTCTTCTCTTGGATGTACGAGACCATGAAACAATGAACGTAATGCCGGACTCACGTATGGGTAAACTGAAAAAATTGGACGGCGAATAACCGATGATAAAGCCATAAAGTGAATCAATCCTGCCCAGTTTTTCGAGGTACACGTTTGTATAGCTTGTTGTTTTAAACACTGGAATTTGTTTTTGCCATTTTCGTAACGTCAATGGACAGAGACATCATGAAACGAGTAGTTTTATTGTAGTGCATTTTTGTCTACATCAAACCTTTCATAAAAAAATACCAAAATAAGAAAACCATAATTTATCATAAATTATTATAAAGAGTTTACATTTTATACATTACAAGATTAAGAAATATACTTCATACTTTTTGGACGTCAGTTTTCAGGTCCTACGCGGCCATTTTGGACGTCAGATTCAGCTCTACGCCAGTTTTATATTTTTACCGAAAAAATTACTCAACTTGAACATATAAAACGCCACGAAAAATAGAACTTTAGTAGTAACACAAGTTAATTTAATACTTTAAACATTTCGAAAAGCTTTTAAAAAGCCGAAAACGAGTGGCGCCGGACCTGACTAAATATAGCAAAAAGTTTGATTAAAAAACGTCAGTTTTAAAAACATGAAACCGGACATCATTTTTAACCCATTTGAAGCGTGTTTTCGACTATTTAATGTGGCTGGTAAGTTGCAGACTTCATCTTATACCGTGTGAGGTACTTGTTATTTTCCATATCCTGTGTAAAAATAGAAATTCGGCGGTTTTTGTGGTGGTTCTTGGGCGTTATAGGTTTTCACACCATGAGTACGTAATAAATTTGCCGTTATATTAGCCGCGTATAGGGGTCTGAAACTAACGTCCAAAAATGCCTCATGTCCGCCACTTTTGGCCTCGCTTTTGGATTGGCAGTCAGCCTTACAGGTTTACCTTATTATAGGAAATTAACGCTCCATGAAATTAATTTAAGTCGTGTTAATTTTTGCGAGCGTTAATTTCCGCGACTTTAATTAAGTGGAGCGTTAATTTCCGCGACCTTAATTTCTATTAATATAACCCTAAATTCTGGATCCTGTTCACACGCTTTAAATAATGCTCGAAGGTGGCCAGATTTCTCCTCTTAACCCCTACATTTAGGTATTTTAGGTTCTCAAGCAATCGCCAGTCTGGTTTTACATGCAGTATAGATTTGTTTTGTTCAGGTTTTTTGTATTCAGTGTTAAAATAAAATATGTTCCTGTTGTCACCACAAACTGCGTTGCGTTAATCGCGTTAATTTCCTTCGTTTTTGAAATCTTACCTCCTTTTCGCGTTAATTTCCTTCGGTTCGGAAGTTGTTTTAACTTCAATTCGCGTTAATTTAAGTCGCGTTAATTTCAAATTACCTTAATTAACCCGAGCGTTAATTTCCTATAATAAGGTACATATAGTTCAAAAGGTCGGCCGCCCATAAAGGCAATAAAGCCGCCTCGAAACTGAAAATTCACTCTGTGTCTGCTTGCCGGCTGATGAATTATTGCCAAATGAAAAAACGCGAAGCTTTAAACAGTTGTTTCTCTACTTCTTTCTATTAGTAAATATATCTTAATATTATATGATTGTATTAATAAATTAATTATAAAACTGAATATAAAAAAGTATAAGCTTTACCTTGGGTGACTTGCATAGAATGAGGTGTGCAAAAAAATCTCAGCAGCGGTTAAAAAGGCGAAGAACAGTACATAAACCCTCATTTCCAAACAGAAGAAAAGATGCTGAATTAAAGAAGCAATCTCCATTACCAGTAGATTTGGCAGGAACAAGATCTGGTGGTATGTCTTGCGGAAGTAAACAGCAGGAAAGAGAGTCCACTTTAGCCGACGATATATTCTTGCTTTGGAACAGATTGTTATCAAACAAAAATCTGCGATAGTTTTGTCGCAAAAAAACGAAACAACGTCTATGTTTTTCGCTTATGATAGCATTCGCGTAAATTATTTAAATCCTTGTTCAATTCTCCTACAGACGGAACGGCCATCTTTAATACTCGAAAAATCTATTCAGTTATAACAGATATTAAAGATGCCAGATAATAACGAATATCTCACAGACAATGTAGTCAACTCAAGAAGAAGCTAAATGGCTTCGGTAAGCCAATCAAATGGCAATGTATACTAATGAAAACGTTTACGTTTATTGCATACTGAATGTTTATTTGGATGCAATGTATAATTCAAAGCCTATATAGTGTAGATAGTACGGTAAAATATTAAACCGAGGTCTTGCTGTATTGACCGAAGCGATAGCGAGGTTAATACGTTCAAGACCGAGGTTTAATATTTTACCGTGAAAACCGAACGGTCGAGGTTATTAAGTAGTTTATTATATGGCACTTTTTATTTCAAAATCAATCTTGTATTTCTTGGTCTTCGCTTCCTTTAACTTCGTAAAAACACTGGACTAACGTTATTTTCTGCTGTTTCTTTCTCGTCTGGATACTAGAATTTACTTTCGTAATGTTGATCGTCGTGTATTTCATTTATTTTCGGTCGTTTTTTTCGGCAATAAAAATGTTCTTATTAGGATTTTTTGTTTGTTTCCGTTGGGCATTAACAATTTTCCATAATGCCCACGGGCATTTACGGAGAAATCTCGCCAGTTAAGCAACCAATCACAGCGCGTGGTTTTACCGGAAGTAATCCGTGCCATATAATGACAAAGCCCAGACAGCGTTGCTTTTTTGGCACCAAAACAGTTTGTCGTGAAAAGAAAGCGAAATCGCAAAACTCTACTGATAAATTAACATGAAGAGGAAAAATAATCAGGTCAGAATAAAGTTGTTGGCGTATATAGTTTGGTACGACGATGACGATTTATACAACAAAACTTCTCTGTTCTTTTCAGCTAGTTGCATGCACGATTGTGAACATTTCGAAGGCTTCACAAATCTCATTAAACTAACCTAAAATAGTAAAGGATGACTTTTTAAAGGACTTTGTGACGAGCCAATTAGTGCTCGCGTAAGTGGTCGAGAAGCCCTTTCACTGCAGACCGACAAAAGGTGTAAAGTATAAAGTCATGTCTGTAGAAACTATCACGATTTAAAGGTTAAAGCTGAAGGCGAAGATAAATATTTCGATATTTTCTTGCGTGATGTGAATCTTTCAGACACCCTTTCAAAGGTGAGGACCCGCATCGAAAAGTCGAATGTGTGTGCGTCCTCGTTTATCTTCAAAAAAAGAAATGCCCCAATCAGCAAGCAACAAGAAGAAATCCTGACCTTGAATCGAATTATTCAAGAACTACCGGGTGAAATAGGGATAAAAGTTATTTACATAAAAACGCTTGAAAAAACCATTTCTCCGGTAAAATCCGAGAAGCATTGGAGAAGACGCAAACCGAGATGATTCATTTGAAGTATATTCAGCAGCGGACATAGAGTTATCGCAAGGTATCGAACTTCAAAAGCGTCTGTATTGGAATTCTCGCATTCAAAGATTTTGTCGAAAGAGTTGAAGTCAAAAAAATGTTCTAAATTTGAAGTGTATGGGATAATTGATGTAGAGTGGACGCAAAAGAAAACAGAACTCTTGAAGGTCATGTCTGACAAGGCGGTCCGGTTTCTCCAACAAAAAAATGTAAACCTAAGTGGCCTGCACATCCAAGCTGCGAAAGTCCGAGTGTTTACGAAAAGGATTTGATGAAGGCTTAACGAACGTTTAGATAAATCCCAGTTTGATGTCAAATGGTCCTACCAGAAAATTGAAAACACCGTGAAGAAAATGAATGAAAATGGAACACCAAAGAACAAACAACTGCTGCGCGAAGAACACGAAAACTTTGACAAAAAGTTCACTGAACTTAAACGTCAACAGGCCGCTCTTCAGAAAGCTTTGAACGCCTTTGAAGAATATGTCAAGGCTGAGAAAAAAACAATTAATGCCAGTAATGATCAAGAGAAGAGAATGCCAGCTTACATTGAAGCAGATGATTTTGCAAGCATTAATACAGGGCATCAAAGATGACTATACCGTGGAAGAAGTAGTGCTAATGTCAGAGGATGATGAAGAAGTCTGAAGTGAACATCGGTCATTATTGAATACATGAATTGGTATATAATGTTTGAAAAGTGCTATAGGTTTTAGGCCGTGAACACATAATCAGTTTAAATTTCTTCACATGTGTCATGGCACGTGTTTAATACTAGTATTATTTTAGCGGCTGTTTATATGGGACGTTAAAGGTTAAAATTTTAAAAAGTCATAACATCTTGTATGAATATATAACTCTAAAGCCCCGCACAGACGACCAAGTTTTCCTTGACAAGTTTTATTTGTTCGTGTGTACGACACAAATTGACAAGTTTTTCCTAGACAAGGAGCCTTGTTCAAAAGCTGGGCATGCCAGCTTTTGAACAAGAGAATTTAAATTTGTTCGTGTGTATAGTCGTCAAGGAAAACTTGACAAGATCATCTCCTAAGCTTATTACGCGATCATTGCCGTCAAGGAAAACTGTCCAACCGTACACCTGAGCAATTATAACTTGTACAGGGAAATTGTTGAGGATAAAACGTGTTCATCGTACACACGAGCAAGGAAAGCTACCAAGGAACTTGTGAAGAAAAACTTGGTCGTCTGTGGGGGGCTTAAAACCCTAATCAAACGAGAACGCAAGTCATCGCAAGTTGGCAGTCACAAATTTCTGTGGCGGTCGTTCGAACACCCAAGAACATTAACAAAATAAAGGTTTCATGAGTGTTTTAAACAAGTTTTAACTTTGTCACGGTACATGTTATTTTCGGGAAATTATTCAGAGCGGCAGTGCTGAGATAGCGTGACTGCCAATTTGCGATGACTTGCGTTGACTTGTCGTTTGATTAGGGCTTAAAGACTCTAAATATGATAAATACTAAAAAAACAATGCCCGTCAAACAATGTTTAAAATAATGCAAACTGGACTGATGCAGTGAAGATTGTTTTCATATGTTCCTAGAGGGCCTAGTATGTAAGAGAATAAACACAAAGGGTAAAATTAAACCCGCACGTGATAAATACGCGTTTGTTTGTTTTTTTGTTCTCAAACGGAAGCCATTTAAATGCTATAGCTACTGCATGTATTCTATTAAAACTGAAAGTGTGTATCTGCCGCACGCTTTAATACACATGCAGTCGTTTGTGGATATGTTCGATCTAAACTTGTATAACGATTCGGCTGAGCTTGCATCGTGTGTCCTGTTCGATGTCGACGATGGAACAACCTTGGATTTTCTTCGAAATAAGATAAAAAGTGAAGTAGAAAATCTCATGCCATCTGATTATAGGTTCCTTGTTTCGGACAGTCCTGTAGAACTAAGTCAAGAACAAACGATAACCACGACGATGGTGATTCAGTGGGAAAAGAACGAGGCCGATACTACGTTACAGGGAGTTGAAATTGTGCGATAACGTTGGTACGAAGTCGAAGAATGAAACCTGGGAAGGTCAAGCATTCATCCGCTGAGGCAACTCCGAAATATTGCGCCATAAGTTCCATAACAGTACCTGTTTCAAAAGGAAATGACGCTTTTTCTTTGTTAAAATCTCCTTACAACCTGTTCCATCAAGGGCATTAAAATTTATTCGGAAGAGAAAACGGGAAAAGTTTTGGGAAAGAAAAGGAAAGAAGAAGGTTCTGGAATAGGAAGGCAAAAGAATTATGTAAGAAAAACATTAAAAAAGAAGATCTATATATCCATATCCATGATGAATGGCGTGTACACAAAGCCGATTTAATAACAACTGAAGCCAAGAGCAAGGAAACGACAAAAAGAATCTACACTAAAAAGGGGAACTTTGCAAACGCAATATTGCCAGAGTCGATCAAGCAAAGCAAAAATTGGAAGATTTAAAAAAGGACATAGAAAAGGAAGAGAAAGGTTCTTGCATTGGGAAATTAAAAAATCTGAAAAGGCTTCGCGAAGAACTTTTTTCAGTAAGAAGCGAACTAAGAAAAGCACAAGATGCTTTGAGGAAATCAAACGCAAAACTTTATTAGTTTCAAATGTATCCCTAAATTCTATGCTCATTGACATTGACGTTGTTTTAAGTTCGAGAACACTTGTGCAATTGAGGTAAATTTTGGTAAACATTGCCTTTTTTATAAAGAAAAAAAAGTTCATTTATTTGTAACACAATGTGGTTCACAAAAAGTGTATTGAATTGCGCTTATATCAACGTACCATACGGCATATAGGCATAGCTAAACAAATATTTCTTGTGTTGTCTGAAAATATATATATTTTTAGATTTACATTAGATTTTTAATTTAAATTTACATGCATGATAGATATTCTGTTTCAATTTCGATTGTCACAGGCAATGCTCCTCAAGCTTGACGTTCCAGCACACAAGGACGTCACCAAGGGAGGGGAGGGTTAAAAGGGTATAAGAAAATTAAAAGGTTGTATTAATATTCCTTAAATATAACTTGTTCTATCATGCAGATAACTAGATTTGTACCATGTGACCATAGGCGTATCAGGCTGGGGGCAGGGGCAAATGCCCTCCCAAAATATTTGAAAAAGGTAAATTCAGGCACTTTCTGGTGGGAATTTCGGGCAATTTTGACATGTATTGCTGTGAAATGTTCTACAAAAATTCATATGTTAAACTAAGACTGAAAAATACGACTTATAGATCAAGCTACACCTATGCATGTGACTAGTCATTTTCTCATATAGATTATCTTATCTTCCACTCTACCCCGCTATAGCTCGAAAATCCTGCTTTGCCAAACATGGCAAAAACCTTGGGCAAGAACATGGCAGGGAATAAACTGCGCTAAGAAAACACTGGGAGGCTGGTACCCAGATGTCTTTACTAAGCAGATATATACGTGAGTTGCACGATCATGCGCACGCACCATTTTGGCAGACCACTTGGATAATTTTTGTGGGCCACAGGCATAATTGTGCCGGCTACATGCATAACAAATGTTGTAAATGAAAGAAATTCAACAATTTCTGAAAATATTAGCATCAGGAATTATCTTTATTTTTAAAAATAGTTAAACTTCGTTTAGTATTGGCCACGTTTTTAAAGCATGTGGCCCACCAAAATGAAGCGCGCGCAACATCGTGCAACTGGCCTATATAATTTTCAATAAAAATATATCATTTATAGAATTCAGCAAATTATTACCCATCAAGATGGTATATTATGCCCTAGGTAATATTTATCCTGAGGGTTAATAATTTTCCGAATACACACCTGGGAGAGGTTCTACATTTTTGGCCCAGAATTTCCAGGCATCACTCATGAAGTTACCGACTTGATAAATCTGTACCTAGATTTAAAATTACCTCCATAGAATTCAAAAAGCTGAACAAAAGCCGACCCTTTGAAATTCCAGGCTGATGAAACGCCCCTTGGAATTTCCAAGCTCAAACCACTCCCCCCCCTTGCACAATTTCCAAGCTCAAACCACCCCTCCCCCATGGATTTTCCAAGCTCAAAAACACCCCTCCCCCTTGGAATTTCCAAGCTCAAACCACCCCTCCCCCCATTGGATAATCCAAGCTCAAACCACTCCCCCCTTGGATTTTCCAATCTCAAAAACACCCCTCCCCCTGGGAATTTCCAAGCTCAAACCACTCCCCCCTTGGATTTTCCAAGCTCAAAAACACCCCTCCCCCTTGGAATTTCCAAGCTCAAAACCACTAAATATGAGTTGATTCAACCTATCGTGCAATGTTTCGATATGTTATGCGATGGTTCAACTATTGATTGTGAAATGATTGAACTAGTTGTGCGACGGTTCAACCTAAGTATGTAAAATGGCCTAATGTGAAACAGCCTAATGCGAAATGGTTTACATGTAATGTGAAATAGCGTAATGTGAAACAGACGTAATGTGAAACATCCTATTGTGAAACAGCGTAATGTGAAACAGCGTATTGTGAAATAGCGTAATGTGAAACATCCTATTGTGAAACAGTGTAATGTGAAACAGCGTATTGTGAAATGGCGTAATGTGAAACAGCGTAATGTCAAACAGCGTAATGTCAAACAGCCTAACGTGAGATGGCGTAATGTGAAATAGCGTAATATGAAATAGCCTAATGTGAAATAACGTAATATGAAACAGCGTAATATGAAACAGCGTAATGTGAAACAGCCTAATGTGAAATAG
This sequence comes from Paragorgia papillata, assembly GCA_035771165.1. Lineage (NCBI taxonomy): Eukaryota > Metazoa > Cnidaria > Anthozoa > Scleralcyonacea > Coralliidae > Paragorgia > Paragorgia papillata. The sequence goes on along the minus strand of JAWNZC010000063.1, from coordinate 20,494 downwards.
CGTACGTCATTGTTTTCTGTCAACCCGACTCAACTTTTTATCGGCACGTGATCGTGGATAGATAACTAAGTCTTGGACGAAATATCTGCACTCATTTTGGTTTTGGACTTTTAAAGCGAAATTATAAAGAAGGTAGGTAAAGTATACAATAATCTTATGTTTTTAAACTCCGTTTAGTCCGAGATTGTCTACTTCTTCATGCATAATTCATAAAATGGAATATTGCAATATTAATAATTAGCAGCATATTACCAGAGAAATTTAAATAGTAGTCCGTCCAGTATCCGATCCTTTCTAAATTCTGATTAAGAGAACTTACTGTAAGACGTAAATTATTTCCTTAACAATGCCAAACAACACTAGGCCAAAACATTCAGTGTTTAATTATCAACTATTCGGTATATCGCGAGTTTACAGGAGACCAAATTAAACTTACCCTGAATTATTATTTTGTTGTGGCCATTTTTTCCAACAAAAATGTTTTGCCTTTGTGTATCGGTTCACTGAGTGATTCAATCAAACACTCGTGTTAGGTTTGAAATTCGATGTTTTTTATTATCTCTATAATTTGACATATTTGTTGATTTTTCTCAGCCAGCCATGGAAAACTTTGCATTGTAAGAAAGCTTATATATTCATTCGGTCCATATTAAAAAGTTGGGTGAAGGATTTGAATAATGCAAAACAGAAATTATAATGTGTCAAATTACTTACCCCACATGAGTATTGTAGTCCAATCTATTATAAATTCCTGTCCCTTTCAATCAATTATGTTGTACCCTTTGACCAGCCTCGCTCACATGACTGATATGGACCAATTTTCCAATGTGCCCTGCTAATGTTTTGTAGTGGTCCAAATCCCCCCCTAAAGCCCCCCCCTGTATTGACAACACATTTAACAGATGCCATTCATGTCCATCTTTTGTATGCCGTATCGTTTGTAAATAAATTGGCCCCAACATTATATTATTGCCCACGCCAATATTTTGATGTATTAATGATATTAAAATACATTTTTGTAAATAGTTATCTTGGTTGGTTGTACACCCATGGTATGTCAAGTAGATTAATTGTAAACATTCTTGAGGAAATTTTAATGCATAGAATGTGAAAATCTTTGCTCCTTGTACATTCTACTTGCACTATCATTATATATGAACATTTTAGCTCAAATTATATAACAGCTGTAGTTTTTAGTTCATGATATATAAAATAACTGGTAAATAGTTTAGCCATTATTTCCTTTGCACAAACACATTTTCTTATTGAGGTTCTTCAATGGTTTTTGGATCTGGTCTGTCAACTGCTTATCTTGTCTCGATCTACATTGGTCATGTGTGTGAGAAATAGTCTTTCAACGTACTATTGAACAGAATAACAGTCAATTCAAAATGACAATTAGTGAGTGTATTTATAATATTTTATAATATAGGCTAGTGGTTCCCTTGCATGTTTAATAATATAATGGATCATTATGTAACAGAGTTGCGAAAACGGAGTATATTGGAAGTTTGTGGCAATATTCCCTACAGTGTGGAGAACTTCAGTATCGCGAAGAATCGGGAGTTATGTGCAACTAGACTTGAGGTCTTGGCAGAAAATGTCATTACGTCACGAAAGCATAACCCTAACTCGATATTGTATTTTGAACATTGCTTAATCACAGCAAGAAAATGTATTTCTAAAGAGTGGAGGCTGTGATCAGAAGGCAGATTTCCATTCTCTATGAAGCTCCTACGGAAATGCAAGTGAACTAGTACGTGGGATGGTGTCCAAAATTTATTAATTTCTGAAGAACAACTTCATTTTTTATCAAAGGTATATTGTATTTATAAGCTTTTTATTAGAATAAGAAATACTAAATTGGGTATAATTTTATATATGCGTGTCCAAAAACATAATGTGGTGGTAGAATTAGATAAAGGGGGTGTGACCATTGGAGAAATAAATGTGAGGGGTTGGAATGTTATTCATTTTTGTACGAAATTTTTTGGTCAACTCTTTGGCAAGATTTTTTCAAACTTTATCTGAGTATGATATTTTTAGTTCAAGCAAAGCACATCCCCTAATTTGTTGGGCAAAACATCATGTTTTACTTTATAATAATTAATTGCATTTATTAACTTTAACTGTGTTAATTGGATAATTAAACAACAAGCATCAAAACAGTTAGTCAATATTCGCTATTTCACAGGTGGTTTCAATTTTAATCAATTTGAGACCAAAAAATTGCATCCCCTGGGGGGCAGCTCGTTCGTTAATGGGCTATACAGGTCAATGTATTTTCTCATTATAATTTACTATTGTGTGAGGTTGGGTTACAGTTGAATCGTAACATGGTCTGGAAATTTGGGATTAATAATTATGGTCTGAAATATTGTAAGGTTTTGGTATTAAAATTAAATATGTGAATTTATTGAATAATCTATAGAACTAGTATATAATTTTTATATTTGCATGGGAATTTTAGGGCCCAGTTCCAGGAGATTAGGGTATAGAAAATCATATATTTAGGTCCATAAAACTTACTTTTTGTTAATGATGGGAAGACAAAAACATTGTCCCAGTGTATACTCTTATAGAAAACGGATTTAATGCAAAAAGAATACTGAGGCAAAGATGCTGTGGAGTAAGCCTATGAACAGTGAGATGAATCGCTTAAATCGGAAGTAAAACATTAACGAATGCACCATAAGAGGTTTAGCGATATAGCAATGATCAATCACTGGAAAGTGTACCGTTTCAACGTATTGATTGTCAACACATTCCCAAGATATATCAGGTCCAATTTATATGAGGCTGCCATGTGTTGCAAAAGTATGTGGGTTCAAATGAGAATGCTACATAACATGCATTGAAATAGAAATATACAACCACAATCATATGCTGATTCTTAGAAAGTTGTCCATACTGAAAATTGCGCGCAAGGTTTATCATCTCTACCCCCAAAAGTGTACTTTGCCGTGTGCATATTCAAGTATACTTTGCAATGTGAAATTTTCAGCATACTTCAGTGTGCGTGAATTGTCAATATATATTGTGCGTGAATTTTCAGTATACTTATTGTGCGTAGCGAGTTTCATACGGTGGCTCAGAGATGGACATAAACACTTATATATTTATTTATCGCGACTTTTTTCGCTACTTTTATATTATTTTCCGCGACTTTTTTTCGCTACTTTTTATAATTATTGATTTTCGCCGCGCCTTTTTTCGCGAACTTTATTTTCGCGACTTTTTTCGGCGACTTATTCAGATATCATGAGACGGAAACTAGCCCCTTATAGGTGTGTTTTCGAAAGGAATATAACCATGGCTAATCTATATTATTTTGTATTTGTATGTTACAAATTAGTCAACTGTTTAAGGTCTATTGTTTAACCACAATATTCCTCCTGTGAATCAAGCGATAGAACGCATTTGAAGCAATCGTGAACTACTTTAGGCTTGGTATTTAACTGCAAGCAAGAAAATTATTGTGTTTATGTCATCTCCAGGGGCGTAGGAACCGGGGGGAAACGGGGCATGTGCCGCCCCCCAACTTTGTCAATGAAGTGACCCTAATATTTTTGCAAACAGACCAAATGTGCCCTTATTTATGATAAAAAAACAACGTGTTTCAAGTGTCCTTTTAAACTCCTACCCCCCTGAACACAAGTGCCCTTTGTAGCTGGTGTAGCTGTGCCCCTTACACAGATTCAACTTGCTTCCTACGCCACTGGGCATCTCTTAGCCAGCGGTAACCCAGGAGTCCCCTACCACTCACCTTACCTAATCAATTTCTTGTGTCCCACAGCCTGAACAACAACATTCATATCGGTGGCGGTCCACCCTATGGGATCCACGCCTTCTTCTACAATACGCATGGCTTTGTGGTATTCTTCTTAGACTGCCGTATGACTTTAAAGTCGAAGTTCCGTGAATACTGGCGTAGAAAAACCCCTAAAAAATTTTGGGCCTAGGATTATAGAATACCACCGCCACTTGTAATAGATATGATCATTCAGGTGCCAACCGCAGTCCCGTGGTTTCCATTGGTGTAATAGGGTGGTTAAGGAAATCGGTAATTTTCCATCCCACAAACGTACCCCGATTTGTGGATTAGGGTTAGGGTTTCATGGTTCCCATATGTATGGGGGCGCCAGGTAATACCGTAAATTTTCTTAGTAGTAGCAGCTGGGTAATCAATTTCTGAAAAGTCGGTCGGGGTAGTTACTATAATCGCTCCAAAATTTCTGCTGCAAGTAAAACCAAGCGCTAAAGATAGTTCACGATTGCTTCATTGCGTCCTACTATCGCTTTGATTCACAGTAGAATATTGGTGGTAAAATAAGCCTTAACAGTTGCTATTGGGTAATGTATCACAATACAAAATAAATAGGAAGCATGGTTTATTACCTTTCGGAAAACACCTAAAATAAGGGCCTAGCTCCATTACTCTGTGAATCTGGAAAAGTCGCGAAAAAAAAGGCGCGAAAAAATAAAAAGTCGCGAAAAAAATAAAAAAGTAGCGAAAAAAGTCTGCGTAAAAATAAAAAAAGGTGTTTATTGTTCATCATCTGAGCCAAACCGTTATTAATTCAACATACTCTATGTGAGCGTGAATTTATTTCAATGATTACATATGTGGCGTGAATTTTCAGTAATACTTTCGTGTGATGGAATTTTCCAAGTGTACTTTGTGCCATGCATTTTCAATATACGCTTGTGCGTAGAATTTTTCCAATATACTTTAGGCGAGTTGCCATTTTCTAGTATACTTTAGTGAGCATACGTTGTCCAAAAACGTCATGTATAGAAATATACACAAACTTTGATTAGTGTAAATAAAACCATCGCAACAAAATGGCCGTGTATTTGTGATGGAATGGAATATTACTTATATCTTTATATACTTATACTATGTGTATGTTCCCATGCAGTTTGCAATGCTGACGACATTATTGAATATCTTCAAGACTTGAGGAGATCATGCGAAGAAGCAGAGAGGCGGTGGTTCACAATGGACACGAATTTGATTGAGCATATACACCGAAAAATGCAAGACCACTTAAGAGTGCTTGTGGGCATCATCGCATGTTGTGCTGGTCATGGTGAGTTAACTAACACAGTGCAGACGCTGTATAACAGTGTCCTTCGGATATTTGAACATTATTCCTCTCTTCTCGAACAAGAACAAAGTGTAAACGAAGGAAACGCGTGTCCGGCAGTGATAAGAACTGGCAGGCCAGGTCGACCAAGGTGTGTCGCTTTTAATACTACATTATGGCTTTAGTTTATGCTCGAGTTTATGCTATAAAATTTAACAATAACACATTTTAAATATTACAAACTGGGACGGTGGGTATATAAAATTTGAGTATACTCATAAATCATATTAATGTGCAGGTAATTAATATAACCCATGAACCAGTTGCTCAAACAATTTTGCACGAGTACGAGATATGACAATGGTCAGCTGCTGCTAGAGGCAATTGGTGTAGAACAGATCAACAATATACCGGAGGAGACTTATTATATTGGGATGAACCACAAACGAGGAAAATGTATTTATTAGACACGCCAAAATGCAGACCTAGAATTGTCATACTAAGCACAAATACTTCAACAAATGTCCAAACGCTAGGCGAAACGTATGTCCAAGAATGTGGAGCTTGAGGGTCGAGAGGTTTGAAAATACAAAGATGGCGTGAGTACTAGAAAGGCTGGAGGTAAGTGAGTTATTTATCTTTGGACCTATAAATGTTAGGCCCCACCAGATGGGGTGAGGGTCGGGCATGATGTGGGCATTTGAATTTATTCGTTGCGTAAATTTTTGATCAAATGCCTCACGGTCGGGCGATAAAATATATGTAAAATGTAAATGAAATATCTCCATATAGGGGATTTCCTTAGAACCTCCAGCAAAATTAGGCCTTACTCGTTGATTCTTTACAATCTTCAAACACATATGCCATATAAAAATGGGATAATTGTGCAACTTATTAATAGAGCAATATCTTTTGGAGTGAATAAATACCGCGAAAAGTACATGTTTAATAAAAGTACATGGGTGGAGAAATACAACAGCTTGTTTTAAAATGGCAAAATGTATCACTAATATTCACCATACCTTGTGCAGTTTTTTTGCTTGTTTTGCATTCCAAAATCCAAGATTGGCTTCGCTGCCCCACAAGTTATCAACTGCCTAGCAACCCAGGTGCAAATTAACGGCACATCACGGCAGCCAGATCAATGTAGCCCCACCCCTCGGGTCCAGCATAATGAATCGAAATTCCCGGAGCGTGGGGTTGTGAAGAAGATAGGAGTAAATGCCCCATATATGCCTGCCCCCACCTGTGGGGGCTTAACATTTGATAGGTGCATTACAATAGCTACCAGCTGGTGGACCATGGCCCCTAGCCCCTCACAGTGTATCCCCAGATAATAACACTTTCCATACCCCTCTGCCCAGTACATTAAAAATTCACATTGCTTTAAAAAATAGACGGATAGTAGACAATGGAGCAAGAAACCATGGTAAAAAAAATAATACTGTATTGGCTCGTTAAATATGTGGCAAATGCTAGACTTCTGGAAATGACATTGCTTTTGTACCATGTTGCCACTTGCCAATGATAGGTTATTCTGATTTCCTTTAGAATTCCACTTCCTTATGATTTCTCAGTTATTGCATGCCATAGTAATTAGGTTGGTTTAACTAAATTAATTACCAATGCAGTAGTAGCTGACTGCATGTACTGTATTTTGTACAGTAATATCCAAAGGATAAAATAATGCTGTAATTGGTTTCATTGTTTTAAAGATTCTAGATCCTGTTGTGTCGTGGCATTGAGAAGAATGACGATGTTTGAGAAGGGCGCGTTTTAATATAAGGTTGGCTCATGACCTAATATGTTGATGGTGACGAAATGAATATATAAATTTTTGTTATACAATTATTACACTGGTGGTGGGGGCCAACTTTTACAAAAAACTGAGATAATAAAATGATAGTGGACTACAATCCTCCAGGACAAAAGTTGTGCTTGGGACACCTATGCGAAAATCGGCCAAAATCGGCAAAATGGCCCAACCAGTTTATGTCCGAGGATATGTCTGAAAATGGCGAGTTTAATGAATTTCTTACAATAAAACGCAGCTTTTTATTAACTTGTGTAACATTGCAAAATATAATACAGGGGATTAACTAAAAGAGAAAGAGCCCCCATCTCTTGCTCCCCCTTACACGCCCTCAATGTGGGAAGGGATCATTGGAGCAGAGTCCTCCCTGCAGATGTATCCCCACAACACGCACTGGGTAACCTACCCGCACTAACGTCTGCACGAGAGCTCATCTCTTTAATTTAGCATATTCACCCAACAAACCTTCTATACCACCCACAAACAATTTGTGTGTATTCATGCATGTGGGAAGCGTATTTATGTATCATTTTCGAGCAAACTTGGCATGCGCAGGAATCTGCCCGCCCCCCCAAATTGTTTTTTTCTTCGATTTTGTTTGTTTAAATTTCGTCCATTTTCCACAGACAGTTCACTGAAAATGGCGAGTTTATGATTTTTTCAATAAAACGTCACGCTTTTTAACTTTGTAACATTGCAAAATATATCTATCACTTTAAATAAAAAAGAAGCCTCCCATCTCAGTGCTCCCCCTTACCGCCCTCAATGGGGGGAAGGAGGAATCACTGGAGCAGAGGTCACTCTGCAGAGTTTACCCAAACCCGCACCGTGTACCCAACCCGCCCGAGAGCATCTTCTTTATAATTTTTGCATATTCTCTATTTCCCCAAACCTTCATATACCCCACAAGAACAATTTGTTGTTCATTGGTAGCATGTGGGATGCAGTATTTATGTCATTATTCGAGCAAACTGCGTGCAAGAAATCGTCCGCCCCCAACCCAAATTTGTGTTTTTTCTTCGATTTTTGTTTTAATTTTTCCGTCATTTTCAAGACAATCCTGCACAAAAAGTGCTTGGGACCAACTATGGCGGAACAATGTCGGTCAAAATCGCAAAGTGGAGCCGCAACATTTTTAGTCCCAGGATTGTCTGAAAATGGCGAGTTCTTAATGATTTTTCAATAAGAACGCAGCTTTTTAATTAAACTTTGGTTAACATTTGCAAAATATAATACAGTTTAATAAAAAAGAGCCCCCCCATCTCTGCTGCCCCCTTACCCCCTCAATGGGGAAGCGAATCACTGGAGCTAGAGTCTCGTGGGCTGCTAGAGTTTCCCACCCGCAACCGTTACCGCTACTCGAGCAACGAGAGCTCTATTTAATTTGGCATATTCACCAAACCTTTCTATACCGCCCACAAACAATTTGATTGTTCAAGGTGGCATGTGGGAAGCGTCATTTATGTCATTTTCGAGCAGAACTGTGCGCAGAGAGATCTGGCACGCCCCCAAATTGTTTTTTCTCTCTCGATTATTGTTTAATAATAATTCGTTTCGTGGTCATTTTCAGCACAATCCTGTGACAAAAGTGCTTGGGACACTATGCGAAGCTTTTTTAACTTTGTAACATTGCCAAAATAGTATACAGTTTAATAAAAGAGCCCCCATCTCTGCTAACCCCCTTAACAACCCCCCCTCAATGGGGAAACGTGATCACTAGGAAGCATAGTCTCTTGCGAGAGTTCCCACCCGCACCGGTACCGACCCGCACGTCCTCGAGAGCTCTAATTCTAATTTGCATATTCAAACCAAACCTATCTAAATACTATAACCCCAACAGAAAACAGATTTGTTGTATCATGGCATGGTGGGGAGCGTATATATGGTCATTTTCTCCGAAGCAAACTGCGCAGGAATCGGCCGCCCTCGCCACAATTGTTTTTTTATCTTCGTGATTTTGTTTTAATTTCTGGTCATTTTCGCTACAATCCTGGGGAAAAGTGCTTGGGACAAAAAAGGCCTATCTGGCGAAAATCGTCCAAAATCGGCAAAGTGGCCCCAACAGTATATAGTCCAGGATTGTCTGAAAATGGCTAGTTTTATGATTTTTCAATAAAACGCAAGCTTTTTTAACTTTTGTAACATTTGCAAAATAATCATACAGGTTAATTAAAAATAAAATGAGCCCCATTCAGCTCCTTCTCCCCCTTACCACCCCCTCAATGGGTGAAGCGAATCACACTAGAGCAGAAGCCCTCTGCAGAGTTCCCCACCCGCGACCGTAACCGGGATCCCACCCGCACGAGAGCTTCTATTTAATTTGTCATATTCACCAAACCTTCCTATATGCAACCCCACAAACAATTTGTTTGTTCCATTGTCATGTGGGAGCGTAATTTATGTCATTTTCTGAGCAAAACTGGCGCAGAATCGCCGCCCCCAAATTGTTTTTTTTTTCTCTTCGATTTTGTTTAAATTCTGTCATTTTCAGACAAATCCTGAGACAAAAAGTTGCTTGGGAACACCTAATGCGAAGCATTTTTAACTTTGTGAACCATTTGCAAAATATATAACAGTATTAATAAAAGAGTCCCCCCATCGTATCTGCTCCCCCCTAATACCCCCCCGTCAATGGTGAATGCGTATCACTGGTAGCAGAGTCTCTTTGCAGAGTTTCCCAACCCCGCACCGGTACCAAGCCACCCGCACAGAAGAGCTTCCTAATTAATATTGCATATTCACCAAACCTTCAATACCCCACAAAAACAATTTGTTGATTATCACTGCATGTGGGAGCGTATATTATGTCATTTTCGAGCAGAACTGCCGCAGAATCGCCGTCCCCCAAATTAGTTTTTTTCTTCGATTTATGTTTAATTCTGTCCATTTTCAAGACAGTCTGAAAAATGGCGAGTTTTAATGATTTTCCAATAAAACAGAGAACGCAGCTTTTTTGAACTTTGTAATCAATGGAAAATATATACCACACTTTAATAAAAGAGCTCCCATCTCGGAGTGCTCCCCCTTAACCCCCCTCAATGGGGACGATCACTAGGAGTCAGAGTATCTCTGCAGAGTTTCTCCACCCGCAACCGGTACCAACCCCTCACGAGAGCTCTAGTTAAATTTTTGCATATTCTCCCCAAACCTTCTAAAACCCCAGAAAACAATTTGTTGGTTCATGCATGTGAGGAGCGATATTTATGAGTCATTTTCGAGCTAAAAAACTGCGTCAGAATCGTCCGGCGCCCCAAATTGTTTTTTTTTTCCCCTTCGATTTTTGTATTAAATTTCGTCATATTTCAGACAATCCAGCATCAAAAGTGCTTGGACACTATGCGAGAAATCGTCCAAAAACGGCAAAGTAGGCCCAACAGTTTTGGTCCAGGGATTGTCTGAAAATGGCGGAGTTTATGATTATTTTACAAATAAAACGCAGTGCTTTTTAACTTTGTAACATTGGCAAAATTATATACAGTTATAAGTAAAAGAGCCCCCCATCCTCCTGCTGCTCCCCCTCTAACCCCTCAATGGGGAAGCGATCACTGTAGCATCAGTCTCTGACAGTAGTTCCCAACCACCGCCAACCGGTTAAACCACCCGCACGAGAGCTCTAGTTAAATTTGCATATTCACCAAAACTTTCTATAACTCCCCACAAACAATTTGTTGTATCACTGGATGCATGTGGGAGCGTAATTTATGTCAATTTCCGGAGCAAACAGACTCTGCGCAGCAAAATCGCCGCCGGCCACCAAATTGTTTTTTTTCTTCGATTTATTGGTTAATTTAATTGATTTTTCAATTAAAACGAACAAGAGCTTTTTAACTTTGTAACATTGCAAAATATATACAGTTTTAATAAAAGAGCCCCCATCTCTGCTCCCACCCTTACCCCCTCAAAATGTGGGAAGCGATCAGCTGGAGCAGAGTCTCTAGCAGAGATTCCCACCCGTAAACCGTCCTATTCCCAACCCCGCACCGGTACCACGAACCCGCCACGAGAGCTTCTATTTAAATTTGGTGCATAATTCACCAAACCTTCTATATCCACACAAACAATTTTGTTTGTTCAATACGCATGATGGGTTGTGTAAGCGTATTTATGTCCATTATTCGAGCACACTAAACTGCGCCAGAATCGCCGCCCACCAAATTTGTTTTTGTTACTTCGTGATTTATGTTTAATTCCGTCATTTTTCAGACAATCCCTTGTGAGAAAAGTGCTTGGGACACAAATGCGAAAAATCAGTTCAAAAATCGGTCAAAGTGGGCCCAACAGTTTTTGTCCAGGATATGGTCTGAAAATTTAGGCTAGTTTATGTGATTTTTCAATAAAACGGCAGCTTTTTAACTTTGTAACATTGCAATAATATATACAGTTTAATGAAAATAGCCCCCATCTCTGGCTCCCCCTTACCCCCAATCAATGGGGAAAAAAGCGATCACTGGAGCCAGAGTCTCTGCAGAGTTCCCACCCGCACCGAGGGTACCTCACCCGCGACGAGAGCTCTATTTAATTTGCATTATTCACACAAACCATTCTATAACCCCACAAACAATTTGTTAGTTCCATTGCATGTGGGATGCGTATTTATGTCCCATTCTTCCACAGAGCAAACCTGCGCTCAAGAATCGCCCGCCCCCAAATTGTTTTTTTTCTATCGATTTTGTTTAATATCGTCATTTTCATTTTCCGGACAATCCCTGGACAAAAGGTGCTTGGTGACACTAATGGCGACAAATCGGCGCCAAAATCGGCAAATGTTGGCCGCAACAATTTTGTCCAGGATTGTACTGAAAAAAATAGACAGAGTATTATGATATTATTTCAAAATCAAACAACATCAGCTTTTTAAACTTTGTAACATTGCAAAATATAGTACAGTTTTAAAATAAAGGATGCTCCCCATCTCTGCTCCCCCTTATCCCCTCAATGGGGAAGCGATCACTGGAGTAGAGTCTCAGTCTGCAGAGGTTCCCACCCGCACCGGTTACCAACCATCCGCACTGAGAGCCCTCTATTTAATTATGCATATTCACCAAACCTTCGTATACCCCACAAGGCGATTTGTTGGTTCATCCTGCGCCAGCATGTGGAAGCCGAGTATTTAATGTCCATTTTTCGGAGCAAACAGCGCAGCGGGCGCGCAGAATCACACCCCAAATTGTTTTTTTTCTTTATCGATTTTGTTTAAATTCGTGCATTTTCATGGACAATCCTGGACAAAAGTGCTTGGACACCCTATGGCGACAAATCGTGCCAAAATCGGCAAAGTGGCCCAACAATTTTGTGCCCAGGATTGTCTGAAAATGACGAGTTTTTATATATTTTTTCAATCAAAGCAGCAACAGTCTTTTTAACATTTGTAACCATTGCAAAATATATACAGTTTAATAAAAAGAGCGCCCCCCATCCTCATGCTCCCCCCTCACACCCCTTCAAAGGGAAAGCGATCACTGGAAGCGATGTAGTCCCCTGTGCAGAGTTCCCGACCGCGCACCGTTACCTACCCGGCACGAGAGCTCTATTTGAATTTGCATATTCACCAAACCTTCTATACCACCACAAACAATTTTGTTGTTTCATTGCAATGTGGGAGCGTATTTACTGTCCCCCCCCCCCCCCCCCCCATTATCGAGGCAAACCTGCGCAGAAATCGGCCGCCCCCAAATATGTTTTTTTTTATTTTCCTTCGATTTTGTTTAAACTCTTCGAGCCATTTTTCAGACAATCCTGGAGAAAAAGTCCTTGGGACACTATGCGAAAATCGTACAAAATCCGGCAAAAGAGCCCAACAGTTTTTTGTCCAGGTATTATCTGAGAAATGGCTAGTTTATGATTTTTCAATAAAACGCGTTCGCTTTTTAACTTGTATAACATTTGTGGCAAAATATAAGTACAGTTTAATAAAAGAGTCCCCTACCCATCTCTGCTCCCCCTTACACCCTCAATGGGGAAGCGGAAATCACTGGAGCAGAGTCTCTTCTCTGGCAAAAGAGTTCCCCACCCCGCACCGTGTACCTACCCCGCACCGGAGAGCTCTATTTAAAATTTGCATTATTCACCAAACCCTTCTATACCTCCACAAACAATTTGTTGTTTCATGCATGAGGGTAGCGTATGTTATGTCATTTTCGAGCAAAAACTGCGCAGAATCGCCGCCCCCAAATTGTTTTTTTTATATCTATCGATTGTTGTTTAAATTCCGTCATTTTTCAGACGAATCCTGGACAAAAGTGCTTTGGAGACAGCTATGCGGAACAATCGCCAAAATCTGTCAAAGTGGCCCAACAATTTTGATCCAGGATTGTCTGAAAATGACGAGTTTATGATTTTTTACAAATCAAACACAGTCTTTTTAACTTTTGGTAACAAACAATTTGCCAAAATTATATACAGTTTAATAAAAGAGCCCCCATCTCTGCTCCCCCCTAAAACCCCCTCAATGGGGAAGCGATCACTGGCGTAGAGTCTCTCTGCAGAGTTCGCCCGGACCCGCACTCGGTACCACCCGCACGAGAGCTCTATTTAATTATGCATAATTCACACAAACCATATCTATACCCCACAAACGATTTGTTGTATTCAATCCGCACTGTGGGATGCGTATTTATGTCATTTTCGATATTCGAGCAAGACAGCGCAGAATCCCCCCAAATATGTTTTTTTCTTCAGATTTTGTTTAATTACGCGATCAATTTTCAGACAATCCTGGACAAAAGTGCTTTGGGGACAACTAATGCGACAAAATCGCCAACAATCGGCAAAGTGGCCCAACAATTTTAATAGTTTTCCCAGGATTGTCTGAAAAAGACGGAAAGTTTTATGATTTTACATATTCAAATCAAACACAGCTTTTTTAAATAAAACTTTGTAACATTTAGGCAAAATATAAATACAGTTTAATTTAAAAAAGAGCCCCCATCTCTGCTCTCTCTGCTCCCCCTCACCCCCATCAAATGGGAGAAAGGCGAACACTGGATGCAGAGTCTCTGCAGAGTTCCCACCCGCACCCGGGTAACCCGACCCGCACGTAGAGCTCTATTTAATTTGCATATTCACCAAACCTTCTATACCCCCAACAAAACAATATTGTTGTTCATAAGCATGTGTGGAGCGTATTTTAATGTCATTATTTTTACAGAGCAAACCGTGCGCAGATCTGATCCGCGCCCGCCCCCAAATGGGTTTTTTTGCTGTCGATTTTGTGTTAATTTCGCCCATTTTCAGACAATCCTGTGATGAAAAAGTCCTTGGGACACTAAATGCGAAAATCGTCCAAAAAATCGGCAAAGTGAGGCTCCGTAAAAAAAAAAAAAAAAAATGGGGGGGGGGGGGGGGGGGGGGGGGGGGGGGGAAAAAGGGGGGGGGGGGGGGGAAAAAGAAAAAAAAAAAAAAAAAAAAAAATAAAAAAAAAAACAACAGTATTTGTCCCGGATTATCTGAAAATGTCTAAGTTTTTAATATGATTTATTCAATAAAAGCGGGCTTTTTAAACTTTATAACATTGCAAAAAAATATATACAGTTTAATAAAAAAAGAGCCTCCCGATCTCTGCCTCCCCCCTTATACCCCCTCAAGTGAGGGAAAGCGACTCACTGGAGCAGAGTCTTCTCCCTGCAGAGGTTCCCGACCCCCCCCGCACCGGTACCTAACCCGCACGAGAGCTCTATTTAAATTTGCATCATTCACCAAACCTTCTATACTCCCACACAAACAATTTTGTTGTTCATGGGCATGTGGGAGGCGTATTTTATGTCATTTTCGAGCAAAACTGCTGCGAGCAGGAATAATCCGCCGCCCCCAAATTGTTTTTTTCTTTCTCGATTTTGTTTTAATATTCGTTCATTTTCCAGACAATCCTGGAGAAAAGTGCTTGGGGACACTATGCGAAAATCGTCAAAATCGGCAAAGGTGGCCCAACAGTTTTTTGTTCCAGCGATTAGTCCTGAAAATGGCATAGTTTATGATATTTTTTTCAATAAAAAACGCAGCTTTATAATAACTTTGTAACATTGCAAAATATAAACAGTTTTAATAAAAAGAAGCCCCCATCTCTGCTCCCCCTTATACCACCCTCAAATGGGTGAAGCGATCACTGGAGCAGAGTCTCTGCAGAGTTTCCCCAACCTCGCCAACTGGTACCACACGCCGTCACGAGAGCCAACATATTTAATATTGCATATTCAACCAAACCTTCACTATAACACCCCACAAACAATTTGTTGTTCCTAGCATGTGTGTGAGCGTATTTTATGTCCATTTTCGGAGCAAACATGCTTCGCAGAATCCCGCCGCCCGCCAAATTGTATTTTTTCTTCGGATTTAGTTTTAATCGGCATATTCAGACAATCCCTGGACAAAAGTGCTTGGGTACACTATGCGACAATCGTCCAAAATCGGAAAAGATGGCACCAAACAATTTTGTCCAGGATTGTCTGAAAATGACGAGTTTATAATGATTTTTTCAAATCAAACACAGCTTTTAAAAACTTTGTAACATTGCAAAATATATATACCGTTTAATAAAAGAGAGTGCCCCCATCGTCTGGCTCCCCACCTTATCCCCTCAATGGGGGAATGCGCTCACTTGAGTAGAGTCTCCTCCAGAGTTCCCACCCCGCACCGGTACCCACCCGCACGAGAGCTCTAGTTAAATTATCATATTTCACCAATACCTTATATACCCCACAAAACGATTTTATGTTCAAGCATGAGGGAGCGTATTTATGTCATTTTCGAGCAAACATGTCGCATGAAAACCCCCAAATAGTTTTTTTCTTCGATTTTGTTTATAAAAATTCTCGTCATTTTCAGACAATCCTGGAACAAAAGTTGCTTGGGACCCTATGCGCAAATGCGACAAAATCGGCAAAAGTGTGGCCCAACAGTTTAGGTCCAGGAATATCTGAAAAAAGGCTAGTTTATGATTTTTTCAATAAAACTCGCGGCTTTATTAACTTATAATAACATTGCAAAATCTTAATACAGTATAATAAAACAGCAGCCCCCATCACAGCTGCCCCCTTATTCAATCCCATCAATAGGGAAGCGATCACTGGAGTAGAGTCCTCTGCGAGAGTATCCCACCCGCACCGGTACCATAACCCGCACGAGAGCTCTATATAAATTTGCATATTCCAACACAAACCTTGCTATAAAAAACCCCACAAACGATTGTTTGTTCATGAGCAATGTGGGAGCGTATTTATGTTCATTTTCGGAGCAAACAATGCGCAGAATCACCCCCAAAATGTTTTTTTTTTTCCCTTCGATTTTTGTTTATAAAATTCGTCATAATTCCCCCCAGACAATCCTGGACAAAAGTGTCTCTGGAACACTAATGCGACATAACGCCAAAATCAGGCAAAGTGGCCCAACAAATTTTTGTCCATGATTGTCTGAAAATGACGTAGGATTTATGATTTTTCCAATCAAACACAGCTTTTTAATAACTATTGTAACAAGGCAAAATATATACAGTTAAATAAAAGAGTGCCCCCATACTCTCTTCCCCGCTCACCCCCTCAATAGGTGGAAGCGAAAATTCACTGGAGCATAGTCCTCAGCAGAGTTCCCCACACCCGCACCCGGTACCCACCCGCACGAGAGCTCTATTAAATTATGCATATTCACCAAACCTACTATAGCCCCACAAACAATTTGTTGTTCCAAGCATGTGGGAGCGTATATCTGTCATTGTTCGAGCAAACTGCGCCAGAAAATCGCCGCCCCCCCAAAATTGTTTTTTTTCTGTCGATTTTTTTTTATTCGCCATTTTCAGACAATCCTGGAGAAAATGTCCTTGGGACAACTATGGTGCGAAAATCGTCGACAATCGGCAAAGTGGCCCAACAGTTTTGTCCAGGATTAACGAGAAAATGGCTAGTTTATGTATTTTTCAATAAAACGCGGCATTTTAACTTTATAACATTGTCAAAATATAAACATTTTAAAAAAGAGAGCCCCACATCTCAGCTCCCCCTTTACTTACCTCCCTCAATGGGGAATGCGATCACTGGAGCAGAGTCTCTGCAGAGTTCCCAAAACCCGCACCGGTACCACCCGCACGAGTCTCCTATTATAATTTGCATATTCACCAACCCTTCTATACCACACAAACAATTTGTTGTTCATGCATGTGTGGAGCGGTAATTTATGTCATTAGTCGAGCAAACTTAACTGCCGCAGAAATCATCGGTCGTGGCGCGCCGCCCCCAAATAGTTTTTTTCTTTTCCTGATTTTGTTTAATTCGATTCATTTCCAGAAAATCTGCCCTGGAGAAAAGTGCTTGGAACACTAATGGCGAAAAACGTCAAAATCGGCAAAAGATGGCCCAACAGTTTTTGTCCAGGAATTGTCTGAAAATGGCTAAGTTTTATGATTTTTTTTTCAATAATACGCAGCTTTTTAAATTTGTAACAATGGCAAAATAGATACGTTTTAATAAAAGAGCCCCCATCTCTGCTCCCCTTTATCCCCCCTTCAATGGGGAAGCGATCACTGGAGCAGAGTCTCCCTGGCAGAGTTGTCCCACCACCGCACCGGAACCTATCCCGCACGAGAGCTCTATTTAAATTTGCATATATCACCAAACCTTTCTATACCCCACAAACAATTTGTTGTTCAAATCATAGCATGTGGGATGGCGTATTTATGTCATTTTCCTTTGTGAGCAAACAGCGCAGAGAAAGTCGCCTCCCCCCAAATTGTATTTTTTCCCTTCGATTTGTTTTAATTCGTCATTTTCATTCAGACAATCCTGGACAAAAGTGCTTGGGACAACTATGCGGACGAAATCGCAAAAATCGGAAAAGTGGCCCCACAATTTTGACCAGGCTTGTCAGAAAATGAACAGTTTTTAATGAATTTTATCAATCAAACACAGCTTTTTAAACATTTGTAAACATTGCAAAATATAATACAGTTTTAATAAAAGAGCCACCCATCTCTGCTCCCCTTAACTCCCTCAATGGTGGAAAGCGAATACAGTGATTAATAGTCCTCTTTCATGTAGTTCCCACCCGCACCGGTACCACCCGCACTGAGAGCTCTATGTAATTAGCATATTCACACCAAACCTTAAAAACCCCACAAACGAATTAGTGTGTTCAACTAGCATGTGGGAGCGTATTTATATGTCATATTCGCCGAGCAAACAGCGCAGAATCGCCCCCCAATTAGTTTTTTTCTTCTTTCTTCGATTTTTTGTTTAATTACGACATTTTCCAGACAATCCAGGACAACAAGTGCTTGGGACACTAGTGGTGCGAACAAAATTCGTCAAAAATCGGCAAAGTTGCCAAAGCAGTATTTGTCCAGGATTATCTGAAAATTGGCTATAATATGATTTTTCAATAAAAACGCGCGCGGCTTATTAAACTTTATAACATTGCAAAATATATAACTAGTTTAATAAAAGAGGAGAGCCCCCATCTCTCCACCCCTCTTCTCCCCCTTAACCCCACTCAAAGGGGAAGCGATCACTGGAGCAGAGTGTCTCTGAGCAGAGTTCCCACCCGCACCCGGTACCAACCCGCACGCAGAGCTCTATTATTAATTTTGCAAATTCACCAAAACCTTCCTATAACCACACAAAGACAATTTGTTGTTCATGCATTGTGGTATCGTATTTAAGTTCCATTTTCCGAGCAAACTGCGACAGAATCCGGGCCGCCTCCTCCAAATTGTTTTTTATTTCCTTCGATTTATTGTTTAATTATTCGACAAATTTCAGACAATCCTGGAGAAAAGTTGCGTATGGTGACAAAACAAGGCGAAAATCGTCAAAATCGGCAAAGTGTCCCAACAGATTTTGGTCCATGTATTAGTCTGAAAAAGGCTAGTATATATGATTTTTCAATAAAACTCAGCTTATATTAAAAACTTTGTAACATTGCAAAATAAATACAGTTTAATAAAGAGAGGCCCCCATCTCCAGCTCCCCCTTACCCCCTCAATGGTGAAGCGATCACTGGATCATAGTCTCTGCATGAGATTCCCACCCGCACCGGTGACCGACCCGCACGAGAGTCCAATTTAATTTGCATGATTCACCAAACCTTCTATACCACACAAACAATTTGTGTATGTTCATGCATGTTGGTAGCGTATTTTATGTCATTTATCGAGCAAACTTGCGCATAATCCGCCGCCCCCAAATTGTTTTTTCTTTTTCCCTTCGTTCTTGTTTTTATATTCGTCATTTTCAGACAATCCCTGAGAAAAGTGCTTGGGACAACTATGGCTAAAATCGACAAAATCCGGCAAAGTGGCCCAACAGTTTATGTCGCAGGATTGTCTGAAAATGGCTATTTTATGATTTTTATTCAATAAAACGCAGCATTTAAACCTTTTGGTAACAATTGCAAAATAAAATACAGTTTAATAAAAGACCCCCCATCTCTGCTCCCCCTTCAACCCCCTCACTGGGAAAGCGATCACTGGAGCAGTAGTCTCTGCAAGAGTTCCCAACCCGCACCGGTACCTACCCCTCACGAGAGCATTCTGATTTATATTGCATATTCACCAAACCTTCAATACCCCAACAAACAATTTGTTGTATCATGCATTGTGGGAGCGTATTTATTGTCATTTACGAGCAAAGCAACTGCGCAGTAAATCCGCCGCCCCCAAATTGTTTTTTTATTTTTTTCTTCGATTTTTTGTTTAATTCGGTCATTTTCAGACAATCCTGGACAAAAGTGCTTGGGGAACACTATGGCGACAATCGCCAACATCGGCAAATGTGGCCCAACAATTTTGTCCAAGGATTGTCTGAAAATGACGAGTATATGATTTTTCAATCAAACACACAAGCGTTTTTAACTATGGAACATTTGGCAAAATATAAACAGTTTAATAACAGAAGCCCCCATCTCTGCTCCCCCTTATCCCCCCTCAATGGGAAAGCGTAATCACTGGAGTAGAGTCTCTGCAAGAGTTCCCACCCGCAACCGGTACCGAACCCGCACGAGAGCTCTAAATAATTTGTCTTATTCACTACCAAAACCTTCTATACCCCACAAACGATTTGGTAGATTCATAAGGGCCTGTGGGAGCGTATTTAATGGTCATTTTCGAGCGAACAGCGCAGAATCCCCCAAATTGTTTTTTTCATCGATTTAGTTATATAAATTCGTCAATTTTTCAGACAATCCTGGACAAAAGCATGCTTTGGGGACATCAATGCGACCAATCGCCAAAATCGGAGCAAAGTTGGCCGTCAAACAAATATTGTATCCAGTATTGTCTGAAAATGACGAGTGTAAAGATTTTTCAATCAAACACAGCTTTTTTTAAACTTTGTAACAATGCAAAATATATACAGTTTAATTAAAGATCCCCCATCTATGCTCCCCCTTCACCCCCCCCCTCAATGGGGAAGCGCTCACCGGAGCAGAGTCTCTGCAGAGGTATCCCAACCCCCCCACCCGAACCGGTCACCACCCGCACGAGAGCTCTATTTAATTTGCATATTCACGAGGGAAGCGATCACTGGAGCAGAGTCTCTGCAGAGTTCCCACCCGCACCGGTACCACCCGCACGAGAGCTCTATTTAATTTGCATATTCACCAAACCTTCTAT